>JAQMCX010000041.1:11172523-11243841 GCA_029814765.1 Acanthurus leucopareius | reverse complement strand
TTAAATTAAACCAAATTTGATTGGCACACTTGCACAACTAAGAGGCCTTTCAGTCACACCCCATCTTTTGCTCCTCCTTTAAGAAACCTCCTCTGGTGTTCCACATCACACACTGTGCTTGTAAAATCATTGATCTTTCAGCTCCCAAACACCCAGACCTCACTGACCCTGACATCACATGCAAAGCACGGCACACACCACAGCACATGACCCCAGTCACCCCTTCACTCGTCTCCCATCTGGCCTCAGACAGATCTCTGATCTGTAAAAAAGCAAACTACAGTAAAAGCTTTGTGCTCTCTGCCATACCAGCTCTCAACAAACTGTGGCTAAAACATTCAATGAATTAATGTTTTAAAAACTGTGCTTTGGTCCTTGTGTTTCTTGGTCTATATTTTTTTATTAAATAAGGGGTTTGAGGTGGCTTAAGACCTTTTTTATAATAATTTCTGGAAACATTTAGCAGAGCCACAACTATAAACCTTCACAGGATAAACTTCCATAATTTACTTTTAATCATCCATTCCAATTTTGTCTCTGTGAAATTGCTCAAGTGTAAAACATGTTTTTCAGATATTTGTATCATATATATTTATATTCACTTATCTTATGTAATTAGTCCATAAAACTTTCAAAAGTGCTAAAATAATTGACAGACTGAGTAATGTTGCAAACAAAACTTTTATTATTTAAACGCATGACCGGAAATGATATATTACTGATATTGCTGTCTTGACACAATACCAATTTCATCATCAATACATTAGGAAAAAAATCCCTCTTTCCTCCGATTTATTCCTTGAAGGAACAATGAGAAGAGGAGAAGTGAGACAAAAAAACAAATGAAGAGGAGGTGGAGGAGGGGAGGAAAGAAGAGGAGGGGTGGGATTCATGTTAAAGAGGATTAGACCTGCCTGAGCCATCTGTAACCTCGGACTGATCAGCCTAATTACATGACAAACCAGCGCCGGTGTTCTCTAAACTCACTCACAAACAGCACCGGTCTGTCTGACGTGAAGCATGTCTCTTATCCTGTGTTTGACGGCGTCTGACAACCAAAACATCCGCCATTAAAACTCGGAAACAACAGGTGCAAAACGACTTCAAAGACTACTAACTAACAAACTGTCTCAGAATACTTTTCGGATAATAAATTAATTAGTAGGCCTGTGAAATTAGAGCCGTCTGTGTAATTTCTTTAATAATTAGTCACGTAACAAAAGACATAAAAGTAGAGCTTGTATCCACCATACAGTCAATGGTATCCACATTCTATAGGCTTGGAATACTGCACGTCGTACGTACTTGTGACGTAATCGCGTTCACCACCACGTCCGCGTCTGCCTCCATGGCAACCAAGTGCTCTTGTGTCGTTTATCAAGGATGGATTCCCTCACAGAGAGTGAAATAGCAGAGATAGCGAGAGAACAGGTTGGCTTTCATTCGGTTAACATTTAAAATACATGTTTAAATAATAAAAAGAGTAAGTTGTGTCATTTTGGTGCGTTCAATGTTGCCTTGAACTGTAAAATTGGAACAAAATTGATCCACATTTAAAGTAAACAAATGAGATAGCTAATGCTAACCCTCTGTTAACAGCTGAGTTCATACGTTTTTTTTTACATCACCTAATGTCTTACAGGTACATGAATGAGACTTTGTTTATGCTTTTTTGTGAAGATCTGTAACTTAAAATACTAAATCAGAAGTTCGATTAAGTATCCTGTGTACATTTCCTCAAAAAAATTACTGTACTTGATTTTTTAAGGCATTTTTTAAACTACAGTTTATGCTACTTTACCTCTCCTCTACTATTTTTATGAATAAGAAATTGCACATGTAGCTCTCTGTTATTGACAGCCAAATTACTTTGCAGATTATGGATGATTGAACAAATTATTTAAAATTATTATAAATATATTATTTATATTAATATTACAATATGCTTTATAATACGTGTGCAACATTCAGATATTGACAACTGCAGATTGGCATTATAACACCTTCAAAGGGGCAAGACTGCAAAATTAGTACTTTTACCTCTGACATTTATGTATATTTTGATGAAAACACTGCATTTAAAATGAACTAAGGTAAATCTTTGAATGCATGACTTCTTCTTGTAAGTGATGTGAGTGTGATCTGGTTCTTGTGTTTGTGATAGAGAGATGCTGGTGTGCAGAGGCTCAGCTGTCACTTCTCATGGCCTGAGTTCTGCGATGAACGACGATGTTTCCATCAGGAGTTTGTGTACGACTTCGCCATGTTCGCCGTGGACAGTGGCTTCCCCTGGCCTGATGTGATCCAGGCAGCCGTGATCGCCAAAGGCATCTTTCCACAGCTGGACGGTCAGAGCCAACTGTAGTATACTGTACAGAGGCCTTTCAGGGCACTTCACCTGGGGGTTATGATTAAGGACGTTTAATGTTGCTATCAGAAAGTGCACACGTTTCTTTAGAGCACAGAGTACAAAAAAGGGATAATTTGGCTGTGAGGTTAAAAAGATCACTTTCTGTCCAGCTGACACAGTCTGTTATTATCTGTTTTTGAATTTAAGTTATGAAAAGTGTAGGTAAAATATCTAGTCTCTCTTGTCAGGCAACTGCATGGCAGCCAAAAGTAACTAGGTTAGGTTAAAATTACCTGTGACGCAGGTAAAGTTGAAACTTGTTTCTGTTTTTAAAAAAAGCTCGTACTGAAGAGGCCCTTTCTGCACCTGAAATACATGAAACTCATATAAATGCTTGTCATCGTTGATTATCTAGAATAGATGTTCTTTTTCAACCCTTGAACCCAATTTTGCGTGAGTCATGTCCAGTGAGTCATTCCCTGTGTGTCTTATTAAAACATTCTTCATGCTGTTTTATTAAAGGAGATCCACTACACTTTTGGCTCAAAGCTATTTTGAGCTGAGCTTCTTTTTAAAGCCTCAGAGCACAAATTTGATTTTATTTTGCTGGGGTTTGGTTTAATAAACCTCCTCTCAGGCCTTTGGATGTTATTGTTTTCTATCCATCAGGTCTGGACTTACCCAAACTATTTTCCTTGCTGATGGATGTGCTGTCTGACTGTTTGCCAAACCTCACTCCTGTCCACCACCACGACTTCACCCAGTTCCTCACAGACACCTGCATCACCCAGTGGAGGCTTTTTCAGGCAGTGGTGGGTGGACGTGCGAACGTGACCATCACTCAGCAACACTTGGTGGTGCAGTTGCCACCCACACCCTGTCCTCTAGCAGAGGTAACAAAGCTCTTGTAATCAGCAACTGGCAACAAAATAGCTGCATTTTACATTAATGTGGCAAGAAAATCTCATCAGTGCATTGTGAAGTAATAAGTGGGCGTTTGGTCCATGGATGGATTAAGATGAAATTAGATATTAAACATTCAGTCTGGACTTTGGTGATCTTTTTACTTCTGGGTCTTTGAGTTTTGAGTTTTGACACTGGTTCCATATGGAGGAGAATATTATATCAACTCTCAGAATTTATTTATAATACCATCAAACATCAGGTGACACTGTCAAAGCCAGTAGTCACAATAGAGCATAAGACAACATTGTGGTTTAGCTAACTTGTAAAAACAGCGTCTGACAGTTGGGCCATTTAATGCTGATTGTGGCTCAAATATCTGATGATGCTGCAGTGAACTGTACTTGTGCTGCAGGGCACAGATGTGCACGAGTGGGAGCGTCAGCGTCGACAATCTGAGCTTGCCTCACTGCTGCTGCAGAAGGAGGAGATGCTGAAGGCGCTCCGAGATGGGTCAAGGGTCAGTGTGGGAGAGGTCGATGTTCCTGGGGATAAGCAACTGGACAAAGAGGTAAGAGCCAACGAAAGGGATATAAAACAGAGGAGCAGTGAGAGCATTTGGGAATTTCTTTCGTGACTTGACTGGCAATGTGTCGTCCTTTCTGTTCAGGGGGTTTCAGCAGCGGCTCGTGCAGCAGTGAAAGGCACAGAAGGCCAAATAGTGGACAGTCTGACCGAAGAGTCTCTGCTTAATGAGATCCAGCAGCTCAAACTGGAGCAGGAAGCATTGGCCACCGGGGGGCTCCAAAGTCCTGCTCCTTCTAATACAGATCAACATGGCTCACATCTGGATACACCAGAAAAGGCAAAAAGAAAAACAAGCCGGAGAGAGTCTGGAAATGTAGTATGAGGGTGGGAAATCAGTAAATACACCTTAAATTACTTAATTTAAAGATATTTTCAACTTGCTAGCTTGTAGACGCTAAATTTTTGTCATACTTTTTGCTTCACTGTCAAGTGAAGTTATCCATTTGTGGGCTACTCTATGTGCACTGGCCATTTTAGCTAAAAATGTCAAAAGAACTGGTTTCGTACAAATATTTATTTTTTAAAAAATGAGTTACAAAGAGAAGATTTATAAATAACATCAATACAAAAAAAAGCTCCCTTTATTCTTCGCATCTCTTTAAAGCACACCTCCCAAACTGAGAGCTCTGGTTTCCTGCGTTCATTGATTCAGTGTACATAAATATTTATTACAGACTTCTAAACAGAGAGAAACAACAAAAAGTAATTTAAATAGAAACAAAAATGTGAAAAGCATCTAGTGCAAATGTCATGTCTGTTTATGAAGCTTTTCTTCAACTCAAACTTATTTTTAGGCCTGCAACCTTTTTAAGTGTCTCTTCCTTAAAACGTAAATATCACAATAGAAACTACAAGCAGGCAACTACAGTTAAAGCACATGATCAGTTTCTACATCAACAGCCTCTGAGGTAAAAGCAGTCACAGTGCTTATTGATGAGTGAAGCTCCTTTCAAAGCAAACTGGTTTTCAGGATGGCAGAATTTAGCATTCAGCTGCTACAGAAGACAAATGCGTATTCAGTATGCTGGTGAAGTCATCTGCGTACAGATACAACATGAGATAAATACTTTGATGAAATACATTCAGAGCAAAGACTCAAGTTCAGAAACAAACCAAGGACAACATTGGTTTCTGAAAAAACTGGATGGATGGACAAAAAGAAGAAAACAGGTGAGACAGTGGAGAGGGAAAGTGCAAACTCAGAAATTCAATTAAAAAAAAAGATATTGATTGATCTGGAGTGTTTTCTGCCTCTGATATTGACATTTGCCTCTAAGTTTTTTAAATATTATTGTTTATTGTCTGCGTGATTGTAATCCTAATGCTCATGTCTGATTTTTTAACTTGATTTTAGTTGTTTTTAATTTTGGATTTAAAAATTATCAGTAAGTTTTGGTGATTTTGTTGACATGTTGTTTTTTAAAGCATAACAGTGAAGGCTAAAAAAGCTCCTGAATCCTTAAGTTGCACATTTTAATAAAAGACGGAGTTGCAACAAAAACGCTGCAGAGAGCTCAGTGAGCTTGTGCCAGTGGGTTGCCTGTAGTGATGTGAGTCAGCATGGTCTGCACCAACCCTGGGAGGTCATACTGGTGCTTCCAGCCCCAGTCCCGCCTCGCCGCGCTGTCCTCTAATGCCATTGGCCAGCTGTCAGCTGAGAGGAGACAGAAAAGAAAGTTTATGCTGGAATAATATGACTGCAACGAATAACTGTCACACTCATCCTACCAGCGATCTCACCTATCGCCTGCCGGACGGGGTCCACTTTGTAGGTGACCTTGAGATCAGGCAGGACTTTCTGTATCTCCAGGATGAGGTCCTGTGGTGTAAAGCTCATGGCGTTGATGTTGTAGGTGCGGCTGACAAGTCTGTCAGCTGGAGCCTCCAAGATCTCCAGAGTGGCCCTGAGACAGTCGTCTACACACAGGGAGTGGGTGAAGATGGAGGCAGGGTAAAGTGAAAGAGTAGGAAAGAGAAGTAAATGACACAAGAAGAAAGATATGAAGGACAAGGAGGAAGATTAGCGTCTGAATATCACCAGAAAAGTTAAAATGTTTATAGAGTAAAACCAACTGTGTAACCATAAAATTACGTAACAGTCTTACCAATGTACATCATAGGAAGTCGTGTGTCACTGCGCAGGTTACACTCAAAATGACCGGTCTTCACAGCTGCATGGAAGATCTGGACTGCATAGTCTGGGAAATGGAAATACAGATTAAGATTAAGGGAAAAGACACCAGATCACGTTCTATCTCATTAGCTGAATCCACAAGAAATGACTTTTAAAAGCTTGGTTGACCATTTTTATTGCATTCTTTAACACTTCCTCCTCCTGTCCTGCGTACCTGTGGTCCCTCCTCCTGGTTGAGAGTCAGCTGAGATGATACCTGGATACCTGAGACAGCGGAAATCCAGCCCAAACCTGTGGTGGTAATACTGACAAAGAGAGGGAGGCCAAGCTTTAAAAACACTGTGCGCTGAGCTCTACAGCAACACCGAGGAGAAATGGCTTGGGATATCTTCTGTCTCACCTCACCCATCAGCTCTGTGTGGACCTTGGAGACACCGTAGATGGTGCGTGGTCTCTGCACACACAGCTCAGGGGTGGGGTCCCTGGGTGAAGACGAACCGAAGGCACCGATCGTGCTGGGGACAAACACACGCAGACCATGTTTGGTTGCTATGTCTAATATGTTATGGAGACCTATAAAGAGAGGGAGGCTGTGCATAAGTGAATGTGTTGAAAAACCCCCTTAGAATTTGTAATTATGTACCTTATCATCAGTCTTTCATAGTCAGATAATGACAGAAGTGTATGTGCATGCACCTGTGATGTTGACCTCTTTGGCCAGCGTGACGTTGCTCTCTCCCACAGCTGACAGAACAGCCGAGTAGTGAACCAGCCAGCTGATGTTGTTGTTGACCACAATCTCTGTGAGGTTCTTGTCGTCCAGGATGTCTGAGAAGATGTATGGACCTGCAGATGACACAAACATAAAAAAATGACTGAGTTTGAAGAGTCTACCCACTCATCTGTGGCCACCTTTACCCCAAGAGCCCGGTCAAGGTGTGTATGTTTTATATTTGCTTGCCCAAAAAGAAAAAGAAACACCTTTAAACTGGTCAATTCACTTCTCTTTTTTTGTTTTGTTTATGTCTACCATGTGCCAGTCGGTGTGCATTAAGTTTTAGGGTGCACTAGAGGGAAACTAGCATTAATAGAGGGCTTAGTCTTTATTGTCTTACGATGAGAAACTAATTAAAAGAGCAGCCATAAACCAAAGAAGAGGCACACAGAGGAAGCTTGTACTAAAACAGAAATAAAAAATGAATGATCAAATGTTTGATTTTTGTGTATATTGTCTTGCCTACTTTGTCTCCTTCAATGATTTAGAAATTTGTAATTGTGCTGAAAAAAGTACAATACACACAGTTCAATCTACATTAAAATCCACATAATTGATTATAAAAAAAATACAAACCATTATGATAGATGTGGTCGGGTGGTTTCTTAATGTCAGACAGGATCACGTTGTTTTTTCCAAATTGTGTCCTAAAGGGTGACACATAAAAAAAGTGAGTTCACAGGAGACTAAATTGATTAATTACCCATAAATACAGGAGTACAGAGATAGTTAAACAACTAAAATAGGAGGTTATGTAAACTCTTTACCTGAGCAGCTTGGCAAGTCCCATTCCTAGCTGGCCAAGCCCTCCTGTTCAGATAAAAAGAGGAAAAATGAGTTACTGAGGAGGTAGAGGGTCATTTTGACTGTGTTTCACTTGATAATTTGGGAAAATCAGGAAAGCAGAGAGAGAAAATAACTCTCTTGAAAACAAATAAATTACATAGTGCCACAGCCACACACAAAGTGCAAAAGCCAACCAGTAATGAGGACTCTGGGGCGGTCGGTGTCCGTGCAGGGTGAAGGTTGTGTCCTCCCAGAGGCAGAAAACTGTCGTGAGGATGAGCTGATACAACATGAGGCTGAGATCAGTGGCTCAAAACTGCACAGGGGTCCTCTCCCAGCATGCTTCACTGCACCCTTAAGCAACTGCATCACCAGCATCATACACCTCCTGTAAACACAAGTATGCATTAAAAACAACAGTGAGTGGTGCATCTATCTGCTGTATCTCAGATTACTATAAGCATTGGGTTCTTCTCTATTTTTCATTCCTATATTTCTATA
Source organism: Acanthurus leucopareius (assembly GCA_029814765.1). Lineage (NCBI taxonomy): Eukaryota > Metazoa > Chordata > Actinopteri > Acanthuriformes > Acanthuridae > Acanthurus > Acanthurus leucopareius. The sequence continues at coordinate 11,235,804 of JAQMCX010000041.1, read as the reverse complement.
ATATGCATTAACTATATAATTAATTGAAAACTGAACAATTAATCAGTAATAAATAATACAATCCAGAGCTAGTAACTCTGTAACGTTATGGATAATACATATGTGTGACTACAGTGTATTTGCAAGATAATAACAGCACCCAAATAACCTGTAGTTATTATATTCAAACAGCCCCATCGTGGCTTAACTAATCAGAGCACCAAATTAGCATAATAGGCTGCTTGTCTTTGGTTTATAAGGTATCTAACTGTGGGGAAAGACCAGATAAAATCCTCATATCTCGTAATCTCGTAATCTAGCTATGATTTAAACGACACGCACCGTCTCCTAACGTTAGCTGAGGCTTTAATGCTTAATCTGCTTCAGCTAAATCTTAACCAAACCGACTGTAAACAACAACAGAAAGGCCACATTAAGTTTATGATCAAACCAAATTGTCTCTTACTTTGATGTAAATCGGTGAGATAAGAAGACGACTTGATAATCCTTCACCCTGCCGGTGTTTGTGATGAAACTATCGAGGACGTCGCGTTGCTACGGCGACGCGTCGTTGTCATGGATCGTCGCCTTGTGATTGGCTCACAGCCGGTGTACTGTAGAACTTCGTTTCCACGTTAAGATCTGGTTCCCCTCAGCCCCGCCCCTCTACAGCGCGTTCACAAAAACCTCACCCACGCCCCGGCATGCTGCGCGCGTCCACCTGAGACTGTGAGGGGAGCGCGCAGGCTGTAGAAATTAGTTTTATTTAGAAAATATTGTAGGTCTTTTTTTAGCACAACAACTGATGGAAGCGGTTTGGTTTCTTTGTGAGTGTTGATCAATCATGATAAATCACCTGCGGTCTCTGTTTTATGAACATTCAGACTCATTGATGTTCAGATTAGATTTAGCTGAAAGCCTAAAATTTGTTTAAAATCTGATAATATTTTTTTAAGACAAATTTGGTGACACAAATCCAGAAAATGACTGTCGGATGTCAAATACAGTTTGTCAAACGTATCAGCATGTACTGATATATTTATATTTTCTTTTTCACAAAAATATGTATGGATAAAACCATTTGGTTTATCGATCTCTTGGAATATAGTTGCTTACCTGCTGTGCTAGATATTGAAAATTATCAATAAACCGATAAAACTCTTTCACCCTAAAGCGTAGAAAATAAGCTTTAGAGGTTTATGCATTTAGAGACAAAGTTATTTAGGCCCTGTTGAAATTTGCATTCACCTGTTTTTCAACCAGGAAATCTGTCAGTCCAGAGTTATTCGATTGGCTCACTTCAACAAATTTCCTCTCGGCTTTTGTAGTTTTCTCAACCGGGGGAAACAGCGCCCCTCTGGGATGTAACGGCGGGTCAACGTCCCTTTATATATGTGGTCAAAGATGGTATTGCACCCTTGCCGAAGTCTACCGGAGGGAAACCAGGTGAAGATAATTACAAAAATATGAAAACAAAATGGGATTATTACACACTTTCATGGCACTGGAGAAAAGGAAAAAGTTAACTTGTTTTCCATTTTTATTTTTGTTAATGCCATCAACTACCCTTTTTTTTGCATCTCAAACGTAAGCTAGCAGCGATGGAGAGGAAACGACGTTGAGTTTTGTGGATTAACGAACTAAATGACCGAGTAACAAGTGCAGAGGGACATCAGACATGAAATAAACTTCAGAAACTTCATCCAAACGAGAGAAAGAAGAATGATCCTGGACGTCAAAACCGTAAGTCAGTCGGCTTGTTTGTCTCTCGCTTTGCTAGCTTGTTTGTTTTGGATGTTTCTCTGTGACTGTTTGTGTATTTGCTGTTTTCCTGTTGATCTGAATCTTTTAAGTATTTAACACTAAGTTTTCCTGCATCAGAGTGAAAGTTTTGCAGTCCTGTTTATATTTTTGTTTGCTGAAAAACACATAAGAGGCGTATTCGTGTCATGTATGTGCATGAACATTTACTAAAACTTTGACAGGTGGGATTAACTTGAGATGTTTTCATGCAAACCTCTGAAAACTAATGAAACACATTTTCTTCTTGTGATTAAGATGAAGTTTTGTCTCAGTTATAACATCGTCTCTGCTAATTGTGCACGAGTGATATGTTGTCTGTTGCAAACTGCACGATTAATCTGTCTTGCATTGCTAACTTCATGGTGGAAAGGTGTGCAAACACACAATGCACACATGCAAACTCTTGTGCAAACATCTATGCATGCACCTCTGCTGAAACACTGATCTGACAAGCTCACTTAGAGGATTTAATTTTGATTTTGCACAGAAAGAAATACCTTTTATTCAAACTCTGGCATGTTGTCCCTTGTTATCTTTGTCAGTTTTTGTTCTGCCTGTGGAATATTTAACATACAGCAAATTGAAAATGTTTTTTATAGATCATAACTGAAAAATGAAGGGTTATATTGTCTGATATAGTGTTTGGACTTACATCAAATGTTTTAATTACAGCAAATAAACTCATCTTGTAGATTTAGTTGTCTGTAAAAAAGAGCATTGTGCTAATGGTCAATCAGATCGATTGATCTACAGTTGTTAACAACAATATTGTTTACTGAAGTGTTTACTCTTAGAAGATGGGATTGAAATCAATAGAAACCATTTGACTCTTAAAACATTCTTTATGCAGAAAAGTAAATAAAACGTGTTGCAGCAGTTTGCAGGATTCAGCACGTGCATGTCTGTGTTCGCTGGAAGCCACTAGGTGGCACTAAATACCAAGAAATCAGATAAATCAAGCGGCTTTTATCTCTGTTATTCAGCACTGCAGGCCCGTTTTTTGTTTTTTTGATGTCCGTTTTTATTCGGTTTATTATTGTCTGTCGCGCAGGTCTATTATTTCTTATTTATTTAATATTATTTGTAAGCTCTTAGAAAATCACAAAAGCAGCTTATCAGTCATGACACAGAACCCACAATGGAAATCATGGCAAATGAAGGTTATTTACTGTGTATTTTTTTAAAGGATTTTGAAGATTTTAATGTTTAGTAGTCGCTTGAATTCATAATGAAACCCGTATATAATGCAAAGGTACAGCGCTTCTGCTCAGGTATAAATTAGGCAGGATTTATTCGCCCTGTCTACCTCCATATTCCAAGCTTTTGAATATGAACCAATTTTTCTTGTGGATCCAGTTCCAACCGTGCAGAATGGACCACAATGGATGATGCATGTCTTATTGTTCGTTTGCTTAAACAGCCTCTGGTGTTTCACCGCTTTGGAGGTCTGCCAGGATATCTGAATATGAGCTAAACACACTTTCCATCCTTGTTTCTGCTCATTGTTGCCTTGTGTGCAAGCTTGAAAATAATAGGATGCATCTCTCGCTGTGGCAGTCTTGGTGCTCCACATGACAAAGAGGAGATCCTTTGTTCAATGTGGAAATAATTATTGTTTACAAACACATATGAATGTAATTACCATACAGTAACAATCATGTGGTGCTGTATGGAATTATAACATACACAGTCAAATCAATACATTTTACTATAAAATAAGCTTGTGTGCGATGTGTTATGGAGAGAACAGGGTGTGTTACACAGTGGTCTTACTGATTACAGACTGTTTTTAGCATAGATTAGTCATGTGAATTCACACTTTGTGGCTTCATAATTAAACTACTGCTTTTCAACGCTACTAGGTTCAATGTTTGAGCAAATATACTGTTACTTTCCAGCGAATAGTACTTTTCCAAGTCTTATTAAGTCTTTCAAAGGCTGCTGATTTGTTTCTTATAATTGTTGTTATTTCTTTGAGTGTTGTTTCCCCTAAATCTTCTACTTTTAAAAGTGACAGAAGAAGTATTGAGATCTTTTATGTAAAGTTACAATTTAAAAAGTAATCCATTACAAGTTCTGCCATATTGAATGTTTAAAAATGTGAGTATTGCAGCACAATTTACTTGCAAAATTACCCCTCTCAGTTTGAAATATATCAGAATATAATTATTTATCCTTTAACATAAAAGCTCCTTATATAATGTTGGGAATTGTAACTTATAACAATTCATTTTATTTTGTTAAATCATACAGTCAGAAATGTAACTAGTAAGTGAAGCTGTGAAAAAGTATTCGAGCAAATAATTTTTTTTTGTTTTTCTCTATACTATGAAATACAAGTACCACAAAACTGCACTTGAGTAAAGTACTGGAGTAAAAGTACTTTTACTACTTTATCACAAAACAACCACGTCTCTCCTCTCCAAAGTTAATCTTTAATCAACTGTAGGAAACCAATAAAGATGTTGTGTTTTTATTGAGACTCAAAAGACTACACAATTTGAAACAAACTAAATAAAAGCCTCTCTGACGCATCACATCTCTGTTCATTCAGAGCTGTTTTCACTCAGCCTCCGCCATGTTTTAGACACCCACCACTGATTTCAGCCCAATAAACACAGTCTGTGATACGACTGTAGAAAACGGCAAAAAATCACGTTGTTTCCAAATAAGTATTGTGAATAATTAAGAAATAAATAAGACTATTTTTTTGCACATCAGCTCTCAGAAAATAAATGTACAGAGGGTCGAATTGTGAACGAGCTCAGCCTCACTTTCGTCCCAGCATTTAGCCAGAGCCCTCTAATTCGCCATCATGTCTCCAGCCACTAATGGGATCGTAGTCAAGCCGTTTTTATTGCCATTAGGGAATTGAGGTTACATACAGCGGGTGAAGGGTTAATTAGAAACAACTGAAGGGGTCGGAGGTGTGTGTGTGTGTGTGTGTGTGTTTGTGTGTGTGTGTGTGGAGCACATATGATCATGAGAGGGCCGGACCCTTTTTTTCAGTAATAGGGGGGTGGATTTAAAACAAGGAGAAGATTTATCTGCAGGCTGTGACACGAGGGACAAATAGCGCTGATAGGTGAAGGCCTCTCGCTGCAGAGTCCAGCCTTGGATGACGAATGGCTTGTGTGTGTGTGTGTGTGTGTGTGCGTAGAAAATAGGATGCCAGACCATATTCACTTATCACTGAGTCAGGCCCTTCCTTGAATCCACAGCGGGGCCCCATTCGCTAACTCTCTCCCTCTCTCTCTCGCCTCTCTTGTTTTGGTCCCTGCCTCTTTTTTTCCCTTCCTATCTATCTCTCTTCTCTTTAATACTCACTTCCACCACCACCTCCACCCCTCCACCACCTCCATCCTCCTCCACCCTCACCTCCTCTCCTCAAGCGCTCTCAGCAGTATCTCCCCAGCCTCTCAGCTTCCCATATTACACCGCCAGATAAGAGAGGAGAAGGCCCCGAATGACAGGAACCCCAAATTAATTTACAAGCAACGATGCCGTTTCTGAGCTGATAGAACAGTCTTTATACAATATGAAGGGATGGGGAGTGACGCCTCGGAGCCTCCGCTGGGGAGGGAGTGCGACCGTGCTATCTTTGTAATTATAGGGAGAGACCTTGATCCGTCTCTGTCTCGTTCTGTCTCCCTTGGTCTAAATACACGTTGTAAGAAAAAAACTCCAGAGATAAATCAGAGCTTACTGCTGTGGATATAGCAATAAAGAAATCAGCTTTTTCTTTTTTTTTTCTTTTTTTTTTTATTATATCCCTCAAGTTTTCTTCCCTCCTGTGGCTTATATTATGTGACGGCACATTACATTACTGTATTCAAAAAGACGTCGAGGACAATTGTGCCACAGTTGTTCCTTTCCTCCTGAGTCTCCCACCGCTGTTACTTTCAACACTTATTGCACGATTCGCCACAGCTCTGCGGCCTAACAGGCTTACAGCACCATAGAAATCTAAAGAAACGCAAGTGGATTAAGGAAATCAGTTTTTTCCAGTTTATATAGCTTTTATTAGCCACTGCCAGCCGTTGATGTCGGACCAAAGCGTCTGCGATGGGAGCTTTTACACCCTGAGTTTTTGGCCTTCGTGCCTCAAAGTCTCCTGACGATTCCTCCAGAATGAGGAAACAATAAAGCAAGTCTGGATTCAAGCCGGCGCTCGTGGTTTCTTCTCACACAGTCGAGAGCTTGAGGCTACATGCTCACCTCATTGCTGTGCAAAGCTCTGAGACATAAGCTTTTTAATTTTGGGGCCTTTCTGACCAAACTAAGATCAGCAGGAACCTTTTTTTAGCATATTTATCATGTTGTCGTCACTGTTTTAAGTTTTTGCTGTTAGAATTTGATGTTGAATCAGTGTTAGAAAGGAGACACATGAGCCGTTTAATACATTTAACTGATTAGATACTTCCTCTCTTCCTTTTTTGGTTCATTTGATTAAAAAAAGACACTAAGGAATTAATTTAGGGACTAAATTGCAAAGCTTGGCACTCATAAGCCAATATTGATAAGTTTAATAAATCTGTTAAGCATATTTTGGCTTTTAGGAATCTTTTTTAACACAAGCACATGATAAACAGACACATAAAGATCTCTTATATAAAATCTCTCACCTGTGGTGACCAAGACACATATAAAACAAGTCATTTTACAGTGTAGAAATCAAATTAACACTGCAAACTCTTGACTTTAGCCCTTTAACTTGGAGTGACATAGTTTCCTCCCTGAGCCCAAAGTGTAAATATCATGTCATAAAAATAGTCACTTAATCAATCTTTTATTTTCCTGATCACAGTTTTTTCTTTCTTTAACTTTACTGTATTAACTGTTGCTCGTTTTGCTTTGTAATTGCACTAAAAATCATGAGGGCTACATATCGACTTATGGACTTGAAACAAAATGTTTGGGACTTTGATGGATTTCAGATTTGTTTTTGTTGACTTGGAAGTGGACACCTTGTGCATGATTTTTTGCTCATCCTTCCTGCTTTTTGCACCAGCTTTAGTACATTTTTCCAGGTGATGTTCAGTCTGATTGTGTCCGGTTCATTTGCGGTGCTTCTGCTGGCTCACTTAGGTGACAAACATCTCAGGGCAGTTGTGTTTTTACAAAATCAGACAGTTCAAAGAGTGAAATGATTAGAAATTAAATGTCTGAATTTCAAATACAAACTGAAAACACAAAGCAGAAATCACATGAACAAAAACTCTCAACTCTTTTTTGTCGCAAAAAACAAACTATTTTAACAGTATTTCTTCACACTAACCCACCAAACAAACCTCTTAACAACATATTAATTAAAAGTTTTTAAATATAACCCAACAGTCTTGAGTCCTGATCTGGCTGCAGATCTGCGTCTGTGGCGTTTGGAGCAGTGATGGACACATTACATTCACATGAGTGGGTGTCCCTCCAAAAGCCCAGGAATGGATTCGTTCACATAGTTTGGGAGCTAAATGCTTTGTGAGCTGTGAAATGGGTAATTTGTTGGAGCCCATGTTTGGGGGCAGCTGCACACGGTTACACAGTCCTGCCCTGATTGCAGTCCAGCAATCCGACATAGACCAAACCGATTTGGGTCCAGTTAACGCGTTAATGTTGTGATTCCCAGCGTTGTCAGCTCCGGCTCTCCGGGTCACAGTGTAATGATGATTCATTCAGAGGAGGGCGATGATTGCCCGGGACATGCTGCCATGTTGGAGGACGGACAAGTATGAAACCTCATCTTTTTGACAGATTTTTGAACACTTTATTTGCCTGAGAGGAAGCTGTGACTCTTACTGCATTTGTTGACAATCACCCAGCATGGTTGTTTGTCTGTAATAGATATTTATAAAAAGCTGTGATGTGCTTATTATTTCTGGAAAATAGAAGAGCTGGAACAATCAGTTGAATAGTTAATCAACAGAAATGAACCTCCAACACTTTAAATGTTCAATTATTTGTCTTTTAAAAGGTAAAAATGCCGAATAATCAGCTTCTCGATGTGAATGTTTGCTGGTTTTCTTCGTCTCCTCCTCGAGGTTTTGGCTTTTTCAGTCTCCCACGACAGTAAATTAAACTTCTCTGTGTTTTCATGGTTTATATTTTCACAAAAAGCACTGTAATATTTTTTAAATTGAACCCTGTGAAGCGTTTTAACATTACATGTAAATCTGGATTTTGGTCACAAACAGATTTTAAACGAAGGGAACAGCTGCTGTATTTTTGTTTAATAAGCACACAAATACTGAGAGCACAGTCTCACAATAAAGGGATTTGGTGGGGAGAGAAAAAGACGAAATCAAAGTCTGATTTTGGAGCTTTTATAACCACACAATAATAAAAAAAACGTCCAGACTGTAGATCTCAAGTCTGCTGGCCCTGATCTGCGGATCCGTAACCTCTGATATGCTCAAAACAGCATGAGGGGGAGAAAAGGGGGCTGAGCTTCTGTTGGCAACCAAGCAAACATTACACGCTAACGGTTCCAGGACGAGATCACGTCTCCTCACGTAGCCGCCACAGAGCCGCGCGGCAGCCAGCTTGTGCTCATGTGCGTCTCCGCTCTCTCGCAGTGAGAGGGGAGAAGAAGTGTAAATCCAAAGCTGAAAACTCCATTAGGCCGAGTCAGTCATGCATCCGCGTGCTGCAGTGCCAGACAGCTCTGTAAATCAGCTTCCCCTTTTTTCTAGCTCCACTGAAGAAAACAATATGGGTAGTGTCTGGGCTCTGAGCATCGGGCCCTTGGGTTGCACACACACACACACACACACGCACATGTACGCACACACATGCACACACACCCTAGGGGCCTGGCTGCTACAGAGTGAGACCAAATGCTCTGATCCAGGTTGAACTAACCACTGACATGTGCACCTGTCAGATATGGGCTGCTGAAGGTGTGTTTACATTGCTGCGTATGCGTAGTTTTTAAATGTCTGTGTGTGTGTGTGTGTGTGTGTTTGTGTGAGCTATATATGCATTAAAATATTATCTATTATACTGTTTTATAAAGTGGTTCAATGTGAATGTTTGCAGTTTTGTCTTCTTATTTTTGCACAATCAAAACAAATCTATAACCTCCCTCTGAAAATGCATCTGAATCGTCTCTCTTTCCCTTGCAGACACACACACACACACACACACACACAGGCTCTCTCTCTCTCTCTCTCACACACACACACACAAATACACAGACTGTAAAGTAAACGGATTTGGAGTGTGTCCGCCCGTCCTAATCTGTTGGCCAGTAAAGGCTGACTGAGGCCTAGCAGGTGCTAGACACTTGTCTGTGGAATGTGGAGGGCCAGACCTCGGACCTCCCACCAGGACCGAGCTTCCTCTGTGCTGCATGTGTGTGTGTATGTATGTGCATTGCATGTGGAGGGTGCGTGGGTGGCGGTCACCACCTGCTCCCGACCTACTTTCAGTTTTTTTTTTTTTTTTTTTTTTTTTCTCAGGACCAAAACATTGCATTGCACCCTATAAAGTTTTGATTTACGACGGATTGAATTGCAGAGCTGGAATGAACTGAATTTCCTGAATATCACCATGCAAACAGTTTCCTTATTGATGAAGATATTGTTTATGATTTAAAGCCAAAATTCAGGTTTTAATATTTTAAAATACATTAATATTTTCAGAATACAGTTGAACATAAACATTTTGGTTAATTATGATTTCAGTGGGTTCAGCATTAAAGATTCAATGCCAGTTTTAACTCGATGTCACGTGATATTTTGCTTCTTTACAAATTTGTTGCAGAATATGCATCATTTATGTGTAATTTCAATTTAGTTTCAGTTAATTATTAAATTATAGCATCAAAAGTAGACTTTGAAGGGTGGCAACACAAGATGCAAGATGACATGCAGAAGCAACAAGAACAATATCCTCAGTTATTATTATTATTTTTTCTAAAAAATGAAATGATCACATTTGTGCAAAGTTGACCTGTAATTATCCAGTTTTGATGAATATTACTGCTGTACTGTCTTTAGCAAAAATAAATGCACAGTTGTCTCATATGAACCCAACAGCAGATTAATGCATTTCTAACAGTGTTTTCTTGGTTGTCTTTACACCTGCTTCAGTGGATATTTTCACCACTTGGGGGCAGCGTAACAAGACACATTATTACCTTATAACACATTTACAAGCAAAACGCTATTTACAAATTAGACATAAACTTCACAAACACACAGTTACACAGTGTAAATTTGGCTTTTAAGGACTTTTTGACCAAAAAAGCTGCTTCCTGCAGCTTCAGGACACAACAGATGAAAACAAACCAAAACAAGGAGCAGAAAGATGCTAAAATGCTGCGAGGGTGGGTTCATCACTTTGACCAACCTCTTTAACAAACACAAAGCTGTTTTTATCCATCTGCTATTAAAATTATGATATAATATTTGTATTTTTTAATTGAGCTCAAGCAAACCTTCCTTTTTCCGCACATAAAAAATAAATATGGTGCCTGTTTGTTGAGTTTGTGGTAAAAAGGTTTGCAAACTCGTACAGTCTGTGGTGTTTTCTGCTGTGTCCTCATCCAGATTTGTCTCATTTAAAGCAGTGCACCGCCTGTGTGAGTCAACCGCACACCTCCCTCTTTTAGCTCAGCATTAAAAGATACTATTAATTCAAGCTTATCAGTGTAGCAACACGCAGAGTAAAATGAGTGTGAATCAGCAGAAAGGCGTTCTGAGCGCCGTCTCCAATGTCTTTAATGTAGATTAATGCTACCTGCCTGCGTGTTTGCTGCCTCTGTGGACGGCAATTAAGAGCAATAATCACCTTTTCATGGTCTGCTCTCTTAGTAGGTCATTATCCTCCACCTCGAAGCCTCCCCAGGCGCAGTCCCAATACTATCACCAATTATAAGATAATGAGGAAAGTTTGGAGGGCGTTGATGTTATTGTGTGCTTTATTTTTGTGGGCGTCGTTGTTGTTGTTGTTGTAACCGCTGAGGAGCATGAGTCAGTGCTTCAAACAGCAGGTACAATATAAACAGGTAAGATAATTCAGCTTGTGTTTTGCCTCGGAGGTGTGAAGCATTTCCACCAGATTTCAATGGAGGTAAAAGGTCGAACAGCTGATTTATTCCTCTTCCTCCGCTCTCTTTCCTCCTTGTTTCCTTGCTCTCTGATTTTTCCCGTGTCAGAATGACTGATGGCGGCCGGCAGAACCGGGTGTCCGGCGTTGTGCCTCCGACAAATGGCTGCGGCCCGCTCGGCCAGGCCTTGGACCAGACGCAAATCAATATTTCACCATTTAAAATCTATCAAAAGAGGATTTTTGAGAGCACTACAGCTGCCTGCCTTCCCTTCCACCCCCTACTAACCACCCTCCCCAACGCCCCCCCCCTCCACCCTGCCACGCCACAAACACTGAATCAGACACTTTGTAGTTACAACTAGTAATCAATAAGCCAGCACCTTCACAGATCTTAACCGCGGTCGCCTCGGAGCGGTGATGGATGGCGAGGAAGGCCGCGATTCATTTTGTCAGGCCATTACGCCGGCGAATTCTGTCCACTTCATCCTGCAGACGATCATTTTTCACACTTCATAAGGAGCAGAAATGGAGGAGAGGGAGCGCAAAAGGCGGACAAAGAGAAGGCAGACGGGAGGAAGAGAGTTAACCAAATAGGGAACAAATAAAGAATAAAAACTGAGGGGGAAATACAGAAAAGACAGGGAGACGGAGGAACCGGAGAGTGATGACAGACAAGCAAGAAAAGGAAAGCGAAAGCAGAGATGTAATCCAGACTGAGTGGCTCCTGGAGCCATTTTGTAATAACATAAAAAATGAAAAACACACACTTGGTGACATAAAATCACTAAAAGCTCAGTTTTGGTTTCATTTTCATGTTTCAACTTCTATTAGAAAAATCACCTTCTGTGCTCTGAAACAACCCAAACCTCTTTAAACTGTGTGGATAAGCCACAAAAACGACAAAAAAAGTACATTTGTTAGCTAACAACAAGCCAACAGCAGGCTAGACTGTGTTTATGCTGTGTGTAACAGAGTCAGTCAGGGGGGAAATTGATTTTTTTTTTCCCCCCTCGCTAAAAGGATTTTATCGCCATGAAGCACACAAGGGCAAAGTAACCATGAACAAGTCCCACTAGTCAAACGTATTATGTTTACAAAACAGCAAAGTGGTAAATTAGTCGAGCTAAAACTTCCACACAGTAAAATATAGTGCTATTACTCCGCTTCACGTTCAATTATAATGGCCTCAGAGCACTTTGTGTAAAATATCCGCTTGTATTAGAAAATGTAATGGTGGCAGGAAACAAATGGACCCAAATTTGAGAGAGAAAATCCTTCCTTCCTCCCTGTTTCCCTTCCTTCCTTCCTTCCTTCCTTCCTTCCTTCCTTCCTTCCTTCCTTCCTTCCTTCCCTCACCTTCTGTCATTTGCATTATCTCTCCCTCCCCTCCTCTCTCTCCCACCTTTCCCTTCCTTCCTCTCTTGGCGCGACTCCCCAAGAACCCACGGCGTTCTTGTTGGATCGGTCTTGCCTCGGAAAACAAGTGACAGCTGCTGTGTGTGTGTGTGTACGGTTGTGTGTGTGTGTGTGTGTGTGCGTGTGTTCGGTTGTGTGTGTATGTGTGTGTTCGTGCTGTCCATTCGTCGTGGTCTCGCCCCATATGTTGGCCCTCACCTGCTGGCGGCCGAGGATTATGAGCTACAAGCCCTTATTAAAACTGGATTTGTTTACCCTCCTGCTTACACGCGGCGACAACAAAAACAGTGTGATCTGTCCGTCGCTGAGCCACCGGCCGGCCGAAAAAAACCACGCAGGGGTAGAAATGTAGTAAAAACGCACAGACGAAGGTTGATGCTCATTTGCAGACAGAAGAAAACTGGAGATGTTAATTTGAAAAAGCAGAAAACGAGCTGAGATAATTAGTTCATCAACAACAAGTTAATTGGCAACAAAATAATAATCTTGTGATGGTTTTATTTTCTTAGTCTAAATACCAAACACTAGTTTTAGCTTCTTAAATGTGCCGTTTTCTTATGATGACAAATGAAATCTAACCATTCAATTTATTTCTGACATTAACAGCTTTTAAGCTTGAAAGCCTTTAAATGAATGTAGTTGTGTCTTTACAGTGAACTCGACTGAAGGTTACGTGTTAGTTTCACATCATTAGTCTCACAGGTTAATTTGAGGATTTGTTGCTGAACGCCTTCTGTAGTTTGTTGTTCAGGTGCAGGATTTCAAAGCTAACAGGTGATTTACCTTTTTAGACTTTTCTGTGTCACCAATAAGTCCGAGACCTGAAGTTTTTGTTTTTTTGAAACAATAAAATCAGCGGTGTTATCTATAATGTAGTTTTTTTCCAGATAAGCTGCTACAAAACCAACTACAGGAACAATATTACTTCACATTAATGAGTAATCTGAACTGCTCTAAAGGTTTTCTAGCGTGAATTTATGGAATTGACGTTTAAAGGCACAGTATGTCATTTCTGCCACTAGAGGTCCCTCTATCAAAACAATGAAAACAAAACACGTAGTTTTTTTTCATGTAAAACAGCCACAATTGCAGATAAAAGTCTATCTGACTGACTCCTACTGAAATGTTAACAGATGAGGTAATGAATTAAAATGTTATTCATATCACATTTAGTCACATTTGCAAGCTTCCTTACTGACATGTTGACTTGCATTTTCCAGAGAATTTAGCAACAAATGAAATACGTTGAGTGATATTATGGTTTTCTCTGTGTTTGAACATTGCTGGAAACATTTTTGATGATGTAAATACACAAATCAGCTTAATATTTATCAAAGATGTGGTCACCTTTGGAGATTTTAATGTGAAAATGTAACATTTTATACATTAAAGTCCTGAACTCTCAGACTAAACACACAGTTGATGTGAACATGTCAACGTGTCGCTGCAGCAGCCAAACTAACAGATTAACATCAGTAACTGCAGATCTGCTGCACTGAATCAAACTGCAAGACTGATTTTCAGTCTGAGCATTAATGGTCAGATTAAATCTCTTCATCACAGATTAAACATCTTCTGCTTTGTTGAGTTTGTAGTTGTAGGTTTGTAAAGAAACAGCAGAAGGAAACATAACCTCTCCTTCTTCATGTTTCCTGTCTTCTCTTCACTTTGTTCATCTGTACAGATTTTCTTGAAGCATCTTTAAAGCTTCAGATATAATCTGTTGTTACAACTCAGTGACCTCTCTTTTTCTTATTTTCTGTTCGACTTCTAACAGGAACAACAGACTTCTTCTACCTCACTTTCTCTCTTTTCTCTTCTGTCTCACATTTTTTATCTCTTCATCCTCTCACCATCACACTTCCTATCTCTCTGTGATCTCCTCTTTGCTCCTCCTTCCTCTTATTCATCATTCCCATCTTTTTCTTCCTCCCCATCTTCTCTTGGCCCTCATTACGACTTCCTTCCCCTCCCAACCTCTCTGTTTGTCTTTTCCCATCATGATAATAGTGTCCCTTTAATAGGAAACCATCAGTCACAATAAAAGTTTGGCCCGTGAGTCTCCTCCTCGCTGTCGCCAGTTAAAATCCTCATTAACAGTGACAATTCCCATGTGCACACACACACACACACACACACACACACACACACATCACAATGCTGCCTCACCAACACTGAATGACTGCAAAATCAGCATTTTTTTTTAAAAAAAAGGAAATGAATGGGGAGTGTGACGAGATATGAGGCTTCTAACAGAGAGAGGGAATGAAAGGAATGACAAAGGAATAAACCCGGAGAGGGAGGGAGAGGCAAAAATAGAGTGAAACATGTAGAGAGAAAGATGAGAGGTGGAGAGTCGGAGGAAGACTGAGAGATAACGTAAGAAGAGAGAGGTGGAAAAAGAAAAAGATAAATGAGAGAAATATAGTGAGAGAGAGAGATGGAGGAAGAGGTGGAGAGGCAAAGTCAGCATCCGTCATGGAAATTAATCGGGAATGTGACAAGTTATGGAGTAAAGATGGAGAGGGAGGGAGTGGATGAGGGAGACGGAGGTGTAGTTGGATTCAGACTCGCTGGTTCTCAGAAGACACAGAGGTGACAGACAGGAAAAGGCTGATTTGATCGTGATTATGTCGCCACGCCTGCTTCCTGTCCTTTTCTTCATTTGTTTTTGGCGTCTTCACCCGAATGTGTCACACTCGGCATCCTGTTTATGTTTATTCTTGTACTGTTACAGGTAAAAGTCGGACAGGTAATTAAGAAAAAGGCTTGAGTTAAATAGTTCTTTATATACATGTTAAGTTTTGCAGATTAGTATTAAAAGGCAGAGTCTTTAATGTTAATGTCCATGTTTACTTTGTATTATTGAATAAAAATGTTCAAGTTTTATGTATCAGGATGAATTTTAATCTACAAATGAATCTGAATCCTTTTTGAAATCTAATAGTTTGTATTCATTGGTGGTTGTTGGCCTTCTGTCATGTCTGTCACAGCTGTATCAGCTGGTCACTTTTAGCCAGAAGGGGGCACAAAACTACTATACTACAGCCTTTAAGGCCGAACAGAGGAGCTGCAGGCCTCCTCCTCCTCCTCTGGGTCTATTTTTAAGCTCTAGTTTGTACAATTTTTGTTGACATTGCAGCTTTGTCTCTGTTTTTTTCTGTCAGATCTTTATTTCTCATGTCATCTAAAAAAAAAGACTGAATTTGTTTTTTCTTGAGTCATTAATTCCTCTATGAAAACACTTTTAATAGAGTTAAATAAAATGCTGTTTGTATGTTTTTTCAGGCACTTGCATTGAATTATTTTGCTTTTGAGATGAGCCTTACAAATAAACTGAAGAAAATAAATTTAAATAGGAAATAAAATGAAGTAGAGTTAAAAGTTAAATAAACACTATCCTTTTAATGAAAATACAGCAATAAAAAACTGCAGGGCAATTCTAAATTAATATGATTAAAATGATTTTAAAGTGAAAAAACAAGATAGTATATATGTGAGAAAAAAAGTCCATTAATATAAATTTGTAGAAAATTACTGCTGATGTTATTAAATCAAGGAGCTCATTTTACAACAAATGCTGCCAAATTTTACTTCATTTAAAATCGACTCTTAAAACACAAAACTTAAAAAAAGGAAATGTTACAGAAAAATTTAAAGCATCACCAGGGCAAGTAAACATTCAGTCAAATTTATTTTTTAAAGCTCATGTTTATGTTTCAGGCCAGTTTCAGTTTAAATAAATGAGAAATCAGGCTCAGGTTAAGTAGCTCAGAGGCAGGGACAAAAGCCAATTTCCTTTCTGCTTGTCACCTTTTGTGCCAAAGCACATTGGAGGATTGAACCTGTCAATCAAGACTCGAACCAGCATGTTGCCCCTGCAACAAGACAATGACGACCCCCTGTTTGTAGTCTCAACCCTTTGAAGGCATTAATGGCATTTTAATGAAACAAAAACAGAGACACTGCATGTGAGGCACAACACACAACAAGCCAAGTCGTACAGTGCAACAGATCGCATCATGCAGCTGTGTGACATCTTGAATTTACTCAGTGAATAATCCTCATTTTTCTGCAGTTTTGTAAAAATTTAACCTTCTCCTCCAAAAAAAACCTTAATATTTAATGTATAATTTTTGTCTATCATTAATAATAAAGTCTTAAAAATCCCTGAAAAATTGGATTTGGAAAAAATATAACATTAACAAGCTCTTGCAAATTAATCAGTTACGTTATAGTATTAGAAGTCTTTGTTTTTTTAATAAAAGTGTGACCTCAAAATCGTTTAACTCACTAAAATAATTGCAATAAAAAGTTAACTTTGTTGCTTTTAAAAAATAATGCAGTCGTTCGCAATAACTTGCATCAAACTTTTCCCTTTAACAATATAAGTTTGAACTTGGTGTTGCATTTGTGTGTGTGTGTGTGTGTGTGTGTGTGTGTGTGTGTGTGCAGTTTTGTACATTTATGATAAAATATTCAGTGTTTTTTTTAATTTAAGAAAGTCCACAAATCCATTCAGTGTTATATTAAAGAGATTAAACTGTATGTGCGGATAATAAAAGTCATTTATCACATTTTCGTAGTTTATTGGTTTCTCAGTAGGGAGGACTAAAAGTGGGGGGGCTGTTTGGGGGGGGGGGTTTGGGTGCTAAAGCACAGATTGAAAAAACTTCCCTCGGCCGGCCAAGCATCACACACATCAAAGTGAAGACATTGTTTGAGGGGAACAATGGTTGCCGTCACAGTCCAGGAGTTCATGTGTTGTTGCGTGTTTGCGCTCCCAGAATCCCCCTCTGACGGCAAAATCACTGGATTATCAAACCAGCAGATGCAAACCGCAGAGAACAATATCATCGGCAGCCCTCAGAGGGGAATCCTCAGAGGCCCGTCTGTAAGAGACGCATAGATAACATCCAACAAAGAAAGAAAGTAGGTACTTCTGCTTAAAACCCAGGAAACTCCAGACACACTCACTTTAATTTAATGGCGTCTCTTAAAATTCACAATTTGATGAGCCACATTAAAACCCAGTTAAAGCAGTTATGATAATAAGTACTGTAAATTAACATAAAATTGCTTTTACACTTTAACTTTACCTTGAAATGACTGTGATTGAACAGTACATGCTTTAAAGGCTCATTTTACAGCAGAATAATTGTGACTTGAAGCCAAGTTCAGGCGTTTAATTACAGTATAAATCACATTTAATTCACGTAAAAAGAGAAACATTCAGCATGTGAAGGTTTTTAACTGGTTGCACCTTTTAGACCAGAGCAAATAACAACGGAGCAGAGCTTCAGAGTGCAAAGACGTGTTGAAAGTTTAATGTATTTTCTGTGCAAAACTCAGAATTAAAACACATTAAGAAACTCATAAATGTAGTGTGTGCATATGCAGAAAAAGTGTCCTGAACTAAAAGCATTAAAAAACTGAGCGCATGCACGTACTAGATATTAGATATTAGATACCGTACAGTGTATTTACAGTGATGAAGATGGAACAATATTCTTCCTCTTTATAAATATGCAACCTCCTAAACCCCTTTATTGGATCTAAATATCCTCTAATGCTTCGTTCTGGCATCATTTAATTTTTAAATAACGGAAAACTCTTGTGCAATACCTTATCCAAGGATTTATTAGGAAACACTATCATCCAAAGCTGTTGAATACTTTGGAAAAGAGTCTCCCGGTCAGCTGGGAGCATATGGGAATGCCATCAAACTGTGATTTGCTGTGTCGACATCCTTATAACCTCTGGGATGCTTCAGCCATGGAGGTCCAGGCTACCATGCCTTCCCTGACACTTCAAAACCACAGACAGACTAGTGGGGATAATGCAAAACATAAATACAGACTAAAGGAGACAGACAGAGAAGAAGAAGAGAGAGAAAAATGCAGAAAAAATGGATGAAACAAACATATGTTTTCCCGTCAGTTGGGACACTGAGAGTGTATAAAGTTTTAATGCGATTGCAGGTATTTTAATAGTTGCCGCTGAGATGGCCGTAACTCTGAAATAGTCTGTTTGAGAGACGGAAATCCTTGGAGAAAGTCCACCTGGGCATCTTCTGGCCGAACAGGAAATCAATAAAGATCAGAGTAATGGCAGCATCGACACACACACACACACACACACACAAACATACACAGAGGTTCAGTGAATAAAACTAACACTAATCACACCTGATTAGCACAGGCTCAAATAAACGCCAGCACGATCGATCTGCGGACCCATTAATGGGAGTCATTAGTGTTTTAATGAAGCCAAGTTTGGTAGAAAAAAAGGAGGGAGGGAAGTAGGAAAGAAAGAAGAGGTGACTGACCCAATGATGAGAAGAAAGATTAGTTTGGGTATAAAGGGAAAGAGAAATGTGGAAAACTAATAAGGAATCAAGTAAAAAGTAGCAAGAAACCTTTTATTTTGAAATAATTTAAACCATTTCGTATGTAAATTCTAAAACCCTGCTCTTATTCCTTAAATATCTTTTTTAAATTAAACGTGTCTGCCTCTCTACACAGTCAAACCTCTTCTGTCCCACGTTTCCTATTATTAGCATCGAGCTTGTCAGTGTAAACAAACTTGTTGCTGACAGAAGCAGCAACTTGTTGAAGGAAGCAGAATGTGGGAGGCTACAAACAAACGCTGATGTGTTTCTGCTGCACAGGAATCATCTTTAAGTCAAGATTTACATGAAGCAGAGCAGCATTTTGGAGTTTTTTTGTCTGATAAACAGTCATCTTATTTAATCTTTCTTTAAAGGGCATGAGATGAGACACAGAAATGCCTTTTTTTAAAGGCATCATGGAAATTAGTGACTCTTTTCATGGATATTTAAAGTGATTAAAGGTCTTTCATGGAGTCGACAGCAGCAAGTGATTAAAGCAATAATGGGAGAAGCTACAGCTGGAATTTTTCTCATTGGTTGAGTTTAACCTGAAAAAAGGATGAAACAAGAGTTTTTTTGTCAGGAAAACGGGAACTTAATTACTTTGTTCCACATTTCAGCTTGTGAAATCATAAGAAATGGATTAAAAAGTGGCAAATTCTTGACATGTAGCCGTTATTCGAGCTATAAAATCACTGCCTCCTACATTTCCCTTCATGCAACTCACCTTTATTTGTACCATGTATAAATTTAGTGGGTGACTGAAGGAAAAGAAAAAAGTGTTTTGCTGAATTTATGATGATTCTTTTAAAACCAGTTAAATTTTTTTGCTTGTTTTCGGCCAGAAAGCGTTTTCCCTCCTGCATTGTTTAAGAAGTAAAACTTCAATCTGCAATAAAAGCAATAAAATAGGCCGGGGGATCTGACTGAAAAAGTGCTGACACATGAAAATGCAGTTTATATCTTTAGCTGACACTCGTATCCAGAACTGTGTAAAATAAGTGCAACAGTAGGAGAAAATAATCTTAGATAACCAAAATCCCAAGCAGCTGTTATGAACTCAGACAATAGATGTGACAAACATTGAACTCCATTTAAATGATGATGGAAAATAGAGAAAAACTGGGTCAAGAAATACAAACTGAGGAGCGTTTATATTGTCAGGGCTCTTTCCTCTGAGCTTCCTCAGGAGGAAGAAGATACAGGAGAAGGCACATGTGATGAAGAGGGGGTGGTGATTACTACAGTGTGCCAGCAGTGAAGAAAAATGACGTGCATGCACCAGTTTCCCATCTCCTGCAGTAGCTGATGGGGTGTTTTATGCGTGAGTAGTTCCACTGAAAGCAAAAAAACTAGAGACTGGAGGTTTTCCTCCACCGGACAGTAAAAGCATTGAGATGTGGAATGTAGTGAGTGTAGTTTAGCGATAACCCCTGAGAGAGTAGTTTTAATTTTTTACCCAGTGCTAAGTTTCCCTCATTTTCTTTTTTAAATCACCTAATAAGTCCAAAGCTGACTCTTACATCCATAATTCTTCTAATTTTTTAAAATAGGATGAAAATTAACTTCATTTTGAAGGTCTGTAAAAGGAAAACTGTGATGCAACTAAGTGGATTAAACTTGACAGCTGGACATACTTTGCATATCACTTATTTATATACAAAGATCTTAAAAAAAATCTCTGTAAAATATGATGTCAAATATAATAATTGTATATAAAAGATACTCATACATGTATTCTAAAACAAAAATTAAATGATTATTTAGATTAATTAAAAAAATATCTTTAAAATGAGCTCCACTTTTATAACGTCTTCACCCCAGCTGCGACAGGCAAAAATACTGCTTATATTAGTAAAAATAATACAGTATTGTCATACATATGCTTCCATCCTCCATCTTTACATTCTAACACCTCCACATTTACAAATTTACTTTTACTAAATGCAGTTATTGTTTTTGTATGAACTGTATTTGCTTTTTTATTCCAAATGCAAAATTAATCTTTATGCTGACGACACTCTTTTGTATTAATTTACTAATTCCGTCCAATTAGCTATGGAGAAATTTGTCTTTTAATGCACTTAATACTCCTAAATTAAGAAGTTATTAAAATACAACAAAGACCACACTATTCTACTATTTCCATACAGATATATATATCAGAATATGGGGATGAGAACTGGGGATGTTATTGTAAGGATGCATGTATTCATGATTTAAACAACAGGAAGTTTGAATAATAGTATGAATGCATAAAGTTTTATAAAACCAGTTTGTTTCTCATTCGTTTTCTTTTCTTTTACTTTTCTAGTCTTGTCTTCTCTCTTTTTGTCTTGTCTTTCGTCCTTGGCTCTGACCTTTTCCACGTCCAATGCAATATTTTCTGGAGCTGAATGTCAGCAACCATCAAAAATGCCTCCCCGCCCAAAACGGCATCAATTTCAGCCTTGTTAGGCCTCCACGCTTTTATGTGCACTCACACACATTAACACACACTCACACACACTCTCACACACACACACTGGTTTGCCTGCAGCAGACAATGTAAACCAATCCTTCTATTGCTGTCAGCGAACAAGTGGCCACCCGCTGGGTGAAAAAAGGGCACGGTGAGAAATGCTCTCCATCACTTTCAATTAATCCCCCTCCTCTTTGTTTTGATGGGACAGTTTTTCCACGGGGTGTGTGTGTGTGTGTGAAGGGGGCACTCTGGCTGTGATGGCACACAGATATTGATTTATTATCCCGCTCAACAATATTTATGGCGGACAGACCTCACACCCAGACCTGTTGGCATGAGGGAATTGTTAAGAAAAAGCTGGAGTTGACCGTGAAAGCAGCAAGTGATGATATTTGAAATGTGAACAAATATTAAACATTTTCTGCCACAGTTTCCTCAATAAGAACGTCTTTTCATAAATATTCCCCCTGTTGTGATTTCCAGACAGTCCTTATCTGATGCTAATAGTGTGGATAATAATAATAATAATAAAAGAGAGTGGATGTGTGTGTAAGTGTGTGAGTGTGTGAGTGTGTGTGCAACATCAGGAGCGTCCCTGCTTGAAATGATTAGAAGGTTGAGGCCATTATGAGCTCCTCTCTGCCTTTTGTATCTGCTGTAATGAATACTGAGGGGGGTATTTGGAGTACTTTGAGGAACTAACAGCCTTTTTAATCCTTTAATCCTGAGGAAAACCAATTTCACCCTTATACACACACACACACACATGCACGGACACACACACATCATTTGAAAAGGGTTTCACTGAACCTACCGTGTGTGTGTTTAACCTGCCTTCGTTAATTTCCCGGCTCAGAGACCTGGTGATCCTGGAGATTAGGTTCATTAAAATGTACGCACTGTGGTGTGTGTGTGTTGGTTTGTGTGTTTGTGTGTGTGTGCGTGCGTGTGTGTGTGTGTGTGTTAGGATCAGGATCAAGTGAAAAGATAGGGAAGGGCCACTGGTGTTGAGGTTATCGCTCTTGTAGGTCCTACCAGACACACACATTCACACACAAACACATTTACATTCACATTCACACACACTGACACACACACTTCCAGATGACCCCCCCCCCCCTCCCAGCTGCAGTCAGCAGTGTTTGCTGCAGTTTGACCCTGACAGGCTCGACTCCTGCCGGTCTGTGAAACGCCCCACTGTGACGAGTGCTGCAGGAACCTTGAGCAAGTTTTATCTGTTAACCTTTACCCGGTGGGGGGGCCTGATCCT
The DNA here is from genome assembly GCA_029814765.1 of Acanthurus leucopareius. Classification (NCBI taxonomy): domain Eukaryota; kingdom Metazoa; phylum Chordata; class Actinopteri; order Acanthuriformes; family Acanthuridae; genus Acanthurus; species Acanthurus leucopareius. The sequence goes on along the minus strand of JAQMCX010000041.1, from coordinate 11,213,433 downwards.
GAGACCCCCAAAGTTCATAAAAAACCCTGTAATTTTAATTTTAGGCACATTTTATTGCTCAAAACATGGCTGAGGGGAATATATGTGTCATTGTTTTTCTTCAATATTTTGACAGCTTTGATAAAACCTTTGCTGAATGTGAAAACAGTCACATGGTTGATCAGATCTGCAACTTTTGTCAAAAAATGAAGCCAAAATGCAAAAAGTTTGACCACTTTCTTGGTCATATAGGCTCAATTTATCTTACATTACAGTACAGTAAAAAATTTTAATGTTGGTAAGTTGGTCACCGATAATTGACCGACTAATTGATTGAGTGATCAGCAGATTAATTAATGAAAATAACTTTCAGGTGCAACCAAATTATTGTATCACAAAGGTTGTTTAAACACACATGCAGGTTTCTTCATATGCTGGTTAAAAAAGGTGATTGTCTCCTTTTCCACTGTTAGCAGATGAGTTTGTCCCTCTGTTTTTTTCCTGTGATGAGTTTGATATCAAAACGATAGGAAGCAGCACTGAGCCCAAAGACAAATGTTTCAGCATTTATCTTTCAAATCTTTTAACTCAATTTCTCTTTCAAACTCGATGCTGACTTAATGATTTTCTAGTGCTGCTTAAAGGTGACAGATTGAATGTTTTTGTGTCTCTTTCAGTGCCAATAACATCTTTCCTTGTAGTCTGTGCCACTTAAATCAGGTGACGCTCTCTCACTTCGCTGTCTTGTCAATATTTGTGTTGCATGTTCACAATACAGAGTACGAGCATGTTATTATCAGACTCTAAAAGAGGCCAAATAATGTTTAAATTCGATGCACGCCTGTAGCTTCGCACAGAAAGGGGTTTAAATGAGCGTGTCCACCTGGTTGTCATGTTTACATCGTTGACGATCAGAGCTGGAGCCAATAAATGCCCGTGACTACTGCAGAGTCATTTGATTCGGGGAGGAAGGAATGCTGATTGTACCGCTTCCAGTTTCAGAAAAAAGATGTTAGCAGGTGTTCGTTTTTTTTTTTTTTTGATCCAGTGTGAAACGGATATAAATGTCTGCATTTCTTGCATTTCTTTTGTAAAGAGAGGACATGTAGGGGTTATTATGTTCTGGTAAAATATATAGACGTATTTTATTATTTTGTAGATAATAAAAGTAGAAGTAGTACTGACACAGTTGAAAATACTACATACATGTAAAAGTCTGTTCAAAATGTTCAAACTGACTGAAAATTATTTTCTAGCGAAATTTTTCATATTGAAGTAAAATTCCTGATGCAGCTGAATCCCTCCACCTTAGTGTTAGCATCATTTAACAAACTACTGGATAATTACTGCTGTTTCAACTGACTTTCTATAAACTGTTTGGTAGTTAAATCATAAGAATGCGTCATATTTTATGAACTTATTGCATCTGTTGTGTGTAAAATCTGCAAAACCTTTGTGAATGTATGTGTTACATTAATGTTGTGGACTGAAAAGCATTGAAAAGAGTCAGCAAGTGTCTTTAAGTACTCTTATTTGTGCTGCTATAATACAACCAGCTCACGAAAAGTTAAAACCTGTTGTGCAGATGTAAGTCATTTCCTCATTAGATGACACAGCTGAGGAAGAGAATTAAGAGCCACTCAACAGTGTAAAAAGTCTTTAGAGGACACTTCTACATGTGTTAAATAAGAAAGAGAGAAACCTTTAGAGAAATTATCACACTCTTATTCTCTAAAACCACATGGGCAGCCTGTGTCATAAAATATTCTGTCTGGATTTTTGCATTTTTGCAGGATTAATGTTTAAGAAGAGCTCATGCAGCTCATGAGGGAAAAGGAGAGACGAGTGTGAACATTCCTTTGTGTGCTTTCAGTGTTTGTGTGTTTCTTTTATGAGTGTGTATTTGTGTATGCATGATGGAGGTGTGTATGTGTGTGTGTTTTTGTGCATTACTCCAGGCAGCACCTCCTATCAATGCTTCATAATGGAGGGGCGTCAGGGGAGTTTTATCACCAAGCCTGGCTGTTTTGGGGGGGGACTCAGGGGCCGGGGGGCCTCGCTCAAAGGGCCCCTATGATGCTGAAAAGGTGACTGAATTGAAAGGAGGGTTGGGAAATCCTGCTTGTCTTTATAATGTGTGTGTATGGGAGAGACGAGACAGGCGGTGTGTGTGTGTAAAAGTCAAGAGGGCAGGACACAAGAGAGCAAAAAAAAATCGCCTTCCCAGCATGCCACAGGGCTTCCCTTAGTCCCTCCATAGGTGAGTAGCAACATAATTAGACAGATAAAAAACCAACAGTGGATGTGGAAGCTCAGATAAGGTCTAATGAGAAGGAGACGGGACAGAGAGGGAGACTGAAAGAGGAGAGGGGGATGGAAAAGAAAGAAAAGGAGGGGAAGGAATGAAAGGAGGTGAAGCGAAGAGGACGGACATAAGGAAAAGAGGGAGCAGAGGGAGCAAAAAAAAGGACAAAACAGGCGAGAGATTCGGATCAGATGTGGGTTATTAGTGTGAGATGACACATCCGAGGAGTCCAGGACAGGCGATCTGATGTCTCTGCTTTCCCGCCGCGCTCTCTTCCCCCTCGTCCTCCTGCATGACTGCTCGCTGCAAAAAGTATCAAGTCTCAAATCTCAAATCTCACCCCTCTGCTCTGAAATCTCGTGCTTTTGTCACATTTCTGCATATAAATCAATGCAGTTTTGATATGAACATGCTAGTATAATCACAAAACTCTGTGTCTTACTTTGTGTGCAAACAAGATTTTTGTGCAAATGTTCCAGTTTATTTTGTGGTAAAAACAGGAAGAAAAAAGCATCAGTCATCAAGAGTTAATGAGGCTTTCCAAGTTTCTGGAATACACTGATGGAAAAACAGCGTCTAATATGTGTATTTCACACTTTAAATGTACAAAACAAGGAAAAATAAAGACCTTTTTATGACAAAAAGCTACAGGGTTGCTGGGAATTGTAGTCTTAATAGTATAAAAATGCACATTTATTTTAAAAAATATCAAGAATCGATTGCTTTTGTCTTGATCCATCTAAAATTATTAATATTTTTCAATCAAAATAGCATTAAAAATAGTATTTAACTGAAAATCTGGTATGTTTTGTTTAAAAGAAATCAGGATTTTGAGACATTTTTTGCAGCGTTGCCTCTCATCCTGCCTCTCTCTCCATCTACCTGATCTCCCTCTCTTTCTCTCCTGCTGCCACCAACTGCTCCATGTCCATCTGGGTACAACATCCGCTCTCTGGGAGGCGTCGCTGTTTATCTATATCATCCTGCAGCAGATTAGCCGACACCTCTCACCCCTCCTGCTCTGACCTGCCCTGCTGTCTAACCCACATACATTCCTCTGCATGTCAGCAGCTCCATATGTAAACATTTTGTAACTTCGCCTGGTTTCATGTCTGTGTTTCAGCCTTTTTCCAAGAGGAAGCACAGTGTGGCATCACTATTGATTCTGTGTGTTGCATGTTGTTTGCCTGCAGTTTATCATATTTCTTCAATGATTTGTTATGGATCCTTCATCTTTGACCAGGTTGGCAGTAAAAATGAAAACATTTAAGTTGTTTGTAGCCTCACAATAGGCCGTTATTGTCAAAACTGCTCAATGGATGGAGGAGCAGTGTAATCTGCTACATATAGATATAGTTATTTATTTTAAGTTGGTTTGTTTCCACGTGATTAAGGAAACAAACAACAGGAGAAAAATGGTTCAAGGCAGCTTCAGTCTGAACCATCTCAGTGACGAAACCTTAAATCAGGTTTAAAGCTCAAGAGAAAACTTTAAAATGGACTTTGAGTTAATAATATTAAAAAGTTGACAGGCAGGGATGTGTGTAAGACATTTCTATGACCCCCAGAACAAAAACACCTGCAGTACATTTTATTCTAATGTTTTTTCTTTTTATATTCATTTGATAAACAGTTCATGTTTGAACATTTTGAAGATGTCCCTTCAGTTTCTTTGCATAACGTCATGATGCAGTTTTCACCAATTGCACTTGCAAATTTATCGATATTTAAAGTCTGATGTCGTCTTCAAACTCAGTTTTATTTCTTCTTGAAAACAGCTGAGACTGACTGATCTGCTCTTCCACATTACATCTTTTTTATACACATACTTATGCACCTTGTAACCTGAATTTACTCCATTATAGCACGTGTCACTTCCTGTGAATCACATGTGCATTGTATTTGAATCCAGAGCTACTTTTAACTTCAAATTAGACTGATTATCAACGGGAATTTACCAAAAATGCTCTTGAGAACAGCTTTAATGCTTAAATGATTATTATTAAACCTGATGTGGCTGTTTGGAGAATCAAACCCGAAGTTAAAGCAGTTGAAAGAAATGCATGTTAACCAGTTTAAGTATCTGAAGCCGTTCGCACATCTTTCTATCTTTGGGTCCGGCTTCGTTAACAGGCCGCTGTTTAATCCGGAGGAGGTAATGGTATCGATTAACACAACCAAACCGGTTGAATAGCCGGCAATAAGATGATCAATCATATCTTTAGGAGTCCCGAGCCGCATGTTTTAGCCCCCTGCATTAATTCAATCCCCATTATCCGAGCTAAGGAGGAGGCCGTAATGGATTTGTGCACTCTAACAGAAAATGGCTTTTTGAACCAACACACAATTAGCACAAAGAGTTTTGGCAAACCGTACCCATATTATCAACATAATGGGAAATAAGCCTGCAGCTTTTTAAATGAGTTAGAAAATGGGGGGTTAATAATGTGTACAGAAAGTTTTCAACTTTAATTTATCATTCCAGGAGGGGCCATTAATCAAAGGGGCTGTGAAGTGATGTTTTTCCTATTGATTTTGAATTTATTATTTAATCCTTGTAGTTAATTTCCCCACAAGCTACTTTTTTTTTTTTTTTTTTTTGTTTACCGCTGCTAAGAATAGGGATTTGTAGTTATGTTTGTCCCTGCAGCATCACAAATGTGAATAACAGATGCAATGAGCCGAAATATGAAGCTCAAGTGTTAAAGTCAGTTGACCAAATTTGAAAACTTTGCAAACAGCATGAAGTCGCTGCAGGAGCGACTCGTGCAACTTGCATTTATCCTTCATGACAAACTGAAATACTGAGAGAGAAACGACAAGGTTACAAATAATGATTGAGGCTAATTCAGAGACTGTAAAAATGCATTTACATAATTAATTTTTCATGAAAACATGAGCTTAATTTGCTCTCACAAGCTTTTAGATGTAACTCCTCATTATGAGTTACAGTCTTCCTCCCATTCAAGCTCCTGTGATCTTTATCTACAGAGGAAGAACCTCAGATTTGAGTTAGAGCTTCAGAAACAGCTGCTTAGAGACAGAGACAGAAAAGTTCAAGTTTTGTGTCTGAAAACATTTAGATTTAAGTTCAGTATTGAACTCTGATCGGTACAACAGATGTTAGTGACATCATGTTTTCTCTGCCCACTTAAAATCATTAAATCAAATAAAAAACAATAAAAAAACATGTAAATCTCTCATGAAATAACCAGAAGTGGCAGATATTTGAGTGTTTAAGCAGAATCTCATCATTTACAGTGAGAAGCTGATCGCATAAAGATGTTTTCAGGTCCTTTAAGTCTTAATAACCAACTTATATGAGCTTTGAATACATACAACTGAGTCGTCTGTGCTTATTTTTGTTCTGTTTTAATATAAAAATGATTCCAATACCAGAATGCAAATTAGAAATCCATAACATTTACACATGCATTACACATAAAGAGACAATGTAAGTAAGTTTTATATGTGAGTGCAATTATTTGAGGTGCAACTTGTCTTTCTGCATTTTCATCTATATTAACGTTGACTTTGCTGATTTTGCACACAGATTTTCTAATATTCATCTTTATTGTTTGTCCTGAAAAGACCACATCTCTTTTAAGACCAGCAAACCAAAGAAAAAGAGGCTTTCTAACACAAGTGTCGTTCGCAAAAAGGAGAGTAAAATGGATGCTGGTGAGGATTTTATGAAACATGATGACTTGTGTGTCGGGTAAACAAAGCCTCCTCGCCTGGTGGCCTAATACTCTGAAAAAGTGCCAGATCAGCCGGTGAGGATTCAGTGTGTGTGCGGGGATTAAAGCTAAAACCTGCGAGGCCGCGGCACCCCTGTATGCAAACACAGTCCGCTACGTTAACCCAGTTTGATATCACAATGCATAATCTCTGCTTTTTGAAAAAAAAAAAAAAAAACCACACACGCATACACATACACACAAACACACACAGGCATAATCTCTTCTTCCCGCAACTGTCGGGGTGTGACCTCCACGGCCTGATGCCTGCTGAGTGACGGGCCGCTCATCTCTGCGCAGCACGCTGTGTTAGGATCACACACACTCTCTCACACACACACACACACACACACACTCTTTTGTACATACAATAACGATATCTTCTTTTTTTTTTGCATTTTTTGCACTGCTGCGCCTGTTAGACTGCAACCTTTCTGTGCTGCTGAGGTGTTTCTGAGTGGTGACGAACTTCATGGTTTGTCCTGTGTCTGTTTCTTTTTCTGTTTATTGTCAGTTTTTTAGTTTTCCAGCATTTAAAATCATTAAAAAGCATTAAAAACCTCTCTGAAGTCCCTGTTTTTGGACTTTTGAAAGGTTTTAATAGCAGAAATATCCACATCTGGACGTCTTCTTCCATCGTTACCTGCACTTTCAATGCACAAATCTCAAGTTTCAGCTCATAACTTGTGTCTGGTTTATCAGATTACAGCTGCCTCTTCATACCTCTTTCTTGTGTGGCATTTAACAACATTATGACTTGACACAAAACAAACATAAACTTGGATATGTGGACTACTGTGGTCAGCGTCAGCGTAGCCTGCTGCCTCCACGTTAGCATCACTTCCAACGGTTCACCGACTGCACCGACACATGTGCACCTGGCAGCCGTCAGACCTGCGGACTGACAGCGAAATCCCATTAGTTAATATTTGCACAGCATTTACAAAGCTACTTTTTTCCGGTCGGTTATAGGTGCTCTGCAGATGTTTATCATTGTGGGCATTGATCCATGTCTTTCCATGCAAAGGTTGGACCACAGAAAGGTTAATTGGAAAACAAGACAGCAGAACAGTTGAGGGACTTTCAGTCATGCTAAACTAAGTTTATAGGTTTAGTATGTTTTCTCCTGGTGCTCTTGAACTCAGTGAAAGTGATTGATTAGATAGAGAATTTAGGTTTTTTGCATGTAACACTTGGAATGTAATAGTGTCTTGATCACAACCAGTAAGTAAGTAACCAAAAAGTAAGAATTTTGAGGCCTGTCCAACTGTATTTATGATGCAAAATGGGAATAAATGGTATCAGTTAGTTTAGAATTTGAGGTCCAAGTGATCATTGTTATATTGGCCCAGATTAAACCTAAAATGTCTCATCATTACAACCTCTGTGACCAATTGACCCCCATAAAATTAGAGATGAACTCAGAGCTGCTAACTGAGTTCTTGTTTTTTGATTTTTAAAGCTCAAACAACATTTTTTTGTGAATAAATCAAACTTTTAGCCACTTTTGCTTCCAAAAATTCAAAACACTACATCAGGATTCACTGACATTTCGGGCTGAACAGCAGCTCATATCTTATCAGTCAGTAGCTAGCATGATATTAGCTAACATAGCATTAGCTCTGCAGCTTAATTGGAGATGGAGATCTGTTCGTTGGGATTTATTTTAATTTTATCTTATCTGCAGCTTTATTTGGAAGATCTGACTTAACAGATGTTTCCTATTATTATCATAAGTAAACAACTGCACATCAGTCCCCATTAAACATAATTCAACTAAGTACTTAGGGCCACTTGAAGGGGAGCACTTGAATTTTTACCCTAATTTCAATCATGTTTTCTTTTTTTAAGGTTTAAAAAACAATGTACGGGGCCTTTATTTATGTACTTAAGTATATCAGATATTATTAAGTCCTCATTGTTAATTATCCACGTCCATATTAGGAAGCATTTATCCAAAATGTTTCAGGACGTTTGAAATTCAGGTTGCAGCAACAAAAAAGGACCAAAAATTTTGTGCAATGAGCCTTTTTATATGACTGACAGCCGATCTGACACAAAGGAAGTGATCCAATCACCTCTGTGGAGCTCAGTATTGTTTGCAAACACTGTTTTTTCTCAGGTTTGTGTGTTTATATCACTTTGTGGGAAACTAAAACTGAAGCCAAGAAAAAAAAAGGCGAGCTGAGAGGCCCTCGAGCTGAAGAGGAGCCACTTTACGAGCAATTCATCACCTTGCTGTGGCCTGTCTCTCCTCTTTCTCCTTATGTCTCTCTCCCACTCCCTCTCTTCCAACACTCTGTAGTTGTAAAAAAAAAAAAAAAAACCCTCCTCCCCTCCAAACCTCCCCCATCTTTCTCCCCCCTCTCTGCCATCGTCTCTCGGTCTCTGTCTAATCCTGCAGGAGAAAGCTCCGGTTCTGTTATGGCATACGGGTATCTGACCTCAGCATCGCCTCTAATCCGGCTTAGCTCACTTAATGATGCCACTTGTGGTGCCGTGAACGCAACGAGAAGTCTATAAAAGCCTTCCATTAAAATGCAAATCCGACCTGGCGGAGAGAAGCTAAGCGACACAAAAGTGGGAGAATTTGACCGCAGACCCCTTCCTCTTTTTTTTTTTTTTTTCTCTCATCCCTCAGCTATGCAGCCGATGCAGCAGACGCTCCCCCTCCAATAATAACTGATTCTGTGATTAGGACCACTGCTGCATGTTGGCGATGAAATAGACCGCCGCCGTCCTCCGCAGAACAAAAAAAAAACGAGAAAAAAAGAGGGAAAACTCAACCTATTCCATTTCACAGGAGACTCGTGCATTTTTTTTTTTACCCTGTTGTTGTCAGGAAATGAACAAATGGTTATCAATGTTCGGAGGGTAAATCTCCCATCTCTCCGCCAGGTTTTCCCAGCTGATACTATTTTCTCTGTACAAGGCAGGAAATGAAATTTCTCTGTGCGTCGTATCACCTCGCGTCTGCCGCCCCCCCTCATCTTCTTTACCTTTTTTTTTTTTATCAGGATATCCTTTTGCTGAAGGGAAGGAGAGGAAGGAGCCTCCTCTCCATCTCCAAACAGAGAAGTTGTCTCGAGCAATAACACGCCATACACATCAGGGCTGATACACACTGCAATAGAGTAGTTTCAATTTACAGAATTATTTGGTGGAGGACGGATTTCTGACCATTTCTTTTTTTTTTAAAGGGAGGATTATACCATATCACACCCCTCAGAGCACTCTGTGTGTGTGTGTGTGTGTGTGTGTGGGACAGTGAATTAGTAAAACAGTGCTAGTCTGCTTATTGATGTGTATTTATTAAGGCTGCACTGCATTCAAATGAAAGAAAAGAGTCATGTAAAGTGAGTTTTTTGTATCAGGACGTGGAGAGAAAAATGACATTTATTTCTTTTTAACTTCCTTTTTATTCCCTTTATGAATGAAGTGGCACAAACATCCTGTTGATCTTGTTTACATACGTGTGTCCACGACAATATAACCACTCATATTCACATATATTCACCTTATATGAGCATCCATGGTCCCATGCTGTCCACAACACTGAAAAGCTTCATTTGTGTTTTTTAAATTTAATCTAAAAGCAGCTTTGATTCAACCAGTCACTTATTAATGTAGTTTTCTCTCAGTTTAATAGTTCATAACCTCTTCAAAATGTAACACATTGTAGTTTTATTATTTAACATTCAGGCTTCAGCAAACACTCACTTTGATTATCAGTGACTTTTAAATTTAATGATTAACCACTGATTCTCCAAAAGATTAGAATATAATGAAGAACAACTTTGTTTTGGCTGAAAACCAAACATATTTTATGTATTATTATATTTAAGCTTCAACTCCTCACAGTTTAGTGGCTTTTTTCATTTGTTCGAATCCTCATGAGCTGCCGTATAACACAAGCTGTGCTTTCTGGGGAAAAAAATGGATAATAAAAATAAAAACTGACCAAACGCAGCTAAAAATTGCTTATTGACAAGTCAAATACAGGACACAACAGATGCACTTCTATGGACATAACCCTAAAAAAACTAGAAAGATATGATATCAATACAACGGATAGTTAAGTTGGCTTAAGATCATCAAAACTGTTCCTAATTAATCATCTGTCAAATAACTAATTGATTAATCAGTTAATTTTTCAGCTCTTTACAGTGATTTTATTGTGTTTTAAAGAGAAGTTAGTGTGTTTGCTTCCCAAAGGTAGTTGACATGTTTTATTTAGAATAAAATGAACATTTTTCAAGTCATTAATTGTTTATTATCGCATAGTTTTCACACAAGATCTCATTCTGGCACCAATGTCGGTGACAGGAAGTGGCCAAACGGTGATGGAGGTTAAGTGTTTTATGTAACATTACAAACAGAGCACTCGTGCTGCAACATAAACCTTCCTGAACTCAAACAAAAACAAAAAAGAACAAATCAAAAGAAATGCAGAGTAAAAATATGCGACACACGACACAAATTCTGTCCTTTTGTTTACAACATAATGGATCATTTGAGTCCTCGTTGCCAAAACGGTAACATTTTTTACATTTTTATCAGCTCAGGCAGTGCTTCTCGTTCCAAACGGCGTCTTGGACTAGAAATTCTTCAGACAACATGCAAACATTGTTTTTGGTGGAGCAGAGCGATGAGCTGCTGCTGCTGTTGGCTCTGCAGAGGAAACCCATTGAGAGTCAGGAGAGTGGATTTTGGGTCGCTTCACTGCCCCGGTGCTTGCCAGTGATTGGCCCGAATCCTGCCTTTAGAAACATGGTCATGGTCAACACACACACTAACACACACACACACAAGCACACACACATTGAATACAACCTCTTTTCAGGAAATCTTGTGCTGTTGACAAAATACAGCAGATTAGACAGGCTGCTAGAAACTGCAGTTTTGGCAAAAGATGATGTTTCTGTTTGTTTATTTTTTTTCATAAAAAGCAGATTTTAAACTCTATACAATATTGATAAAAAGCTTTTACCTTTTAGAATTAAAAACTGATCAATTTTATGAAAATACATTGGCAGTATGTCCACTAAATAAACTACAAAGCTCAGATATTTCTTGCAGTGTTGACACTTCTGCCTTGAACTGTTCATGCTGCATTTGACAATACAGACTCTCTAAATGTGTTTCGAATTATTGGTGTGAAAGAGAAGCAGAGCATCGGGAACCAAGCAGTGAATAATCACAACAACAGTATATAAATCACATTAAACTTTTAAAACATTATAAGAATTTAGGATACAAATTCTCACTGTGAATTACAGTAAGTATGTTTTTATTTCAACCATTTGTCGCTAATTAAATTACATTGAATGGAGTAAAGTATTTTTAATGTTAAGTTAAACCTTCTTATGTTACATAACTTACCAAGGGGAAACATCTGTGTTTATCTTGATGACAATGCATTTTGTTTTCTTGAATTCCAAAGATTCAGACTTTATTCAAGCATGTAAACACTGAGTCTGTGTTTCAGCAACAAGATTTTTAAAATTTAAAACTAATTTGTGCGTCTCAGGATGATGAAAATAGTTGCTCTCCTATTGTTATTGTTCATAATATCACTGTCGCAGAGTTTAATTTGATCTAAAACAAAATAAATCATTAGTAATAATAGTTACATTAGGTAGAAAGTAATCGAAGTACGGTATGTAAAGTTTTCCAGTTAGCATTTTACTAAAACTAGATGACGTGTAGCTTTTTATTATATAAAAAGAAGCTGATTCAGTTACAGAAAATGAAATTAAACTTGTTTCTGTAACATTTGATGGCATCCACACAATTTTTATGATACTTAATTGTAAAAAAGTTTCTTGAATAAATATATTTTGGCGACTATTATTTCCCAGAATTCTGCGAGGCGACAAAGTGTGTTATGTAGAGTGTGAAACAATAAATTTGAATCCAAATCAGTCAAACGAACTGTTCCAAAGGACTGAAAACGTCCCATCTGTGCTCATTTGGCCTTCAAGTGCCCAGAGGGAATCAGGAGAAATTAACAAATGGCATTTACTCAAAAATTACAGAAACTTTAACCTAAACTGCAGCATATAAGACGACAAAACAGCTGTGTTTAATGTGTAAATGGTTGAAATTTAAGGTAAACTGTTATCTACTGTCTTATATTAGTTAAATACTAAGAGTACAGGAACAGAACTTTTGTCTCACGACTCCTAAGTTCACTTTAAATCATAATCAGATGCAATAAGTACAGAAAAGTGGATGCACCATGTGTCTGTTTGGCGCAGCAGTGTTAAGTTAGTTGTGGGAAATGGAGGGTGTAAAGTGGGAAGGACACGATGGGAGAGAGGGAGATGTGGGGAGCATCTGCCTGCGGTCATGGTTCATTCACTTTCGCTATGGCCTCTCAGCTCTTTGAAAATGCAAGATGGTGAAAGAAAGAGAGAAGGAAAAGAGGTGGAGGGGGGTTGTAGTCGAGAGTTGGCATGGCACAAACCCCCCCCCCCCTTTTTCATCTGCTACATTCATCATTTCCTCAAGTCGATCGCTTCTTCACCGTTTTTTTAAACCGTCCTCGTCGCCAGAACCCCGAGGTCTCACAGGAAGTAAATAAAAAACGGGACCAAACTCGGGAATGATGAGCGCTTGATCTCACAGCCTGCACGACCCAGAGGGGCGGTGCTCTCTTTGCTCTGCTGTTTACTCAACGTAGCTTGTTCATACGGAGCAGAAAAGGGAGGAAAGCGGTCAGAGCAGTTTTCAGGGTAAAAACGTTGGATCTTTAATGTGGTGAGCAAAGTCAGGAGCTCTTTAAATCAAAGTTTCACACTGCAGACATGCACGCTTGCATATTTGCTCTCAATCTGTTGTATTTTTTATGTTTTTGTCCTTTAAAACATGAAGTTTTTTCTTTAAAAAGTGTTGTTTAAGCTTGTTTTGTTGCAGATTTGTTCAAGAGAGAGAAACAGAACGAATGCTACGAAATTCAGTTGCAATCAAAAGAGGCTCCATCATGACTTGTCTTGGTTTGGTTCGGGGGGTTTTTGGGTGCTAGAGGGGGCGGGGAATTGATCTGTGTGTACGTTGTGACAAAGGCAGTGTGTTTGCATGTTAAAGAAGACTTTTTTTAAGGTGGAAAAGAAAGATGTGAGGTCACTGCTTCAGTGTTTCCGAGGCCTTTGGCGCAGCAGTGATAAGGCGACACAAGCCAGAGCGCTCGACAAGGGAAGATGTATCTGCTTGTGATGTAGCGTCGCAGCCGTCACTGCCCCGCCCACCTGCCCCACCCTCACCAACTCTGACCCGCCCCCTGCCAACCTCACATCTATAGCATCAGGAAGCAAACCGTCACTCTTGCAGCTCCTCACCAATCACACGTTGACCTCGAGGGCTTCAACGATCAAAACTGCCTCGAGTAGAAATCACAATATTTGACACCTAAAAACCAAGTTCAGCTACTAAATCAGAGCTTCTGTGTCCTGAATCGCTAATTTCTTTTTAAAAACTGAAAGAGTGCAGCCAACTTTGGTTAACGTCCAACAAAATACGACACACATTCAGAAGATAATCCCTTTTATGCCCCTCAAGAGAGCCTTACACATTCGGACATGAGGTCTTTGTCAGCGCTTGTCGCATCTCACATCACAGGTTTGTTGTTGGTTGTGATGGTGATGGCTGACAAGATAATTGATTAGGCAAAAATGGGCGATTATATTGAAGGAGTAAGGAGGTGAATATAGAAAAAGGAATATAGACGAATGAACTAATAGAGAGAAATCCTGCAATAATTATTGTTTATAATATTTTCTGTCCTCCAAACCACTTGTTGTTGTGTCAAAGATTTAATCCAATTAATGTTTTTATATTCACATTTGTTACAAGATCACGGTATTGTATTTCATTGAATGTTTATGGTGAGAAATGTGTCCAGCAAATAGTTTATTTTCGTGCCTATCGTGCCTTTTTATAACGATGAAGTGCATCTGTTCTTCTGACTGCAACAGATAAAAACAAAAGCAGTAAATAATCTGACGTATTCTGCAGAAACCAACATTATCCAGAACTACATTCCATGACTTTATTTATCCATGACTTCAAAGAACAAAAGGCCAAAATAACATTAATCTTACTTTGGACTGCTGAGCCAAAATCTCTCGCAACTCATCTTTCTAATAAAGTTTTCTTCAGCCGGTTTAAAGTAAGAAAGTAAATCTCTTTACTTCCACTTCTTCCCTCTCTTCTTCTTCTTCTTCTTCTTCTTGTTTCTCTGCGCCGTCTTGGCTGCGTCTCTCTGTTGGCTACACTCTTTTATTTGTGAGTCCTTTGTCCTCTTGTGCGCCTCCGTTTTGTCCCATTAACTCAGACGTGTCAAGGCATGCCCATCGCTAGCTGTGCCCAAGCCCGAGCATGGCAAAGCAGGACAGATGGTTGCTAGGGAGGTTGCCAGGGCGGATCAGTGGGCCTTGTGTGTGTGAGTGTGAGTGTGTGTGTGTGTGTTCAGTATCTCAAAGCCACGCTTCACCGTCGGACAATGGCATCGGCGGCCCACACCGGGGTTGGGTTGTGGCACCAAGCCGCGACCCAATAATGCCGGTGCCGCTGAGGGTTGCGACCTGGAAACGGGGGCCGACTGTGATAACAGCTTGGCCGAGCGGCGGGGAGGACACCTTGTCAGTGTCGCCACGTCGTAACGCGTGAATGTCACTGTCCTGCTTGTCCGCTTCACCCCACAATCAACCCCCCTCCTTTTACCTCCTTCCAAACCCTCCACACACACACTTACACACACACACACACTCCTCCCTCTTCTTCTTCTTCTTCTTCTTCTTTACAAGTCTGCGCCTCCATCTTGAGAAAAACAACATGCCCCTGTAAGATATAAAGACGGAGAACCGGGAGGAAAAAAAATGAAAAGGATTCCCGTTGATTTACGGCATCGTTCTATTCCCGGCCTGATTTCGAATCCACGCCTTGGCAACGGGCTCGACTCGCTTTGATGACCCTTTTCTGGAGACTGTAATCCTTGTCTCTTTGGTTCATGGCACGTTGTCAGTTTCGCGTGTCTTCATCCAGAATGCTGTTTTGTGTGCAGCCATAATACAGACAGCAGCGAATTATGAGATTACAGACCTGTGTTTAGGGGGTGTGTGTGTGTGGTGTCTCCTCCGGCTCTGCACAGAGTCTGAATAGTTAAAAGAAAACCGTCGCCGTCCAACAAGTGGGTGAATATGAGGAGTCTCTATGATTCCTGTTGAAGAGTGAGAGATTTAAACAGGATCTGATAAACAGACTTGATGTCAGATGCTAAAATGCAGTTAGTTTTTGCAAAAAAAGCCACAGCAGGAGTGAACACATGAATATATTATCAGAGTGTAAAATCCTCCCTGTTTAACGTGTGTTTTCCGAACGACCCTCAGTAAAGTGTGTGCAGTTTGAGGTGGTGCAAAGCCTCTAAAGTATGTGTAAATTTAAACTTGGCTTAATCTTAACAGGACAGATTACACGCAGCAGGTGAGTCTGTGGGTAACAGGGACAGGCTGCTAGCGTTGGCATGCAGCCCCACCAGCAATAACTCTAATGGAGCACTTTCAGAGCTCCTGGGAGGGGAAATCAAATGATGTCAACCATGTCATAATCCAGACCTGGCTCCTAATGTCCAAAAGCTACAGTTTTGAGAGAAGGAAGGGTGGGATTGGCGGGGGGTCTAGACTTATCATGTCTTCTCTGAGAAGACATCTGATCGTCTCATGTAAACGGCTGGAGAAATCTGTGTCCGACAGTCTGGAATAAATTTGACCATCAGCATTTCAGTGCTCACTCATATCTCCTCCTGAAGAGTTTAATTTTTAAAAAACAGACTTTTTAAACTTTCTTGCTTTGTCAAATCCAAATTAAAGCTGATTCTTACACCAATTTGTACAGATTAAGACACATTTTTGAGGGTTAAAACAAGGTGTTCAGCATCAGCGTGCAGTGGGTCCTTGTTGCTACAGCAAAGCAAATAAAGCCACACAGAAAAAAAAGTATCTTCAATCAAATGTAACACTGTGTAAACAAAACCAGCAGCGGGTGACAGTGTTTCAACAAGACGCTTCGTTCTTCAATTACAGACCTCGAGCTTTTAAAACAAAGATATTGTTATCTGTCTCCCTGTTACGACCCATGTCTGATGTCTTGCTCTCGTGAGCGGCTCCCTCAGGTTTTCTCTGATGGATGTAAAGCCGCAATATCGTATGACTGAAGTTATTGGACCTACACTGCAACCACAACATCGTGGGATCAATCGCCTTGTGATCACGTCGTCTCTGCTTGTTAATACCGACTGCGGTTAAATCACGAAGGGAGATTTTGGGTCAGCTGTTTACATGCGACGTGATGAACTGTGTGACGTGCGAAAGTGATGAAGACGTCTTGCATACGTGTTCGTCAACAGCTTCCTTAAAGCATCAGCTCTTTCTATTCGTACGACTCTGGCGTTTGTTTTGTGTTTCAGCTCCCAGAGGATGTAAATCTATCGTTTGTTTACAGTTTTTGACTGTATTATGTTATGATTTTGAATGAGATTTGGTCCAATTTTACCAACAAAGCCACAAATATCTGTTTATTGTTTGTAAGTCCCTTTGCATTTATGTTTTGACAGAAGACATGCGTGAAAAAACAACCCGAGGAAGGTTTTTTCATTCATATTTATTCTATTTGGGCTTTAAAATGGATTATAATCCAAATATCAGGGTTCACGCAAACATAGCAAACACTGGTGTCGCTTATAGTTTATTTTCTCAGAATTGAAAGGTTAAAGAAGTGTCGATGAGGTTGATATTATCAGCTAAAGATGACTTAAAGTTCCCTTAAAATCCCATTGTGTCATCTTTGACTGTAAACTGAGAAGTAAAGCTGCACACGGTTAAATTTTCAATGGTTCAGTCTGCAAAAAAGACCCCATTAAATAACCAAGTAATTCAAGAACTGTGGTAGAACAAAGAGGAGGATTAAAGTTAAGGTTAGGTGCACAATTAGCTCTGAGAAGACACTCCGGTTTTACTTGGTTAGAAAGTGACAGCTCTGAATCGATTGACGAACCGTCATCCACATGGCATTAGCACCCTCTCACACTGAAGAGGAGCAGGCAGAGCTGCCCATTGAAGCACCGCAGGGTGCTGTCAGATCCTTCGCTCTGATAGTGACTCAAACCACCAACCTGTGTGTGTGTGTCTGTGTGTGTTTCTGTGTGTGTTTGATCCGTCCTCTCACTCGGACCATTCAGCCAGTGACTGATGACGTTCCCCTCCAGCAGCACCAGGCGACATCATGGCACAAAGGGCCACTCCGGGTGAAACAAAGACCCTCTAATTGTGCCTTTGAGCAAGCCACTTGGTCAGTCAGCTGGTGGCTGGAGGGTCTCTCGGGTCCGGCAGTCCTGCAGATTGGCTGAGGCCGAGCTGCTGCTGCACCAGGAGGAAATTAGGAAAGAAGGAGGCTTTGTGTCTCTCAGTGTAGCCGTCTGTGCTGAATAATAATAATAATAATCGTATAATGGTCGATTATCCAGATTTTAATTCAACGGACCTCATATTCTGTAATATTATTGTGTCATTGCAGTGTCCATAAATGTAGCGCGTTCTTGCTTCATGATTACTTTTGAAAATTAAAAAGGCTGAAATACAAGCTGTCCAATAGAAATCTAAGGATATTCTGTCATAAAAATGTTAATTTGGTTAAAAGTTAATGAAAATAAAGGCAGTAAGCTTCACATTAAACAGTGCAAATCTGAGCTGGAGACACATTTTCTGGCACTGTAAATACAAGATAAATCATATAAGATTCATTTATTATAATTCATGTAGTTTGTAGTCCATTTATGTTATTAAAACAAGAAAAGTTTTAAAATGGTTGAAATAAATCCTTCTAACGTGCAAAGATGGAAGAAAAAAAGGCAGGCTGGAGGAAAATAACCTCCGTGTCAATGAGAAGGTCTATTAGCTGTCAGCGGACAATAAACAGACTGTAAAACACCCTAAAAACCACGTTGCCAAGCCTTTTTTTTAAAGAAAAAACAGCTTTTTTTAAACTCTAAACTGTTTTGAATCTTATAACACAAATCTGAACAGAACAGAAATCTCAGATAATGCAACATGAGCTTCACACATGCAGGAATAAAGACATTAATGAAGAATTTTCAGAAAAATTAAGTACATAATGTCTCATATTAGTGGTTTTACAAATTGACTGTAGGTCACAGTTGATCCTTCTTTGTTTACCAGCACACATGTTCCCTGAAATAACAATTATCTTTAAGAAAAAATAAGGGGAAGACAATACAAAGGACAAACAAAGCAGCCACAGTGAGCCTATGCCATCCACCATGATTGACTACAAAATATACAGTGACAAAACGTGGAGCTCAGAATAGCAGCTCATGTCACCCAAATTATCCAGGACACCCAGAGCGTCCCAGCTGGGACGGCTGGTGGATGCTGGTGGTCTGTTGTTGTGGATGCAGGCAGGAAGGCCATTTGGTCCTATTGTTAGCCATTGTTACGAGGCCCCATTGAAGAGCAGCCCTGCCTCTCCGGCTGAGGTCAGTGAGGTTTGATGACGCTGTAATGGAAACTAAATGACTGGTGAAATGAGAGCATCGTGCAACGTTTTTTATGTCTAATAAACACCGTTTTTATAGAGCGTTTTATCTCTACGAGAAAATTGACCGTTTTGGTTTTTTTATCATACTTTGGTTTAAAAAACAAAAGAAGCCAGTTTACAGCTACGCTTATTCTTATAACGAAACCAGAATCCACACCACTGCCGTGACAACTTCTCCCCTTCAAAACATGTTTTCTTCAAAACCAGCCGGCTATTTGTGGCGTCTCCCATGTAGCGGCATGTCGCAAGGAGAGTGTTTGTTGTTGCTGAGAAATGACAGCCTGCTCTCGGAGACATATTTGTGTGTGTGTGTGTGTGTGTTAGTGTGTGAGAAAAGGCCGGCTGCTTGGGTGAAGCAGCGACAGACAACAGACTGAGAGGCAGTCTGCTCCTGCTGAGGCTGCACTGCTGTGCTCCGAACACGCCACTAGAACGTGCTCTTCTGCAGATTATGCATTACTCACTCGCTCGTAGGCGATACTTCTGTTTCACACACATTCCCATGCCTTACATGATCTGTGCTTTGCTCAAATATTTAGCTTGTTACTCCTTAAAAAAGGCAATTTTATCCATAATTAACACACAGGCTGATTACTTGTAAGCCTTTTTGAATCACCTGCATGTTGCACAACACAGAAAATGCAAAAGATCATAGTCAACATTTCTAAATTTAAAAGACTGATAGGAAAAATAACAATAAATGATCATTTTAAGGACAGAAACACCACACAAAACAGGTTTAAAGTCCTTAAAACATGTCTTCCAATAATATACTTAAGCTAAATAAGAACCAGTGCAGATTCAGTGCAGAATCTGTCATTGCGGCATTGATTTCATTTGCCAATGGCGGACAGATCTGTTTGACATGGGAGATAAGAGGTGGGGCCAAAGTCTGTAACCGAAAGGCAAAAAGGGGCGCGTCAAGTGTCTGAAAAATAAGATGGATGGAGAGAGGGCTTTCATCAACTCCATCCTCATGAAATCTATCACTGTTTTTTTGTCTTCCTGCGTCCACGTTTCACCACAAACCTGACGTTTAACATTTATTTCTAATGAATTTAGAGCTTTAGAATTTTTCTTTTTTCACCTGCTTCTGGTCTGTGTTGCAAAACTGAATGCTTGTGTGTGTTTTATGGGCTCTGCGCCTCCTTAGCGGGGTAATAAATGTAAATAACAGTCTGCAGAGAGATTAGGGTCTCCATGCAAGGCTGCACTGCCAATTGAAATCTGCTGATGAGGACAGTCAGAGCACCAACTGTTCCTCAGAAAACACCACCAGTCCATCGCTGTTTGTTATCGGCACCTCACACACACACAACCCAGCCTGCTTGGATTATGGTCCCAGTTGTCCCAGTCTGTCCGTGCTGGTCTTTTAGGAATATGTGAAGTTAGAGTTTAGACTCATTTTAACCAATGCGCTCGTGCTTGAGACGATCGAGTCTTAATAAATGTGAAATAAATATGCGTTTGCGTGTGTGACGATCCCACTGGGTGCTGACCGGACGACAATAGAGGAATTCCCAGTGGACCCATTGACTCCCACTGAAACCTCTCTGTCCCAGTTGAGTCCCCAGTGTCTCCTCCATCACTCTTAAGACAGTAATTATTTCTTGGTTTTCAATTAGCAGCCATCACCCAGCGTGGACAGAAACCACAGAGGATGTGGCTACTTTCTGTAAGCCGCAACATCAGATTTAATCATAGTTTTCAGTTTAAAAGCTTGATTATACAGAAATAAACCAGACAAACTATCCTTCTCTACTTCCCAACTCATCCTCTTTCATTATACTAATAATAATAATAAATATTATATATATAAAGACCTTGTGTATATTTAAGCCTTAAGGAATATTATAATATTATTGGAAATATGCTTATTTGCTCTTTTGACACATTTCTGGTTTAGATAAGAGGATGAACACAAGTCTTATAAGTCTTCGTTTGATAGGATTAAGAGGCTGCAGGTTACCTGGCAACGTCAAGGTGATGACAAGACCTCAGGAAGTCACTTTGTCCAGTCAAGAAGCAGTGAGGCACATAAAACGATGTAAAAACCACAAAATGTCATTTATGTTTTTGTGCACATTAAAAAACATGATGTAAGTTTACAGTTAGTGGTTCTTGTAGGCAGATTTTGTTCCCTTTAGATGAAGTAAAACTAGCTGTTTCACACATTAATTGTCTTCATGCTAAGCTAATCGGCTTCTAGATGAAGCTAACACTTAGCTTACAGACATGAAATGTTGTATTGATCTTGTCATTGCTTGACAGTGCTTGTGCTTCATAAAATGTGGAATAATTCCTTAAAATAATCATAATAGTTTTGGTGTTTTTAAGCGAGCCAGGCTAACTGTTTCCCCCTGCTTCCTCTCCTAATGCTAAGCTAAACTGGCTAGCTCCCAGCCAGCTCCATAGCTGATGTACAAACATTAGTGTTATCAATCTTTCCATCTAACTCTTGGCAGGAAAGCTAACAAATACTCTTATTTAAACATTATAACTATGTCTTTTGAAAAAAAATTTTCTTGTAACACCTGTCATCTGGATTTATTTTCCTCAGTTTCAGCTAAAGTTTTACATGTGTTTCTATCTGGACTTGGAATAAATTGAAAAAGAATCTGAGTTGACAGCAAGCAAATCAATGGCAAATATGCCAAAAAAGACAAACAGGACCACATCATACCACTGGGCAAGTGATGTCCGTGCAAAAACCAAAGAATCTGCAAGATGTGCTTTTTTTTTCGTTTTATTTTTTTAAACCCATTCCTCTGGTCATATGTCCAAAGATATGAGCCGGTGCTGAGGTGTTTTAGTCAACGATTACTGTTCAGTCAATACATTAGAGCCCACATGGTTTACACTTAAACACAAAGTCTAAAAGCTTTTCTACACGGATCATAATGCCAATCTGGATCATGTGCAACCCTGCAGATTGGAGCTATAAGTTGTTGAGCTGCTTCCAGTTGGACGCTCAAAGTTTGTGATGCCCGAATTCTTTTTGAAAACTCATTAAAAAACATTAGCTTCCTTTCAGAGCGTCTTGAAAACCGAGGAAACAGTTTCCACATTTGCACATTAAAGTCATTGTCAGGCAAATGTTGAGCATATGTAAGGGATAGTTTTAGGAGTGCATTAAAAAGATTCCTGAGACTGAAAGCTGAATCAATGGAGCCTTATGTACCTCGGAGGAACTGGGACCTACACTTCATTTCAATTCAGATGGTGTGGCAGGATCCCAGAGGTTTGAGAGCTCCTCTGTGGACCATCTCTGGATTGAATCCTTGGTTGGAAACTCCTTTTTCCTGTTAACAATTTCTGTCAAGGTTGAATCAACAATGCACTTAACCCCCCAGCGGCTCCAGCAGAGCTGCCACAGTGGAGGAACTGCGGTTGTACTTTCTGCTGGGAATGTGTGTAACTCTGTAAACGTGAAGAAGGATGCTGCGGAAATGGAGCATGAGTCAGCTTTTTTCTGGGTTATGAGAGTGAAAAAAGCCAAAAAATTTGAGCTAAGGGTAAAAAAATCAGTGCAACTACTCAATTTTTATTCATTTATAAGCCCGTATTTTGTTAAAATAATGTACAAAATGCACATTACAAACAACTTCCTCAGTCTTAAATATAACTTGAGTTAGTTCAGGTGTTTAAACACTGAGTTGTCTGAAACTTTGATGCATGATGAAGCATAACTCGGAGACACTATCCCACTGTGAATAAACCAGTGTCTGTGCTCTTACGGGAAATGTTGCCGGCATTATATTTAATTAGCTTTCCTTAGCGCGTCTGTAAGGAAAACAATTAGTCTTAATTAAAATCGCTGCATGCCGTTGTGTGGTTTCAGAGTAATAAAGCGCCGGCGCTCGTGCGCACACACTGAGCATAAATAAATAATTTCCATTCATTTCATTGAGCAGTCACTTTACATTTACCATGGGGAAAACTTTCTACAAGCTCTCCATATTTATCCTAATTGGCGTCGCTTATCTTATCATGAATAATTGATAGACTTTAATCAAATAACATTGGGCTAAATAGCATATAGCTGTGCGTCAGCTTAATGTATGTAGAACAATTTGTTGTTAATCATGTTGGTTGTATTGCTAAAATATAAAGTGCTCTGATGCTTTTCATTAAAAATATTAGCTCTAAAAATTAGTCTGGATTTACTGTCACTTATCTTAATATGCCATCTTTTATATTATTATTAAAAAGCCTGTAATTAAACCTAAATAATATCATTGACGGTACATTATTGCGGTGTTACATTTAATTAATGTATTAACATGCATTTTAATGCCTTCTGCCTCGGCTACTCCTGTATAAAAAAAAGCAGAGGCATAAAGCTGTTTAAATAATTTATTTTTAATAGCAGAGAGTATTTATTTTTTACAGTGTGGGAGACTCAGGCTGCAGAGCTCCAAACACAATAACAGCACAGGCCTGTGACGAACGAGGAGGGTAAATATTGTGTATGTCGGGGAGCTGCTGAGGCGAGGCGATAGCCTAAAGATGTGCTGAAGAGTAAAGCGACACACACACAAGCACACACACACAGCAGCAACACACATGAATTTGGTTTAATATGTTGCTTCTCCACATGGGAAGTGAAGCAGAACCGTCGCTGTTCTCCCACCAGAAGGCTGAGAGGAGCTGTGTGTGTGTGTGTGTGTGTGTTTGACTCTATTATTCAGTCTCTTCATATTTTTCAAATTGCTCCAGGAGGGAAAATACACAAAGGGCCTTGGAGGACCAAAGAGCTACTGTTAGGATTATTATTATTGTTGTTATCGGAGGAGGTGGAAGTGACATGAAAATAGATTAAAAACTCTACAATGCTTCATTTTACTGAGAGATGCGTTCATGTGCAGGGCTGTTTGTGATCAAGAAGTTTTAGATGACGATTAACTGTCATATAAATAATTATTAAAAATGGTTTTGTCCTTTTTTGTCTGTACAGTGGAAATCTGTTTTTCCCGTATTTTCTGCAGACATTTGAACCTTGTGCAGGTAGACAGTTCATTCGCTTCAACCAGCTCATGAAAACAGCCAATTCACTTTCTACTTCTTGCAGTTTTTCCAATGTCAGCCTTTTTTTTTCTCTAAAAGAAAATGCAAAGTATTTCCTTCCTCCATTATTATGCAAATATTAAAAGATAAAACAGTTGGTGGCGCTAATTCTCCACTCAGGTGCTTTTGATCTTAGCAGAAAAAAAGGAGTTTCACAGTGAGATGACGTCATTTAAAGAGCGCCAATCATGCAAAATGATTGTGGTTTTTGCACTCAGATGTTTAAGAAATAAATGTGACAGGCCTGTTCACATGTGCTTGTCTTGAATACATGAACCAATATTCTGATAAATCAACACGTGGTGGCAAGAAGATTTGTGTTGTATTCTGAGTATCTGAGTTAAGCCAGTCTAACTTAAGTGTTATTAATGAAGGCTGGCCAAATCATTTCAAAATTAATTCACAAAGCGAAAAGTATACAAGGTGCATTTTAAATATTTCCAAGACTGTTATAGTTTTGCACAATAATGTGCATGTTTCAGGTGCAAACTTGAACATACAGCTACGATACATAACCGTCACAGTCGTACTCAGTGTTAAGAGTCTCACTCTGGGGAAAATTTTAACTTGCTAATGTCAGAAATCACCAGAATGCTCTTGGTTGCACTTTGTTTGGTCATGAAGGTTGAAGGTGATGATTCTCCACATTTTGTTTCTTGTTGTCCTGGATCTGTTGATGGAGACGACTGACGACTCCACCACTTCTGCTTAGAGTCAAGAAATCACAACTGTGGACACAAAAATGAGTTTAACTCAGGTGTTAAAGATAATCAAGTAACAAAACTTAATCATGAAAGTTATTGGTGGCACCTGCTACATGCACATTTCCGTGCAGCACTGTGAACATATGCAACAGGCAGATTCTCAGAAATTTATCATTGCACCTTGCACATGAGAGCTTAAATTCAAATCACGCAGAATGTGGCATATATGAGCTTTTAAATAACTTTGGTCAAATGATCTTAAAGGGTTTTCGCTAACGTTTTATACACGATGTATTTAGATTTATTTGAGGGCTGGACAGGACTGCCCTCTGTCTCCACTTCCACTCACTTCTGAGCTACATTATCAAACTCAGGCGTAGTTTTAACTTTTGCCACTTTAACATATGGCTGCATTTCAAAGAGCTTAATTAAACTAATTATCCGAGTGGAGCTATGTCAGGAAGGCAAAGTGATTAAAGTTTTGGCCCCTCTGATGGTGTATTATCAAACCCCTATAATTTTCTCTGTAATTTAGAATTAATTGGAAATAATGTGTACGCTGCTCTGGGCACATAGAGTGGCCCTCTAATCTATGGCCTTTGTAAGCGAATGAGATAAAACTAACCTTTTCGCCCTTCATACAGGCTCAAGTTAATTGAATCTCCTTTTAATTGTATTTGAATACAAAAACGCACATTACCTCCTTTAATGTGTCTTCTCGAGCCAGAGCCCAAAAAAAAAGAAAAAAGCTAATAGAGGGATTGAATGAAGAAAAAGGAGAGAGAAGAGGAAAAAGTAGTCATTTTTTCGCCTTCTTCATTTTCTGAGAGAAGTGAAGTGTCAGCGAATTCGGGGTGGCGAGGGCAAAATTAATTATTTCAGCTTGATAAAGCTTTTCATCTCCCTGACTCCTTGCACTGAAAAAGCCAATTAATGATGTCAAACATGCTCTGCCTCTCCAGGGACAGCCTCCTTCTGATGAGTGTGTTTACCGCAGTGGGACACATTGGGTGTGCTTGAAATATGTGTGTGTGTGTGAGTGTGTGTGTGCTACCTCCATGCCCACCTCAGGACCTTCCTTCCTAATCAGAGCCCACCTGTCAGGCCCCTGCCTCATTATCTATGTACAGGGAGGCCATTTTGTCAGGGCAGCATCTTCAGCAGCCAGCCGCCGCCTGCACGCCAACGTGGATGTATGGCCACTGTCCTCCGTGAGATAATTCACTTAATTATGGGGGCAGAAGTGGCCTGAAGCAGGAGTAGGTCAACACAAACTGACATGTAGCTCAATGCATTCAGCTTCGACTATGCGCTCCGAGCTTCGAGACAAGAGCAAACAAATTTCCTCCCATCTGAGGAAAGGTTGACTTACTAATTAACTGACTGTGTAATTCTCTTATCCTGCAGCTTCTCTTGAACTGCAGGGTTAAAGGTCAGAGTCACTTACAGCAGCAGGTATTTAGTATGTTATAGTGCTCTGAAACATTAACATACTCAAATGCATGTTCAAACAAACCACTCGGACCGGGGTCTCGGGTTGATTGACAGTCTCTCTCATGCATGTGCAACTTAAAATGGCAATAAATGTGCAAAAATTCTTGCATCTTGGGATTAAAAACATTTTTCCTGTCACTAACTGTAGACAACAGACTACATCTCTATTGTAGACTATTTTATAAATTAGCAAAGGTCATATTCAGTAAATGTCTCTCAGATTTTTCTTGTGTGGAGGTGAGTTGATGCCACAGCGCCCTCTATTGAGCAGCCGCCACTGACTCCTGTTTTGAAAAAAGCGCTTGCTATGCGAGATAATGGAGATATCCTGTACACTCATGCTGCTGACATCTTGATGCTGTTTACCACAGTGTCGCTGTGTTCATTACTCTAGACATCTATCACACTCAGCACTCTGAGTTATATGGAAAAGGTTCATGTTTTCAATTAAAACGCTGTTAAAGTTGGAAGGATATGTGACATCCTAAGCCGAGTTCAGAGTTAACATGGGTGATAGCGAATCTCAAGTTATCCCTCTTAGCAACTCCATCCAAAAATCACAATGCTGAGAGCTCCAGCTTTTTTGATTAGCTCAAATGGACATTAGCACGGCTAACTAGGCTAACAAGCTATTAGCACTTACAAGCTGCAACCAAAAAGGGCAACAGGAAATGGTTTAGTGATGATAAGCTGACAAATAATTTACACAAAGCGCCTTTGACTTATGAGCATTATTTGTTAACATCTTGAGCGTTAAGTTATCATCCCTTTGGTGGCCAGTTTTATTACTTTTTTATTGACTTCTTTTATCTAGCAGACGCTAAGAATAAAAGGCCTGCAGCCAAGTAATGATAGCAAAACAAAGAGCCACATCAGCATCTCTCCGCAGTCTCTTCTCATCTTGAATTGTTTTTCCTCTTGGAAACCTTCTCTCTTGGTTTGGCTTACTTCACTTTTGAATATGTTGAGGGATTAATCTTTTATCTCCTCATGTTTTCTGCTGATGAGATCTTTGTTTTTTGGAGGTGGAAGTATTTTCTTTGTCAGGTCAGCCATGGGTAGCGATAGCGACTTATGCTAGCTATCAGCAGCTAATGCTTGTTGCAAACTGACCACACATCAGAAGTTACTCATAATTTATGTCTTTTTTGTATAAAAAAGTTTCTTTCTTTAAATGTGATTTTCTTGTTTATATACAGTGAATATAGACACAACAACAGGAAGCAGAAAAAAGTGTTTATTTTGTTTAGCATTAGCATTTACATTCCTGTTTATCCACTTATTAATGAAGTGTGTGTTCGCTATGATCCGCCATGTGTTCAGACAGATCATCAGCAGGAACATGTGACCCACACAGACGTGTGTGTGAGTGTGTGTGTGTGTGTGTGTGTGGGTGGGTGCATGTTTGTGGATAAATATATTTGTGTGTGTGTGTGTGTGTGTGTGCTGTTGGACAGGGTGAGAGTGAAATATGGACTTGGACGGGGAGATGAGGGTGCTGGCGCTGATCGCTGACAGCGCGATCAAGATGTACTTGACTGTTGTGTATGTGTGTGTGTGTGTGCATATGTGGGAGTCTCAGATGTGTGTGTATGTGTGCGTGTGCGTATGTGGGAGTTTCAGATGTGTGCGTGTGTGTGTTGGTGTCTGAATATCTACAACGCTGGCACCACCCGTCGCTAACCCCCTGTCCCCTTCAAAATTCATCCATCCTTGATTAAGAAAATCTTGATTTAAAATCAAAATCCAACCAATGCAACAGAAACATGTTACACGTACACATAAAGACGCATACACACACACACACACACACACACACACACACACACACACACACACACACTTATGGGAACCATGTGGGACAGACTGTCTCTGACATTACAACCATCATCTCACTCACTCTCCTGCCCATATCTCCCTTGTTAAACCTCCATTTGGAGAGCTTTGTGTGCATGTGTTTGCATGTATGAGTGTGTGTGTGTGTGTGTGTGTGTGTGTGAGCGTGTGAGCGTTTAGCCGTCGTTTGCTTGTCAGACTCTTCAGACTTACTGAGAGAATTAATGCCTCCTCGTTTATGGGAATAAAGTTCTCTCTCTCTCTCTTTTGAAACTTGATTTAGTCGTCAGTCAGCTGTATGGAGTTTACACTACACATGTGTGGGCACGTGTCTGTTTGCATTTATACTTGTAATTTATGTTTCTGTCTGGAAAACTGTGTCGAGAAAACTACTATAACTTCAGATTCTTTCTGTTTTTCCATGAATGCTCCTGCTCCTAAATGAAGCAGAACCAGACGCAGTTAAACAAATATCTGTCTGACATTGGTTAAGATATTTGACCTCATCGAGGTGTGGTTGACTTTTTTCGTCAGGCACTAAATGATCTACTTTTTGGCGTGTTTCACCCTCTAAAAATGGTAATTACTCCAAAACTGCAGCCATGTGAATAAAGTTTGTAGTGGCAGACAAAAGCTTGGTCAACTAATAAATGCTGATCAATCAGTGAAACACTTAAAGAAAAAAAAAAGATTTGACAAATGGTCTTTTTAGGTTGCTAATTATAAGATTTCCAATAAACCACAGCCAGTTTTTTAAAGACTATTTTTACTCTGTGTTTTGTCAACATATTAACATGAAGCAATTACCTTTATTTACTTTAGTTCAAATTTTTAGTGCACCATTCTTGCACTGGTTTCAAGTTGCCTTCAGTGCAGTAGCTCAAGAGGCTTCTAATGTTAGCTAATGTTAGCAAACATCTGGCTAATCACTGTATATCATTAACTTAGCATGTTAGCTTAGCATTAGTTTAAATAACTAAAATTCTTGCACTGGATTAAAGTTGCAATCACAAGCAGTAGCTCACGGTGGCTGCTAACAGCAGCTAATGCTAGCAAACATTTGATTTATCTGTAGTATAACATCATTTTGCTGAAGTTATGACTAACTTTTGTAATAACTTAGCATGTTAGCTAAATGCCTGCCAGCAGTTCAGCATTTAGCATGATCCCATAATTATCATATGTTACCACTTTAGTAAAGATATATAGTTTTACTTAAAAAATAAGTCACAAAAAGTCAATTATTGTCACTCTGTAAGAAACAAACAAGATTTAAAACCATAAAATCAACCAGTGTGCAGGTTTTCCACCGTTAGCCAGGATGCTCCCCTTTATCTATTTTTAATTTTTTACTGTGAAGGGGGTTTCCCACCGGCTGCAATCGAGTCATTTCATTTTATTATGCAGACACGTCTGAGTGTCACGGTGTAAAGTGGCTGCTGATATTTGACACGTTGCAGTTCACCTCTCACGCCACCAGAGCTGCATATCTGCGTGTGTGCGCCTGCGTGCCGTCACTCAACATCACACACAGTCATGCATTGAGGTCTGCCCGCCTGCATGTCAAACTATCAGCCTTAACAAGTCATTTAAATGAAGCGAGCACCAGTGGAATTTGAAACTTGATGAGTTCTGCGACCCCCGCGGGTCCCTCAGTGGCGATATTTTACACGAGCTGTCTGAAAGCTTTTCCACAGCGACTCCACAAAGACCTCACAATTAATTTGAGAATGATGAGGTTAAACATTCTACACGCAGGGTTTTTATATATGTGAAGTCTTACAAGATTGTATTTAAACAGCGATCAGTGGAAAGAGCACAGTCTTCTGTTTGTCTCACTTCTGTAAAATCTCTAAAAGCAGAACTTCAACAGAGTTTATGAGGCTGAACAACTTAAAGCGGACATGTTTGTCAATATATTTGAGTCCAGAAGAAGCAGAGATGTTCAAGCACCACAAACTTAATGTTTAATTCCATTTAAGACAGATTGTACTTTATTTAATACACATTGCTCCTGCAGTTGTGTGGAAAATTTCTCTTGAACAACTAATTTATACATTTATCTTTAAGTGAGTACAATTTTGTACTTGACAGGAATATTTTAAAGCTGCTTTTTACTTTTACTCCCTTGTATTTATATCACAGCAGTAGTTTACAGCTTCTTTGCATATCAAGACTGGATATGAATAACATAGAAACATGAAAAATTGTGTATTATTTTCAAATTAAACTGTTTTTAAAGTAGTTTGAAACATTTCTTAATATGGTATATGTCCTATATGATGATTATTTGAAATATTAATCCAACAATATATGTATAGATAATTGTAATTGTCAGGCACAAATGTGATTTTCTGTGTGTTTCATTGTTTTAACAAGATTTACAGCCTCATAAAATGTATATTTTAAGATGAAAACAGAGAAGAGATGTGTATGTTGGGAACCTTCATCCATGCTGAGTGTCTGAGACATTTCTTTATAATATTTTACAGCCTGATGACAAGTTTGGCAATTCAATGCACAAGTCAATGCAACTTATATGACTGGAAAACATACCAAATATATATATATATATATTATCTGTGGTTTGGATGGAGTGAGTCATGTTTGTTTCTGCTGAGTCCTTATTGTTTTTATCACATCCATGCAGTTTTATCTTTTCTCTCTGTGCTTTGTCATCACACCTCATAAAACCCTCCCATCTCCCACTCTTTTTCTTAGCAGAGAGTTAAAGGCTGTTTGTTGATACACTCCAAAAGACAAATCCTGCCAAATAAACCTCAGAGCCTCTTTTTTTTTTTTTTTTTGATTCCCACACTGATCCGCTGCCGATAGACGTTACTGTCTTTATTTCTTGTGGTGTTTCTCTTCCTCCTGGTTTCAATTGAGTGTTTTCTCTTCTGGCATGGCCGAGGAATGCCACATTTTGTCAGCACTGAGGGTGACTAAATGACTAACGTTCACCATCAGAACAAATCACACGGACGATTAGTATCTGTTGATTTATATGAGTAACAATCCTCTTTTTTTTTGCCCCATTTTTGAGGTAAATTTGCAGTTAAATTAAATACATAAATTATTTTTTAATAGCTTGATTGTGGTGTTTTTACTATCTGTCACTCTCTTCATCTTTTCATCACTCTTCCTCTTCTTCTTCTCTGTTTTTGCGAAGCCGCAGATCAACAGCGTTCCACATTGATCGCTAGCGTGTTTGGACATGATGTGTCAAAACAACCCACATCGTCTTATTTCAGCCCGCGACGTTTTCTTTTCTCTTTTCCATCCCTTCCTTCTCTTCTCTCTCTTTCCTCCTCTGAAGCATCTTTTTCTGTGTGATTTCGCTTTGCCAAGCTCCTCCGTGAACGTCCAGAGGCATTTTCTTCCTGCGAGTGACGGACGCAAACAACCCTCGTGAGTTGGGTGGCTCTTCTCCCTTAGACAGACTCCCCGTTCGTATCCTCGTTTGAACCTCAGAGTCGTCCAGTTTTTTTAAATCTGTAGTTGTTTTCCTTCAAATTGAAGCTTTGCGGCTCATCGGCAGAAATTATATGGTCCAGAAACTCAAAAAAATGTCGTAAAAGGTTAGCAGACAAGTCAAAATATAGTTGGCTAAAGCAGTAAATGATGTTAAATGATTGAAACATAGTGTATATAAAAGCTTTTATACGTCTACCATCTGTTGGTAAAACTACCAGTTATCTTATTTTCATCACTTTACAAATACACAACCAAAGATAAAGACATTGTTGGGAAAATATAAGCATGATACGTCCTCTGGACTTCCCTCAGCTAATTAACTTTGACAGATTTATGCTGCATTTTTGTCAAATTAACACGAAAACTAAACCCTAAGTAGTTGTTTTTACGCTTCACTGATTTTTATGTCTCTGGTTTTGGTGTTGATCATTGTGATTATCTCGTTTTCACAGCGCAGCAAAATAAAAATACCCGATTCTGCTGCGTTGGTATTGCAGACAACGCAGTTTTTGTGTTTTTATTGTAAGTTTCTCACTGTGGGCAAAGTGAGGGAGGGGTTTCAGGAGGAGACGAAGAAGAAGAAGAGGAGGAGGAGGAGGATGAGAGGTGGAGGAAGGGGATGGGTGTCGGAGGGTTTGGTGGCAGTGGAAACCTCAGTGGTGTCCCCACCGCCAATTTGCGGCCGGTTCAAGATGTTGACATCTGCATTCTTCCACGTTCTCCATAACGTTCCACGCTGAGCTGAGAGAGCAGCTTTAGATCGCTTTATTTATCTTGACGCTTCTGCGGTGGAAAGGATACTCCGTCCTAGACTGTGTGTGTGTGTGTGTGTGTGTGTGTGTGTGTGTGTGTGTGTGTGTGTGTGTGTGTCGATGTGACGAGTGAAGAAGATCACAGTGATATCCCAGATATCATCTGTAGAAACGTCTCTTTAGTAGAGAGGATTTTGATGTGAGTGTGAACTTTTGAACTGAGAAAAATGGAAATCTGAGCTCTCACTGGTGCTCAGAACTGGAATAAATTGAATAAAAAGATTGTTCTGATGTAAGTTTTGCTAATTTTCCATCTGCAGTTTTAATGCAGATAAACAGGCTTCCTGAAAGATACAGAGTGATTCAATACATCTCTTAACAAAACAGGAATATGTGCCATTGAAGGTTTTATTTTTTATTCCCAAGATCTTGACTCCATGTTCCTCCAGTTAAGCCAAGCCGCTTCCCTTTATTTTTCAAAATAATTTGGATAATTTTAGTTTTATTTATTTACCTGTCTCTTCAGGTGTATCGTCTATAAACAACTGCACATTCTGGTGGAGAAATACTGAGTCGTTCATAGGACCTGATATTCAATCTCAATATTCTGAGTGCACAGCATCAGGTGATAAAAGTTGGTGTCATTTTTTTGGTCTAAATCATATTTTTATTGGCCTAAAATTATCTAGATGTGGTTATATCAGATCTCAGCTCTCCATATTATTAGATGTTACATAAAAATCGGGATTTTTAAAGAAAATTTGCATACATTTTGTTGGAGGATGTGTAGAAAAATCAGCATACATGTTTGTTATTCACTTAGGTTGTAACAGTGTGATAAACCCTCATCATTTCAGTCTTTGTAAAGAGATTTTCAGTGGTCTTATCTGCACTTTAACTCTCTGTTTATGTCTCCTCTCATGGATTCACTCTCAGTTCGAGTCTTTTCATACATCAACGTTATGTTTCTCTAAGACGAGACAACAAGTGGATCCATTTTCTTTACTTTTTAGGAAATGTCTCTTGTGATTAGTTTCTGTTATGGATGAGATCGTCTACTAGAGTTTAAAACTGCTGTGCAGCACAACCTGAAAACACTGTACATGATCTCCAGAGGTTGTAAAAGCTGACATCAGCATTGCTCATGTGTTCATTGACGGATCTCAAATTTCCCAAAAATGCCCCTCTGGGATTCCTGCCCCTCTCCATGGGAGACTGGTGTCCTCTCAGCTCCTGTCTGGTTCCCATGAGCTGTGAAACAGGATCATGGTCAGACTGCAGATTTAACAATGCGTTTTGATATATGATGTTTCCTGATCTGAAACATGATACGCACATTTTAGGGGAAATTATGACCCAAAGGTTAATATTAAATGTTTTCAGGAGCCATTTGCTCATAAGAAGGTCTTTGTTAAAGCATTTCAGGTCCATGTCGTCCCTTCTTTAACAATAAAAATGGCATAAAAAGTGGAAAAGAGAGTTGTTAGCATGCTGTTAGCAAAGTAGCTAGCAGACCTGTAAGTTAATAAACATTTTTGCCCTAAATAATGTTTCATTTTAGCTGAAATAGACCTCAAACTTAAAAAAAAGCTTCCTGCACTCTCTCTCATGGGTTGCATATATATGAAGTTAGAATAAAAATCAGTGTTTTGTTTTCTGCTTCTCCCTCTTTTGTCAAAACAGAATTAATGGCATATTTCTCTTGACTAAAAAACAAATACTTGGCAGATACTTTTAATGACCAGTGAGTTTATTGTGGGGAATTTTTAACAAATGGAAAAATCCCTCTAGCTTTTTGTTGAGGGAAACAGGGAGATGCTAACTTTTGGGTTAACCTAAAAAAAACATGTCCCTGAGGTGCTCCATCACACTGAAATTTATTCCTTTCAATGCTTGTTTGATGAGGCTTTTAGCATCTTAGCACAACAGGAAATTTAATATTAAGCTAATTGTGCTAATCTGCAGTGAAAGAGCAGGTTTTTCAACATCTAAATATCTAGAAAGTTCTTAATGAAGAGGAAACAAGTAGATTTTAAGACAGAAACTGTCCTTTAACCACCTTGCAGTTGTCTTTGCATTGCAGAAATAACTACCGGTACTTCCTTGTCAAAATGTTGCAAATAAACACTTAAAAACGCTTTTTTTGAACATTTTCTCTGGTTTTGGCAAATCTTCTGATGTGGACGACCTTGAATGTGTTGAAGCACCTCAGCAGGGTTCAAGCTCGGAGACAACAAACGAGCTGAAACAGACATTCGCTGGTTGAATGACAGTTTCTTTAACCGCAGAGTCATCCTGCCATCTTTTTCTCCACTATTTTGGGCTGATCTGCCAGTAACCCTCGCCTGTGATTGCAGGCTGCTGCGTTCAATGACCCAAAGAATGTAAAGCGATACGCATCTTCATATCACAACCAGACTTAAGAGGAGAATTAAAGAGTACACTTGCGTTCAAAACACACATACATCTTGTCTCATGTTATTTGTATGTGTGTCAGTCATTCAGTCTGTTTGTCTCCGCGTCTCTTTTTTTTAAAAGTATGAGAGTAATTACAAGAAGTTGACAATGGGGTCCAGGCCTGTATCTCCGTCTGTGTGCGTGCATCCCGCTGTGTCGACTCCGATTACAGTGATTTCCTTTCATTTTGTCCACACACACACACAAACAGATACACACACGCAGGAGATACAGAGATGCACTCGCACACACCCACACCATTCCAGGCGTCTCCAAATGAAAGGGACAGTCGTGGTGCCACAGGCCGCAGGCCACCCACATCTGCAAATGAATACTCTGCAGTGCATCGCACTTCATCTGTCCGTCCCCCCGAAGACCAGCATGCCTCTTCTTCTTGTGTGTGTGTGTGTGTGTGTGTGTGTGTGTAAGAGTGTGTATAATTACCGTAAACAAATGGATCTTTTGGTTGTGACAACTGGTAGCTTTTATCTCGTAGCAGTGCTGCTGTTAGTGGCAGTGTTTCCTAAAATTAAGACCACATTTCACATGATTTCGCCCCCGATTTCTTCTCCTGTTGCAAAGAGGATGTTACTAATTGTTGTCTCTCCTCTCTGTTTCTACATTTTTGTTTTTTGTTTTGTACTAAAGCGGGCGGCCATGTTGGAAATAATTTGCCTTTTTTTTCCTCTCGACATCTTTTGCTTTGTTTGCACTCAAATTAGCTGCATCCTCTTCCTGTTGAGTTCTGGTTAAACATGTTGGAGTCTTTTGCTCCAGTTTGCTCCAGTTATGACAGGAATAAGTGCAAGATATAAGGTTGTCGGTGATGTTTTTTCGCAGTATTGCTGTCCTGGAAAACACCCTGCTCTCTCAAGCTTGTTTTCCTCTGACTTCACTTTGTGTTTTCCCCTCTTAAATATCTGCTGTAATTTTGCTCTGAGAGCTACAGGCTGAATGTCAGGGCACAGAAGAGGAGAAAAAAAAATGTAAAAAAAAAAAAATAAAAAAGGCAGCAGAAACAAACCAGGAATGTCATGCAGCCAGCCAGTGAGCGAGGGCCGGGGCAGGCGAAGTGCAGAAGGGCCACAAGTCTTTGAAGTGCTCCCTGACAGTTGGACGCTCCCTGGCACAGCGCAGCGAAACCTGATCACGTTTCATTATTTTGATGGGAAAATCAGACAAACGGTTCTCTTGAGGTTTATTTTAGTGCTGCTAACCTCTTGTCAAAGCACTGGGAACTTCACACACACACACACATGCATGTATACACACACACACACACACTCGTGAATTGTACATAGAGTACACTTTAGATTAAGCAACAAAGAGCACATTCATCTTTTTAGAGCCGGCTCGTAGTTTTGATGTGTTCCGGTCTGTTTTGTGTTTTGTTTTATTGTGCTGTTTCCTATATTGTACAGACACAGACACACACACACACACACACACGCTCTCTGAACATCTGTTGTGCTTGATTACATTACTTTTGTGTTTGGCTTAAATCAGAAACTTGTGCACTTAAAGGTTGGCAGGTTTTATGGACATGTCCTTCATCCGCCAGATTAATTCTCTTGGTCTTTATCGATAGTTTATAATTCCATAAAACATAATTGAAAACTGTATTTTAAGTCTGTCACAGAGTCAAACTTTTGGGAAACCTTTGATTTCACCTGTTTTTTTCTGTGTTTTGTGAGCTCATGTTACAAAAGAGTCACTAAATCAAAGACTGTTTTACTGTCAGTGAGTTTGAATCACGTTTGAAATCAACTTTAGAGCTTTTGAGAAAGATTTGAGTTTATTTCTTTTATTCAGCTTCATCCTGACATTAATCAAGAATCAAATATTAAAAAAAGTGAAGCTGCAATTAGTATGTTATTTAGTTGGTAATACCATCTGTCCTTGGAGAGCCTGCAGTATGTTCCTGTCAGGTGCTCAGGTGAGACCAGGAGACACACTGACCCTTCACACACTCCGGTCTTAAACCTTTTGGATGTTGCTTTCAAAGTGTCGAGCATCTTGGATAAAAAAAGCTGCTGCAGGTCTCTGATATAATTTGTAGCCGAGTGCATTTAAGCGGCTCTGTGAAGATGATCTATGAAACTTTCCCAGTTTTAAAATGGAGATGATTTTGCTTCATCTTTTTGTAAATATAACTTCAGTAGCCTGATGACTGTGATTTAATGCATCATAGTAAGATAACTTTCCATCAGCTGAGTTTTGCATTTTGACACACACGTCAACATCAACATCACTCTTTATTCCACTGAGTGATTAAACAAGTAGCCCACCCGATTTCACAGAAAGTTAATATTCATTTATGAAAGGATAAAAGGATGCAAGTTATTGATTGTTTAATTTGTGGGCTCTTCAAGGAGAAACTCTCGACAGACCAGTTTGTGTTTGTCATCAACAACACAAGATGAAGTCCCTCCATCCTGAACATTAGATGCAAAAACATACACAAATGTCAGTTTTTACTATAATTTTTAATGTCAAACTGTAGTAAAGAACATAAATATGAATCTGAAGTTGCAGAAAAGTCTGGATTGAACTTCCTTTAACTCCAGTTTTAATAAAATACTGACAAAGAGAAGGTCAGAGGGGCTTTTGTCAGCTGTTTTTATACCTGCTGTATTTTCTATAGCTATTTATTTACCAGTAAGTGATTGAACACCCTTTCTCATTTTAATCTATTAGTGTAACAGACTTTTAAATGTATTTAAATTGAGATTATTGTCCTCTGTTTTGTGTCCCCTGATTAAAACATCTCTGTTGTCTGTTGAAAACATGTCTTCTTCTCTGGTCTTTTTGCTTCACATTTGTCAAAAACTCTGATGTTTCACTCTTTTCTGGAGTCTCTGCGGTGAAATCAGTGATGTTGATGGTAAAAGTGTGAGGAGGCGGCAAAGCTGGAGGGACAGACTCTGCTGCTGTGACTGACGCTATACAAGGTCCTATTAGATGTTACATTAAAGCACCTTGTCCAATCAAAGTGTCACTCACAATATGAGGGGAGGGTCAAACAGGGTTACAATGTCATTTTTCCCCCACTGATTGACAGCTAACAAGCTCCTATTAGCTTTTCTGTCACTCAAAGTGCTGCTGTTTGTTGCTGCAGGTTGCGTTTTCGTTGGTGCTTCTTTTTCTCCTTAAAAACATCTCTGGAGGTTAAATGTTTTTTTTTAAATTTTATGCTTTTTGACAGAAAGGGGAAAAAAACAGATCTGTGTGTCCTTTTATTCTGTGAAAAAAAAGGGAAGTTGTGCAAAAACCAGCTGTTGAAGCCCACTTGAATGGCTTCCTTTAGGATGTAATGAGATGCTGAGAGTGCAGCTAATCTCTATTCTTCTGCCTAAGTCCGCTGTTTAACCAGGGACATGAATATATGTTGGGTAAATGGCTTTTCCCTCTGCCCTGGAAGCAATCTGTTCACTTCAAAGGTTAAGGAGAAGGGGGGGGAAATGCAGCGTTTAACTTACCTCTTCAAGCTAAATCCCTGCTTTTATTTCATTTTCCCTTTTTTTCTGCCTCTTTTTCTCTTCTGACTCGAGTCTTTTCAGAATTACATTTAGAGAGTTTTGTCTCTTTGCCCAAAGCTGTTTTGTCTTTTATCCTCTTTTTGTCCTCCTTTCTTTGTTTTTTCTTAAGAATCCTGAAACACCATTTAGACAAGTGGGATTAAATCTGGAGAATCCTGATGATTTTTTCCCTTTTTGTCTTTTAATTTAGACAAAATTTCATGTTAAAAGTAAAAGTTTAACGTTGTTTCCTCAGTATTTTTTGTCTTTTTTTCTATACATGTCTTTCTTCTCTTTCTCATCCTCTTCTTTTCCCTCCTCGCTCCCTCTTTTCCAGCCTCCTCTGCCTTTCTGTGGCTTAAAGATTCAGTGGTTTTGGTTACAAACCCTGGGAATCCAGGTAACGCATGCAGAGGCTTCACCAGCTAAAGCAACAGGGGAGATGAGAAGAAAGAAAGAGCCACTTTTTAACATGAAGGCAGAGTAATGGATCAGAAAGGCAATGCTCGGACAAAAAAGGGATAATCCGTGAAATCTGTCCGGGTCAAGGGTCAACTTCCAGCCAGCCATGTGCGTCTAGGCAGGCAGGCATGTGTGTGTGTGTGTGTGTTGGTTTGTGTGTGTGTGTGTGGAGATTAATTTAAGGAGGCCGTGGAGGAAATGAGGGGAGAGTTAAAGGGGGTGTTTATCCTCTTTAAACTGACTTCACTGCCAACACACTGGGGAGTCCTGAGTGAGGAAATAGAGAGGAAAGGGGGGGCGGATAACTCTGTGTGTGTGTGTGTGTGACTCTGCAACTCACACACACACTCACACACACACACACAAACACACAATGCATATGCTAATCATTGTGAATTTTAATTAAGTTTCACCCGTTTTGCAATCAAACGGAAAACACATACAGTAATTGTCCCTCTTTACATCCACTGAGCAGCTGCTTGATATAGACGTTTTCATTAAAACGTGGCACCGTGTGTGTGTGTGTGTGTGTTTTATTAGCGTTGTTGTATGTACTGTACACATGTTAATGTCTGATGGTTTGATAAAGACCTCGGGTCGTCTGTTTGATGCATAAACACGTCAACAGTCGCTTGTAGCAGAAACAAGAATTTGTGTTTGTCGCCAGAGAAATAAATGTGAAGGTGAAACGACTCTGTGACTGCAAAACAGTGTTTGTCATGAAATTATTAAACATAAATAACAATTTAATTGATATTTAGTCCTAAAATCTTAATTTTTTCAGAAAAACCTTGATTCCTGTTGTGTTTAGGACAATATTTGAAAAAACTGTCATCATTGAAAACTAGAATCTAACCTGAATTTCCAAAAAAGGATGATTGGCATTTAAATTACTTTTCTTTGTGGTTATTAATTCTAATTTCTGTGAAAAAAACAGCAAACTTGAAGCTGAATTTGCTGCTTCAAACGTTCCCAATAAAAGTTTTCAGGAAAAAAAACTATAATATCCAAGTAGGCTACAAATATATGAAAAATTTAATGCTTAAGAAGCCCTGAAGTGTAAAATCAAATAAATTTATGAGTTATGAGAAAATAAATAATCAGATAAATAAACGTTAAATGCAACAAAACATGAAGCTATGAAATAATAAAGATAGTTTTTAAACTCAGGTAAATAATGTTAAATTCTATCTTAAACTTTTAGTGCCACTTTAAAAAAAAAAAAAAATCAAATAAAATTCAAATTCCTTCTTTTCCTTTTTTTGTTTTTAATTTTACAGGTGTTTTTTTTTTTTGTCATGTTTTGCTTTTTGGTCTCACAGTGTTTCTGTCACTCACAGCAAACAAGTGAGAAACAGCTTTCTGATTGGCTGTTGACTCATTCAGTCCAAAACAGCAGCCAATCAAAATAAAGTTCCGAACTGACTGAATTTATTATGTAATAATCTATTTGTGCACTTTGAGTCTTCATGGAAACAACTTTACAACACTGTTGTTGTTGTTATCTTACATATAATAAAGGCTGCAGCTAATTATAATATTGTTTATTTTACTGATCAATTTAAAAATCTTTATTATGATAAATTTTTTAGCCTGTAAAAAGAAAAAAAGAGGTGAATATGGATATTAATGAGTTTTCAGATTAATCAACCAGTTGCTGCAGCTTTAGAATAAAAAGATAAACAGACTTCAATATTTTTGGGGATAAAAACTTTAACTTAAAACACATCTCTGGACCTTTCACAATAAAGTTTCCCTGCCGTATTTCTCGTTGCTTCACGGTTTAACATCAAGACGACAGGTTCCTCTTCAGCTCGGAGGAGCTTCTCCGGCCACTGCAGGTGCCTCAGGCTGAAGGAGCAGAGAAGGTCAAGTGTCAGAAGTCAAGGGTTTAAGGGCTGTAAATGCTCCCACTGGGCCTGACACCTGTCACACATGTGGGAGGTAGGATAAGCTGTCAGCCTGCATGTGTGCGTGTGTGTGTGTGTGTGTGTGTGCGCGTGTGTGTGAAGATGGACACCAGCAGCAGCTTCTCAGTGGGAAAAGAGAAAAATGAGGGAAGGCATGTGCAGAATGTAAGGTGTTTCAAATCAGCACAGACCGTGTCAAGAGTTAGTATGTGTGTGTGTGTGTGAGTGTGTGTGTGTGTGTGTGTGTGTGTGTGGGTGGGTGTGTGTGTTTCCACAGAGAGAGGTTAAACACCTTGCACGCTGCACCTGTATGCAGAGCTCAAGTTACCTCTCATGGACATTTGGGGAGAAGATCAGAATGTGTGTTTTGCTGTCAAGGCCCCCCACCCATACACACACACACACACACACACACACACACACACACACACACACTAACCCACACACACACTCACACACACTCACATACATATGCACACACACATGCACACACACACATGCTCACGCATAGCAGAAATCAGTGTGTTTTCAGCTTTGTGACGCTTTGCAGCTCGTTCATGAAGGAAAAACTTCATCCTTCAGTTCATCACAGATCGG
>JAQMCX010000041.1:11156892-11170838 GCA_029814765.1 Acanthurus leucopareius | reverse complement strand
AACACTATTTTAGCTTGGCCTGTGCTTTAACAGTTTTTGACAAATTCCTTTTTATTTTAGTTTTTTCAAGTTTTCCATGTTTATTGCAACAAACTCTAATGAAAATAAATGAGGAACTCAGGTGTTAAACATCTGATATTGTCATATTATCCAAATTTAGGAGATGAAGGTGACTTAATTTTTATTGTTTTTCTTATCAAGCTGTGAGCTCAATAACAAAGATAAGAGTGAAATAATTATGCTGATTGAATCTCAGTTCTTAGCAAAAAGATATTGTTTTTCTCCCTTTTTTCAAGTTTTATAGATTCAGTTCATCTGCAATTTTAGTTTTAATTATTATTTACTTTAGTGGTAAAAATGTAAAGACGTGTGGTGTAAAAGTATGTAAAATAAAATTGTTGGTGGAAAATAAATCAGTGGTGATCAGACAAAATCCACCAGTAAACTTTCCCTAAAAATCTCAACCCCTGTGTGTTTGCATGCACACATCCTTCTGTATTTGTGTGTATTTGCATTGTGTGCACATTTTCAGCTAAGTGCATGTTCACTGTGCTGCGTCTGTGAGTGTGTTTGTTCACTAAAAACTCACACAGGCTTGTACTACAGTGTTACTGGTAATTAATAAGTCAGGAAAATGGCAGAAAACACCTCTCTGCACATCAGTCAGGCTTTGGAATAATGCCATTATTTTCAGGATATGTGTGTCTCCAGTATGTGTGTGTGTGTGTGTGTGTGTGTGTGTGTGTGTGTACAAGCCACGCACTAAGTGGGATAATAATACAATGACCCCGGGAGGCAAAGTGATTAAATTATAATCAGCGCGGATTAATTAATCTATAATATTTATTCCTATTATGGCGAGGGGAGAGGAGGCACAGAGCTCAGAAAAGGTTATGTGCGCACGCTCCTCGCTCTTTGTCTCGGTGAAAAGCGACTCTCAGGGGCGGGAGAGGCGACAAGGCCCCCTTGACAACGCAGGCAGAAGGTTATTGCTGATATAAAACACCCTGCATGCAATTATCTGTCACAACAAATAATTAAGAGGGCTGATAATGAGGAAATTAACATTTCCATTGTTGAGATGCTTTATTGTCTGCTTGGGTCACTGCAGAGGAGGCTTCGAGAGAGCGGCTGAATAAATTATCCGTCCCGCGTGCATGTGTGTGAGGGTGTGTGTCTTTTAGAGGATGATAAGCAGGCGAACAGGGATGTATCTGTGAATGTGTGTGTGTGTTTGTGTGTTTGTGTGTTTGTGTGGAGGCATTTTAGTGCAGCGAAGAGACGACCCTGTTAGAGGAAACTGCTACCAGATTCAAGTGACACCAAACAGACCAATCAGAGCCTCGTGCCTGCCCATTTATTACAAAAGTAGCCTCAGGTTTTATTTCTATCAAGGAGAGAGTGTCAAATGTGTGTGAAATCACTTTTTTTTGTAGCATTTGATGATATTTTTCTTAAACACACCCTCACATGATGAGACTTCAGACAATCTGTCAGCTGCAAAGTAAAAATATCGCCTTTAAGGAACTGCATCTAGTGTTACCTTCTATTATAACAAATTAATAATAACATTAAAAATGAAATAAATTAGTTGTATAGAACTAAAATTTTTAGACATATTATGTTTTTTTTCTGAGCCCGACATCATTTTGATTGGACGAGAGGAAACGTCTCGAAACGTCTCACAAAAAATCAAAATCAAATCATTTTTATCCGCCCAGTCAGAACAAAAAAGGGAAAAAAATCTCTGAAGACGTTGACAGAAACGCCCCTTAAGGAGGCGAGGAGGGCGGATACTCAATTACTCAAAGACAGTTAACCCCGAATCACAGTATGAAGCTCTGGTCTCCATGGCAACAGCGTGTTTAGTCACATTGAGGATGGAGGTGAGGGAGAGATCTGGCTCCATCTGTGGATGAGCCGGGGATCGCTGGGTGCAGGGTAGAAGGGTGGAGGGTGGGCATGTTGGGGATCTATGGGTGGGATCTGTGTTTTCACAGGAACTTGACCCCCAGACGCACACACTCACACACACACACACACCGACACACACACCGAAAGGCCCCTGGTTGCCATGTGTTTTGACTGACACATCTTTGAGACTCTGTGTGCATCCAAGTTTAGGTCTCCTCTGTGAGTGTGTGTGTGTGTGTGTGTGTGTGTGTGCATGTGCGTGCATGTGTGCATGTGTGCGTGTGTTTGTGTGTGTGCGTGCATGTGTGAAGGAATATCTCCTGGCTTTTGAACTCCCCCTGATTGACACAAATGGATTTGGGACAGCCCCCCTATAGGTCAAAGTGTGTGTATGTATGTTTGTGTGCATGTGTGTGTGTGTGTGTGTGTGTGTGTGTGTGTTGGCATGACAGCTCTAGATCCCCCCCCCCCCCGCCCCTGCGGCTCATATTGAGGATGATTTTAACACCCCAACATGTTTAGGAAGAGACAGTGACACCGTATTGTTCCTCCACAATGGAGGGCAGACGGAGGGAGCTGGAGGTCGGGGGCGGTGGGGGGGGGCAGAGGACAAAAAGAGGAGCGAGCGCTCGAGGCTCGTCTCCTTTCACTCGCCGCGTCTAGACGGCGATGTTCCACGCAGGGTCCTCGGAAGAAAAGGAAAAAAGACGGGAAGAGAAGGGAGAGGAAGGAAGAAAGGATGTGGTGGAGGAGGGGTGGGGGGTGTTCGGCCTTGTCTGGTGGTCTGAAGACGGTTTGAACGAACAGCGAAGGGCTGACAAGGGTCAGAAAGGTCCCAACCTGCCTTATCTGTGCTGTGGAGGTACGAGGATGATTAAGGGAAATGCAAAAGAAACCTGCAATAATGATGCATTTAAGGTCCTCTGCACAAACCACAATCATGTTAGACATAAATGGAGATGATATGGCTGTCAGTTTTAGGTTTGATCCGTAAAAGGAGCTGCAAACTATGACAGTGGAGCCATGTCAACCTTTATTTAGTCTTTTTTATTAAATTTGTCTTCATTTTACAGTCAGGCTAGCTGTTTCCCTCCACTTCCTGTCTTTATGCTAAGCTAAGCTAAGCTAGGCTAATTGGCAAAACCACTTAAAAAAGAAACCAACACACAAACTACATTTATTAAATGTCCCATTTATTTCTCAGCAAGAATCCTGTGACTTAAAATCTTCTTATTACAAGAACTTGAGCAAAAATTACAAGGAGCGTTTAAAGGCAGCACAAACACTGCTATCATCATCATCATCATGCATGTGGGACAGTGAATGTTACACTTTTGGTTGCACATTTCCATACATCTCTTCCTAACCAGAACGCTCTGCAATCACAAATTCGCTCAATTTTTTTGCTGCTTTAAATGCAGTTTTAATTCTAATGTGTGATGCATTTAATGACACTGCGTTAACCACAAATCTTCCACTGTAGAAGTCTGCAGTTAAGCTGACACGGTGAGAGGAAGCGACAGAGACAATTAGTGAGAGTCTGCAGACATGACTGTGATTGCACATACCGATTAAGATGCGTGTGTGTGTGTGCGTGTACAGTAAAGTGTGTGTTTTGGTGGATGCTCGTGGCAGGTGGCAGCAGCTCTTGGGGGGGGGGTGTAGAGACCCCCCAGCCTTCACCAAATTCTTATTTTAGCCCTGTAATAACTAGTCCGGTCCAATAAACCTTTCACCTCAAGAGCAGTAAATCGCCAAACAACTGGTGTGGTTGGCCCTGCCACCCACTGTGACACGCCAGCAGGCGGGCGTAAAACGGGCATGTCAAATGCCATCAGAGAGGAAACTCTAGAAGCTCGCCGGCTGTGTGTTTTCCCCCTCCTACAGCAGCAGTGATGGAGAAACAAGCAGGGGGGGGGCCACATGGGAGTTAACGTAATATGAATAAAGTTTAATACATCAGCTCTGCCTGAGTCAGTCAGATAGACTTTCATCTGTCGTGGCGGCTGTTAAATAATAAAAATAAATCCCATGATTCCATGCTGCTTCATGTCACCAAACTGTTTTTTTGATTTTATTGTTTTAAAGAAATCATTTTGTGGCAGAAATCACATTTT
This sequence comes from Acanthurus leucopareius, assembly GCA_029814765.1. Lineage (NCBI taxonomy): Eukaryota > Metazoa > Chordata > Actinopteri > Acanthuriformes > Acanthuridae > Acanthurus > Acanthurus leucopareius. The sequence continues at coordinate 11,166,807 of JAQMCX010000041.1, read as the reverse complement.
TTGCACTAAAGTGTTGAGTTCATTTTAGACTTTTTAAAAAATAGATAAAATAATCAAAATGCAAAGTTCTGCTGCTGTTCTTTTCCTGTTGTAAAGCTACAAAAAAGTGAAAATATTGACCTTTATTTGAGAGTATTACATCCAAAAACATATGTACATGTCAATTCAATTTAATTTGTACACATAAATTGTTAATTTTTGACTTTTGTCTGCCAGTTTAATACTGATCCCAAAGTTGGCATTTTAGGATTTAAAGAGATTAGAGTTAAAACAACTTAAAAAAAACCAAAACAGTACTACAATGAAATAAAAAAAAGAAAGTTACGTTAGTAAGTTAGTGTGGAAAAAAGATATTAAGAAAGTGTAAAGAATGATATTACAATGGATATAAAAGTATAAAATTATCTGTTAAACAAACCAAAATTTGAACTGGACAAAAAATATTAAAGAGGTGTTTTAAATAAGACGTACAAGTTAAATAAGACAAGATACAAACAAAGCAAAAGGCAACAGAACAAAAAAACAAAAAACGGTGAACATGAGCTAAATCTGAATAAAATTTAAGAGATTTTAAAGATGCCGGAGGTCCTGATTGCAGAAACTTGGTGACCTTTAGTGATAAACAGGAGCTTTAGAGGGGAAACCTGGGACCTGAGGCTGCACTCCTTCACTCATACAGCAACTATTTATCAATATTTAACAATACAGCCAAAAACATGGACCTTTAAGTGCTTTAAACAGCCTGTTTTTCACAATAAAAGTTATGCTTTGCTCATTACAACATGCACATTTACATGTAACACAGAGGCTTTTCAAAGTGACGTAGCTCAGATTACATGACCTGAATTTTCTAACCAGGAGGCTTCAGAGGAAACTTGTGTGACACTCAGACAAAAAAATGGTTTCCAAGCAGCAGACAATTGTTCAAGACCACATGAAAGTTGACAATTTTCAGCTGTAATTTTAGTGATTGTCGGGGTATTTTTACTGACATTGTTTTGGTAACTGAAACTGTCTGTTTGTACATGAAACAGAAGAGAAGTTTCCAACCGTGTTTCATGCAACCAAACTTGGCGTTTTTACGGAGACATCAGGACATTTAGCAGCCATTTTCTATCATTAAAAACCAAATATGTTGAGCTAAAACATGATATTTTTCTGATTGTAACCAAGTGGTTTTTGTGCCTAAACTGAACCAGATTTTAACCGCCAAAACATTTCAGCATATCTGTGGTTCGTTGAAGTGCCAGCGTTAATTCTTGGTGATTTTGGTTGCTTTAAAAGTAATCTGTAAAAATCTTCAAATTAACTTAGACATTTTCAAATCCATTTAGAGAACTTTAAACTTATTGCTCGAGATTTAAGAGTTCACAGACGGACTCGGTTCATTTCAGGTGTTCGGCTCTTTTAAATTTCCCACCACATTTTTCACTCAGCAGCTTCTCTTCCTCTTTTCTGTTTTCCTGCTGTCATGCCTGCAGATGAGCTGACCCTCTTCCTCTCTCGCTCTCTCTCCCTCTCTCTCTCTCTCTCTCCCCCCTCTGTGTCGGCTTGGCCCCTCATTACCATATGAAAGTGTATAACGGGGGCCCGGTGGTCCCCAGAGTGCGCCGACAGACCGTGCGCCGCCCCCATTCAGCTCTCGTTTCCTCTCCGACGGCGAACCCCTCGCTGAATCAATCATGCTTTTTTTTTTTTTGGCTTTGGCGCCGTCCAGTTGTGTTCGACCTGCGTCACACACACACACACACACTAAATCTGAGCGTGTCGTCCTCTTATCAACACACACTCTCGATTACAAAAACACAAGCTAAGCCGCCTTAAACTCACCTACGAGCATCTGCCCACTCTCTCCTGCTCACACACACACTGTCACCATCTGTCAATAAATGGGACAGCACTTAGAGAACTGATTCACCTAATTAGCAATCAATTAGCTTGTTACCACCAGCAGTAATTACTTTTTATAGAGCCAGAGAGGAGTGCAGCTGCTGCCGCTAATAAAACCTGGACCCTCCTCCTCCTCAGCCCTCCACACCTAACAAGCCCTGTCTGAGGGAGAGTTATAGGCCAAAGGAAGCAGCCAGTGTGTGTGTGTGTGTGTGTGTGTGTGTGTGTGAGGGGAAAGTGTGTGTTGCAGGCAGGGGGGCCCGGCACAGAAAACACAGTCCCCAAGGGGCCTCTCTCCTCTCCTTTTCTAACGGGCTTAAATCCTCTTTTAATGAATATAGGGTCAAGCTAAATGGGAAATCCATCATGGCAATAAAAGCAGGGAGGCTTCAGCCAGCGCGGTTAGAAAAAGTGAATAGGCTGACTTTTGACGATACGGGACGGCGTGATGGATCCGACTCCTCTCGTTTTTGTTTTTTAAGGTCAATCCGGTCGGTCCGGACTGAAATGTCTCAACAGCTGTTGCATGGATTGTCCTCAAGTTTTGTGCAGACATTTATGACGTGGATGAATCCTACTGACTTTGGTGATTTCCTGAGTTTTTCTCTAGCGCCACCAGCAGGCCATTTTTTTAGATGGATTTGCACAAAATGTTGCACAGTCGTTCAGGGTCCCCAGATGATTTACCCCAAATACAATTTGTCTAATGATTCTGTAGTTTTAGTCCCAGATGTTCTTGCAAAATGCTGACTAGCAAGTGTTACAATGCTTACATGCTAAGCTAAGATAGCAAACATTATACCTGCTAAGCATTAGCATGTTAGCCTTTAGCTCAATGCACTTGTGACTACCGATGGCTATAGACTATTATACCTTGTCCACATGTACAAGTACACAGGTATTTTAAAAAACTTAGCTACTTTAATGTGTTTTAGTCTTTCGTTCACTCATAAAAGCAGTTTGGCTAATATGGCTTTGGGGTTGGGGTTATATCGCCACCTGTTGGTTTGGCATGCTCATGACAGTGCTTCAATAGAGTTTTTGCATTTTTATTGGACAGATGTATTTTAAGCAGCGCTTGTATTGGCTTTTTTTGAGAATTAAGAACAAAAAAAACCCTTTTTTAAACCTTCGATCTTCTCTTCCAGTCAGATCCTTTACATTAATATAAAGTACATGAGTTTATAAAAATATAATTTAAAAATACATCTGTAAAAGGAAAAGTTCTCAATTTTAAGTGTTATTTACACAGGGACACATCTTTCCAAATTCTTATGTTACATATTTATATCCCTGTTTTATTGTTGTTGATTTATTCACATTTGCAAGCAGCTTTTTGTTGTCATTGGTCCAAATGGAGCTGACTTCCTCTAGTTTATATACTGTTTCTACGAAGGTTTCGTAATCTTTAAGGTCACCATATGTAGGGCAACAACTGAGAACTGTTATTCATTTTTTGATTAATCAATTAGTCTAGTGAAAAATCCCAGTTTCCCATAATCCAATAGCCAAACATATCTCCTCTCTTCTCCTCATGTCCTGAAGCATTTAGGACACCTCCTTTTTTTGAAATTTATCTCCTCTAATCCACCGTGCTCTGCCTTCTCCTCCCCACGACCGTTCGAGCTTTGACTATTTATTAAACGCAAACTTTGAATCCTTTAATCCTAAACGCTTTATCCCCTGAAGCAGTGAGGAAATAAATCAGCATGTTTTTTTTTCTTCTTCTTCTTCTTCTTCTTTTCTCCAGCAGCGCAGTGGCTCTCAAATACCTATTTGGAGCCGCAGCCCCCTGATTACTTGTAGCAGCATGTGGGCTAACAATGGCCCCAAGTGACAACCAAGGTTAATCCTGTATGTCGCCATTATGCGGGGTCAAGCTTCCTCGCCATATATTTAGTGTGTCATTAATTTCCAACCTGCAACTGCTGCGGCAAGAGCGAGCTGCTGCTGCTCTGGTCCCTGAGCACACACATGCATGCACACACACACACACACACACACACACACACACATGCATGCATGCACACACACAGACACAATGACTCGCTACATTAGCTAAATGGCCAGAGCTCCATCTCTCTCTTTTCCTCTCTCTAATGAGACGGGGCTCTGGATCATGTAGTCTATTCATCATTCTGCTTGTTCCAATCTAGCTCTTCTTTTATCAGGGTTTCGTTCGAGGGCCGAAGTCGTCAGAGGCGACATAAATCACCTGTCAGCGTCGGTCCCTGGGCTCCCATAATGCTCTATTAGCAGTTTCACCACCGCCACTATTGACAAAAAGCAGTGGCCAAGTATATTACAGCCAAGGAGGCCATTTCTGTCCGTCTGTTTTATGGAGCGTCGTTATTCTTGTGTGTTATTTTGTTGTAGTAGTGAAGTGTTGAAGCTGGTTTGGCTACGTTGCTATTGCTACAGAGTTCCCGTGTTGAACAGGAAAATAGACAACTGAAATAGGTGTTAGCTGTGACATTTGTGTGCAATTTAAACTCTGCAAAAGTGTTATTTTGCCAGGTGACAGTGCTTACGTGTCTTATTTAATTTGTGGCTCATTTGCAGAAATGAAAAAGAGTGAGATAGGAGGAGCTGTTTTTTTGGGTGTCTCTGGTTCTGCATGTCAGTCCTCTAAATATTTAGTTTGTTTCTGCTTCAAATTAATAATTTTTTCACAAAGATCCTGCTGTTTTCAGTGTTTCCTGCCATGCAGAGCCTGCAGCCCTTTGAGCTGAGGACCAGGAGCTAGTTTGACTAATTTAAACAAACTCAGATCACAGAAAATCATTGTGACTATAAATCTAGAAGGATAACTGATTCAAACTACATAAATAATGTATTTTGCAGTGACATCTTGAAGTGTTTTGACCAAGATTGTGATCTGAGTCACAGTAGAGTCCAATAAAGAAAGGATCAGATTATTTTGGCTCAAGTATCTGTTGGATCCCACAGGACAACGCTTGTAATTGGCCAATCAACCAATGATTCACTCACTCACAAAAAAGGCAGTTTAAACTTTAATGTTGGACCTCGGCTCAGAGTCGGTGTAGAAACCAGAACGAATCCAATGAAAACTGAAGGACCTCAAAGGTTTTTGCCAGCTGAGCTGTAGATCTCTCTTCATAAAAGCCTTTCAAACAGTAAAACCCTGAAGTGCACTTGTGCATATGGCAGGTTCATTACATGGTTCGGACACAAAGCGCCTCTCAGTGTATTTTGGTCACTTCGCTGACGGTCTCCCACGAGAGAAAAACCACCAGCACATAGAAGCATTTAACCTCCTCAAAGCCCTGAGAAACTTTAAAAAGAGTCCAAGAAGATGCCTTCGCTATCTCTTTTCATGAGAAACTCGACCTCCAGCCCCCAACATCTGCAGCCAGTCCCTCAGGTCTGATCAGAAAAGACAGGATATGACCTCATCTGTGACCCGGCGACCCGACGGAAGTGCTTCAAAAGAAAATGAGAGTTCATCTAGGGAAGACTTGCACGAGAGATGAGGTTACTCTTTGACCTCCTATGGAATCGATGCTCTTATTTTGTTTTTGTTTTACGATGAACATGTGTCCGAAAAATTGAGTGAATGCTGGTCTTTGTTTATTCTGTGCAGCTGTAAAGGAACGTGGTTGTGGTCTGCAGCCGGTCTGGTTCGTGTGTGCTGTGAGACAACGTAGATCTTAAAACGTAGACAGTTTTGGGCTGTTTTCAAGCCTGGTAGCAACAGACAACTAGCTAACCAATCAACAATTTGTATAATTTGCACATTTCAAATGTAACATTGCAACGTTTTTGCAGTTTGTACCTAAGTGACGTTTTTATGATTATATGGGAGCTCAAATTTCTCATCAAGGTTGTTGGAGGGGATGTTGGTGATTTCAACTGGGTGATTTTTGCAGCCATTTCTGTGTCAAAACTGTGTGTTTTGCATGAAAATGTGCATATTTTTTTCCAATACATGATCCATTTCCTAACTTAAACCAAGTGCTTTTTGTGCTTAAACGTTACCAAACCTTAACAAAAGAAAAATGTAAAGCTTGGACATAAAAAACATAAAGAATCATAGAGTTTTAACTAATCAACGTTTGCTGATGGATATTTTTTACAGTGTACAAATCAGTGTTGTGTTTTCTTGCTTATGTGGATAAAATGAAATATCAGAGTTCACCTCAAACCACCTGTCTGTCTGTCTGTCTGACTTTCTGTCTGTTTGTTTCATGCGTAGTTACTCTCCCATCAGCCTCCTGTGCTGAACGCTGTTTGTCTGGTCACGCATGGTCATGTATATGTGTGCGTTTGTATTTGTGCGTATAACCGGCCGAGACAAAGGAGGGGGGAGACTGGAAGTATCGGGGGAGACACAGAGAGAGGAAGAGGAGACAGACAGTGGGATAAAATACAAAAAAACATGGCGACAAGAGGGAGAGAGGTCTTACCCATCAGGCCCTGGTCGGCAGCCAAGTGCACAGATCCGTCCGATGGGAACACACAGTCTGTACACCTGTTCAAACCAGCTGGCCACCAGTACCTGTCTCCGTGGCGGCGTCACCCCTCAGACACACCCCCATGCTCGCCCAGGTGGGGGGGGTCTGCAGCGGAGGAGTTCAGCTGTTCAGCAAGTCGAATGTGAGGAGGATCTGGAAGTGTGTGTGTGTGTGTGTGTGTGTGTGTGTGGGAGGCTGGCAGGTCTGCAGGCGGAGCGGCGGCGGAGGTTTGAACGCTGTAAACAATGGAGGGAGACCTGGCAGAGCGCGGCGTCCTGTGCCAACGCAGCTCTCTGCATCGTGTGTTCTTTATGTAGCGAGGCAGAAAATAAGCATGTGGACAAACACACGCACTTTGTTGCCCTCTCATGCGTGTAAGTGCCAAGTCGCAGGAGACGTTGCGTTCAGGAACTGTTTCCTTTTTTGTGTATGTGTATGTGCTCCCTTTTTGACTTGTTCTTGTAAATGTGTCCACAACATAACTTAAAAATGGAAACATGGGACTCAGGAGTTCATGTTTTGGCCTCAAGTTTTAATTATTTTAACTTTGTGTCCAAGAAATCATGTTTGAACATCAGCAGCTCAGAGAGGAAAGTACTGAGAGCTTGAATCACAGCAGCAGTTTCCTTGTTGAAACTGTGAACAAAGTGTTTGTTTAAATAACACAAACTGAAGCAGGATAGAAAAATAAATTGATTTAACAGCAAAAATCTTCGCTTTACCTGCTGTTGGTGGTTCATGTCATTGAATTTTAAGCTCATGGTTGGATGTTTCTTAGTAAAATGCACTTTTAGAGCTGTAATGAACCTTTTTTTGTCCACAAACTGAGATTTCTTTTTGTAAAAGAATCAGATCTGTTCTGACACAGTTGTTCATCCTTTGTGCTGATGATTGAACTGGCAGAATTTCATCAGGGTTTAATCAGAAAATCAGTTGAATTAAGCTGAGCAACGTTGTCAAGGTGGTAAAATCTGAATCTAATAAAGTTCAAACCAGCCTTGTTTGATGGTGCAAAGGTTTTTATGTTTATGTTGTTAAATAAGAGAAGGAAATAAAATATATTTGGCTTTCAGGTCATTTATAAGAGGACAGAAGAAGAAGAAAAAGCAGGAAAATTTCCAAATGAATGAATGAACAGATGACCCCTTTCCCTCCTCTGGGTGCCTGCAGTGTGTGTGTGTGTGTGTGTGTGTGTGTGTTCACAGTGATAATGGCAAACCAAGTATTAAAGGGCCTAAATGGCATTTGCATGGTGTAATTACAGCTGGCTGAACTGCTCTTTGTGTCCGTGGCCACCGGGGTCCTGTTGAGAAATTACCCCTGAATGAAACGAGGAGGGGAAAGAGGTGCGATGAGGTCAGAGCGGCGGCGGCGTGTTCACAGCTGACACCAAACTGCACCCTGTGTGTGTGTCATTTCCTTTTCAAAAGGTGCATTTTGACCGTCTTCTTCCTGCTTTTTGAAGCAGGCTGTTAAAAATGACCCCCACCTGTCCTCGTTTGAAAAATCTTTGCAGGGATAATAATGTCCTCGACATGGAAGATCACATTCGGCAGACATGACACCCTGACATCAGCCGCCAAGGCCTGCAAATGTAAATCTCACCAGATTAGATGTCTCTAAGCAGCTTCTGTGTGTGTGTGTGTGTGTGTAGGTGTTAGAGATTGGTAGATGAATTTAGATGCAGGAAAAGTGTGTGTGTGTGTGTCTCATATCTCGTCCCCTGAAATAGACGCCAAAGAGATCTCACCGCGGCGTCCCATCCGGCAGAGTTCCTGATCATTCGCTCCACACTGGAACCAAAACCCTCCTGCTTGACGGTTTTATGGACGCGTCCCATTTAGCAGCCGGGTGGAGTTGTGGACGGGATTCGGTGTCAGACGGTGTGACGTTGATCCGGCTTCAGGCTCCTGTCTGCACCTGTCTCCATGTTGCACTTACAAATCATTTCCACATAAATAAAAACCTTTTTTGTGGAGTAAATCACAGTTTTATGAAGCTAAAGAGTCGTATTTAGTCTTTCATGAGACTGATTTGCAACGTTTCTGCAGGAATGATTAGTGTTATGAATGCAAACTCCACAGAAGTGAGCTTTGATGGAAGTGTAGGGATAAATAGTTTGAAAGGAATGATCTTAGGAGGAAATGCAGTAGATTTATATTAAACACAAGCGTGTGCATGAGTTATATGTAGATTTTCACTTGTCTAGTAGCCAAATATACTGATTTGCACATAATCTGTGATAATTTCAGAGTGCCAATAATCCATAAATCTTATGACAAAGCTGTGAAGTAAAAGGTTGTTATGAAAATATAGTAATAGTTCTATTTGTATCTGTTTAACTTTGCTAAGTTCGTCTCAAACGCCTAAAAAAGGAGGCAAGATGGACCTCAGTGAATGATTAGTATTGATTCTGATTCCCTCAGTATTGAACAATATATGTTTTTGTTCATCTGACTATTTTTTCAGCTTATATAGTTTCTATTAGTCATCACGTATTGTTTTAGTTTGAAAGGTTTCTTGCACAGGAAGCAGCTCTTTTGTTTTGAAGCACTAACAGATCAAATACATCAGTTTTTTTCACGTTACAGCAGCTGTACGACACGTCAGTCTGAAACCTGTCAAGTCAAAATGGCTTCATGACTTTTTTTCAACCGACTGCAGCTTGTGTTGCTCAGTGGAAACACATTCCCGTTTCGCAGATCACACCTGATATAAAAGCAGCCATCGCGTTCTGTCTGGATGTGTTTTAGAGGATTAGGCCGAGCAGGTGACAGTATTGATCAGTGATGCATAATATCTTATTTACTCTCCTGCTCACTATCTGTTTATATACAGTATGTCTCAGTTTTTATCACAGTGAGGTTTAAAGAAGCTTTGTCTGCTTTTATTTCTGTTTTTATTGTCTTCAAGACCACATACAAGGTTTTGTTTTTAAATTAAGAATGCCCTTTTTTTTACTTTATTGCATCTAGCCAAATTTCTCAGTAATATAGAACTTTATTTAAAATAATTGTACTCCTTATCTTGGGTAATTAAGCTGTGCACTGTATGAGAAAGGCATTTATGTCCGTGATTAACAACAAAATAAAATAAAAATTGAAAAAAAAATAGATAGATAGATCAATAGCTAGATAGATAGATAGATAGAAGTGTGCAGTGCAGGGAATATAATACTACTTGTACCACTAATAATTAAATAAATTGGCCGAAACATGTATTTTTATTTGCAGTTTCTCTCCTGGAAACGTTGATGTAAATACTGTCAATATTGTGTACTTTCCTGTGATTGACAGCTAACTCTCCTGCAGTAAACCCCACCCACCTGGCACGCCATGCTTGGTTAAACAAACACAACAATTTGCAAACAGCATTTCTGCTTCAAATCTCTCAAGTTTTTTTTTTTTTTCATCTTGTGAGGCAGAAAAAAAAGGGCTTGTGTGCATGTATGTGTGTGTGTGTGTGTGTGTGTGTGTGTGTGTGTCCCTGAAAGAATGTGCAAGCTAATACATATTTGCACTACTGATTGAGTGTGCAGCAGAATGGCTCA
>JAQMCX010000041.1:11124320-11156792 GCA_029814765.1 Acanthurus leucopareius | reverse complement strand
CTTCTTAAAATCTCACATTTTTTTTTTTTTTTTTATATTGTGTGTGATAAAAAATTGGTCTTGTGTTTCTTTTTGTGTGTGTGTGTGTGTGTGTGTGTGTGTGTGTGTGTGTGTGTGTGTGTGTGTCCCTGCAAGAATGTGCAAGCTAATACATATTTGCACTACTGATTGAGTGTGCAGCAGAATGGCTCAGCGTGTGAATATATGCATGCTTTAGGTGTGTTCCTGCTAGCACAAGCGTGCATAGATCGAGTGTGTGTAGCTGCAGTACGAACGTGTGTGTGTGTGTGTGTGTGTGAGTGTGTGTCAGCATCATCGCTCCATCTCCCACGGCGTCTCCTGGAAGCTGACAACTGGATAATAGCTTTTTACTTTTCCAGAGCAGGGCTCCGGAGAGAACTAATATGATTATAAATCATTATTCAAATAGAAAGGTGAGGCGCTCAGGATAGTAAGAGAGCATGATAATAGCATCATTACCTTTTATTTATAATTCTGATTTTTTTTTTTCTTTTTTTTTTCTGCAAACGTGGCAACTCAACCTAATGTAAGACTACTGGGGATTTCTCTCTGTGTGTGTGTGTGTGTTTGTGTGATGTGGGGGAGCTGGAGATGCATCAGACCATCCTGCAGGAGGAGGAGGAGGAGGAGGAGGTGAAGATGAAGTGATTTGAAAGAGAACATTTATAAAAAGGAGGGAGGTCTTAAAGGGATCCGGCTCGTATGAAAATCCTTTACATGGGATTTTTTTTGTTTTAGTGTTTATTTGCTTTCCAGAACAAACTGTCCCGTTAGATGCATGTTTGAGGCACTTTGACGACTTTGTATTCAGGAATTTGCGAGCGACAGACGCTAAAACCACTGATCAAAATCTTTTGAATGATCATTTCTTTTTATTTTAGAACAAACTGAGCAACCACTTCCTCTCAGATTAGCATCCTCATCGTCAGGTTCGCTCCAGTTTTGTAGCACTTCCTGGAAGTAAACACACACATGCACCTAAAACTGAAACTCAGCATTTGATGACTCCAGTCACTTTAGACAAATACTGTGTGCAGTTTGAAAAAAAGTGCATGCAATAAATAATAAAACTGAAAAAGAAGATAAAAGACTGAAATTATTAGGCAATGCAAAAGTGCATTGAATTAATCCCCTAATTTTTAAAAGCTGCTAAAGACCATGAAACATCAGATCACTGCACAGTATTTTATCTGCAAAACCAGCTGGTTTGATTCAGTTCAACCATTCAAAATCATCTATTTAGATTTCACTCAGAACAAAAGTCTCCAAACACTGATCATATTTGGATATTCACTGTAGGTTAGTTTCATTACATGATGCCTTTATGAGTTGGGAAAAACTCTACACATGAATATTAAAAGTATTGACTGGTATTGTGAAAGTATTGACTTTAGAGGAAAGTTCGACATCATATCAAGCAGATTCTCAGACTGATCGGATCAAAATTGATCAAGAACAAATGTAAAAGAACTGACCTTTAGTTCCCTCTGTGGTTCAAAACACTGCAAACTGCACTTCTGATGCAACTTTACACAACGTATCTGCATCTTAAAGACTTTAAATTAGAGCAGGTTTGTATGATGAAGTCTTAGAAAGTGCTGAAACAAAAAATAAGGAAACTTTGCAAAAGTAACAAACAAAATAATTTAATTTCATCTTTTATTTTCATCTTTTTGATAGAGAAACCTCAAAAACAATGAAGCTAATCGTGTCGCAGGGCAGAAAATTCCTCTAACCAAGTTTTTTCCAGCAAATGTGCAGATTTAAACAGGCAACCTCACTACAGAATGAGAGTTTCCTTCATCCCTTTTAATATATTTTGTTGTATTTTGAAAAAGGAGGACTCAGAGGAGGGAAACACTTGTTGGTAACGAAAACATCCTGTTAGTTGTTAGCCATTAGCGTGCGCGGTCCGATGCTTTTTGTTCCCTAAAAGCAAAACCTTTCGATCTAGATTCATCTGCGATCGCTTGAACTCGGCTGACTCGTACATCTGAATCGTGTTGCGTCTTGAAATCAGACTTTGATTCCACTTTTGACTCGACATCCACGTGAGAGTCGGGCTTTTTGTTCTGACTGCACTTTCAGGGATTTATCTGCTGCTCTTATCCAGATCAAGATTTGCCATCATTTTTCGACAGTGACTTAACTAACCGCTTTGTTATTCTGCTGCTGTTCAGGTATGAGCCGCTGATGAGCAGGCAGTGCATCGAATGTCACTAAAATTCAGATGATTTAGCAGCCGATTAGTCACAAAGCTGCAGCTTTTGTGTGGAATACGACAGGGGGGGAGAATAGAGCAAATCCATCTTTGTCAGAGCCCAGAGATGCAGCTCGCCTGCTGCAGCTCCTTCACTGACAGTCTGAAACGATGCAAATCAGAATAAATGTGAAGTGACTGAAACAATGTCATCCACAAGTTAAAGATAAGGGCGCCATTAAACTCCAAAGAGTACAGAGATTCAGACTTAAGAGCTGATTGAGGATCAGTTTTCCCCTTTTGAGCTTATGACAGCTCCTCCCGGCTGTAGATAAAAGTAAGCGCCTTGATGTTGCTCCAACAAAATGTTTCTGTTTAATCCAACCATGTAATGAGGCTTTTGTGCGTCCATTGTGTGCATGCATCTGTGTGTAATGTGCCGGTCTGAGGTCGCACATGCAGCAGAGGTGTGTCCGTATGTGTGCGGTTCGCATGCGTGCACGCGTTTTTGTTTTTTTTTTCATGCCGTCCCACTGAGCAGGAATCTCACCATTTGTCCTGCAGCTGATTTTCTGTAAATGCAGCGAAGGGGGCCCAACCCAGTAACTTTATTTTTGGCCTTCCGGCTCTAAGGCTTAACAGATGTCACTCTCAGCTCCTCTGCTGCTCGTTGTGCTGCTGCAGAGGAACATGTAGCCAAGAAAACGTTAATAATAAAAGTTGATTTTAATAGTTACGGTCGTGAGAGTCGGTGTTTCCTAAAGTATGACTTAACCAGCTGCTTAAAAAAAGACAAACCAACGAGTGCAGATTCATCAGGAGGCAGATAGATGTAAAAATGCTTGTCTGTTGTAAATAGTTTTCTGTCTGTTTCTTAAGGATGCATTCATAATCTTCTCTCCCAGACTGCTGCCTCTTCAGTAAGCAGCCTTTTTCTGTCTCATTAAACAATTTCCAATGATTTTGACACATATGGTCACACAGAGGGCTAAACTGTGCTGTTTCAGTGTTTATCTGATCCAAAATCAGTACAAACTTCAAGCTCACCTGTGTGGGCGAGAGCAAAAAAAGCTGTCTTACTTGTTTGCAAACCATCGTTCTTCAGAGTTACGTCCATTCTGGAGAACATGCATCTCAAAAATGATGTCAAAAGCTAATTTCCAGCTAGCTGACATCATTGTAAGCAAACTGCAAAACTGCTTGTGTTTTTAATCTTTTAGTTTTTGGGGGTTTTTTCCACCACAAATCTTCAGTTGCAGCACTGCCACCCCCCCCTGAGTTGCAGCAGGGCCGTCCATGATTTGCATGTTAAAAAAAATCTTTTTCCTTTCAGAAGCTGCTCCGAAAAACATCTGTTTATATTTACGTGACAAAGCCATCATGCAGTCGTATAGTTACGACCCTTTTAGGAACTGATTAGTGAAGTAAAGTACCAAATTTTTTTAACTTGCACTTGATTCTTTTGACAAATGTTTTTAAGCTCGACCACAGTCATTTCCGAACCTTCACCATATGGGTTTAACTTCAACCACAATGTTTCTCCGACCTTAACAAAGTCGTTTTTGTGCCTAATTTTTACTGTGATTTGAAACAGTTTTGAAAGACAAAGACAGCTGATGTCACCCTGCTGATGCAAGTGTCACAAAATCCACAAAGCGAGTCTGATAAGTTTGCGGCCTGAGGTCGGAGGAGACGAGTCACTCGGCTCTTGTTACGAAGCGCACGAAGTTCAGCTCTTTAAAAGCGTTTATGCAGGAAGTTTGAAGTTTATAACTTTTGTGGTTTTTCTGTTTTGGGTCATTGAAAATTGCGAGCCATCAGAATTTGACGGCGCTGGCTTTTGTGAAATCATTCAGAAATAAGAATATGAACTCATGCAACTCCTCCCTCGAACTACAGCAAACTCCCAAAGGTGGAGAAAGAGCTCAGCGGTCGCCATTTTGACAGTGATGATGACATTATTACTGTGGTTAAACACTTTCAGGAAGTCCAATGTGCAGTACTCCACAGCTGCTGGACTTAGTGTGAAATTGAAACAAGAAACTAGATTGAAAAATAAATTTTCTTCCTTCTTCTTTCAGCCATGAACTCATCAATCACCGTTTATATGTGACGATGAAAAAGTTAGCGAATAACATCACAGTTTGTCATTCAAATTAAAGCACTTGTTGACATTTTGATGTGGCTGACAGGGAGCCATAAATGTGACTGTTTCACTATCAAATCAGATGTAAGACACTTGAATTGACAAGTTTAAATGGGGCCAAACACACACTCACACTCATGATGCAGAGAGGAAGTGAGAAAATGCACCATCACTGTCTGCAGACGGTCAGTGTAAAACATCTGAGGCTTCTCTCCTGCAGCAGCTCCGTCCGGTTACAGTGTTTGCAGCCGTTATCAGCTCTTTCCTGAATAACAGCAGCATCCTCTCGTGAAAGTGTGCTTACCTTTTTGATGGCAAATTTCTGAGGAGCCCTTAAGCAAGGCCCTGAACCTCTAATTACCTCAGTGAAGCTCCTTAGCGGAGAACAAAAGAGGCTACGATTTCCTTTTAGCAAATGTAACTGTGTGCTTGTGAAACGCAGCATCATTGACAAAAGAACTTGCAGATTCAGCAAAGCTCTGCTGTCGGAGCTGAGGCTGTTTCTGCGGCGTGTTTTTCTCCGAGTCTTGTGATAGCATGAAAATGCAAATTGGACTTTCAGCAGTGCAATAAAATCCCTTTTAAAGGCTCGGTGAGGACTGTCAGAGCCGCAGGGTTCTGCTTCAGGATGATAAAACAAGACTTGACCTTGGAGCCCAGAGGAAAGAGGAGGGGGAGCATCATTAGCGAGGCACCAGGAAGGTTGTACACTTGACCTGCCGGCCCTCGGTGTCCAGATAAGAGTGAGGGATGAGGCTCGGATTGCTCCTCCTCCTCCCATCGCTCGCTCCTTCTGTTCCTCCTCCTGCAAACAATCAGATGTGCGGCTCCTCTAAAAGCTAAAACCGTTGCCTCCAGGTATTGGCATCAAACCGAACGAGGAAAAACAGGTAAATTTAACGTCTCAGATCCTCTGTTTTGACTCTGTCTGCTCAGCAGCACTTCTTCATCCGTCTCCTCCTCCTCCTCCTCCTCCTCCTCTCCCTCGCCGTCGCCCCCTGTGACAGCACAGAGACTTGTTAGAAGACTGATGTCTGCCCCACTTTAACTAATTAATCTTTCTCAGCTCGGGAGCTTTTCCTGAAGCCCAGCAGAAACCCATCGGAGCACTGAGCGATCACACCTGGGTTTTGTGGCGGAGAAACATCACTTTACGTCAGATGACAGCAGAACAACACAGAGAGAAAAGCCCATGTTGGATTTTTGAAAAAAATCTCTTAGAGATGGCATCTCTAAACCTCATCTCTTGTAAAATGTTGAAAATAAAACTCCTAGAGGTCTTCTAGTGGCGTTGAGGTCATGATGCTTACCTAACAACACTAGCTGCTAGCTAGCTAACATTATTTGTCACCATTGGTTGTGTTTAGATGCTGTTATCTTGCGTTCAAGGGCTGAAAATCTGATATCTAGTCTCTGCAGGCTTTACCTTACAGTAGATTCGGCAGGAAGTTGCATTTATTCAACCCTGTTTTGATGGTGGAAGAGTTATTTATGTCTGTGTTAGATTGCGGGAGTGATGCATGTTTGTACATTAGAGGGTGGAAACCAAACTTGACCGGCTTCGAACAAATATTTTAAAATTATGTTTTGGGTTTAGATCAGATTTCAGTCACTTTTCAGAGAAAATGTAACAACAATAGTAACAAAATTTGCTTGTGCGTGATACAAACTTAGCACTTCAGCTTAAAACTGTTTCGGTTTTGGACATAAAAAACAGGATAACTGTCAGATTCGAGCTGGACTTAGTCTCTAGTCTATCAAACTTGGTCCAGTTCGGACAGAAAAATGTGGCCCAAGCTGCAATCTTATGTCAGTTTTTATGCCTGGAAAATGATGTGTTTGTTGTGTTCTTTACATGTAACTTATAAATGTAGATATTGTTGAAAATCATGACATCATTTCAGAGAGACACTTGTTTTCTCCTTTATGTCCAAAGCTGAGAAGCTCTTTGTTCAGACGTATAATCCGTCCAGTGATCTGGATCTTTGGTTTCCTTCTGGTCACTTGTGGCTGCAGACAGAAAGATTCCCAAACCATTTTTTTTCCCAGTTCCTCATAAATCCCTGAGCTCCTCATGTGAGGCCAGTCACCAGAGTCACATCATCTGAGTTGGAGTCCACAGGCAGGACGCTTCCCTTCACGGTGGCCCATCTGCCTCAACAATGGGGGGGGGGCTGGTGTCTCGGTACGCTGGCACACTGTGGCCTCTAACTCGCGGGGTAATTGCGTTTTCTGGGAGGAGGCACCGCTGTAAAAGCTAAAGTTAGGGAACAAAAGTCTCACCACAGATTACAGGTTCGAGAGCGTAACACAAATGGCTGCAGAGGTTTTTTTTTTGCAACACTGGCTGTTTTTAGGTGAGTGTGCCGCTCATTCCCACGCCAAGTGGCGAGTATAGACTCCGTACCTGTCTCAACTGATCCACGTCAAAGAAAAAAGGGTCTTTCTGTGGCAGCTCAGAGCCTGTGATCATGGCAGGGTTTGACATTAGCAAACCCCCACCTGCCAGGGAAGAAGCTGAGTGTAGCAAAGTCCCTTTAAGTAGCAGCTCTGGTGGCAGGCATGCAATGTAATGCATGTATATATAGGACTACATGCAGTAAAGCCTTTATACACAGAGCAGTGCAGCAGGTTGTAAAATTTACAAACTGGGTCTTAAAATGACCACAAATCTCAAACAAAGTGGCGGAAGGTGATGAAATTGCAGAGCGGCGCAGCTCGAGCCTGTCGCTCTGTGATCCGGTGATCACGGCTGTTAGCGAAGTCAGCAGAGCCACTTTCTGAACCGGCTTCCTCTCCCGTCGTCCACTGTGTGATTGACTCTTCGGCTGACGGTGCTGTCAGCAGCCCGGCAGGAGAGACGGGATGTGGTGTGCTGGGAATTTTACAACTGAACAAGGAGCAGGAGGCACTTTTTTTTTACTTCATCTGACTGTGTGGGAATCTACAGGCCAGATGCATAAAAAACTCTGCTTAAATTCACAATTTAAACTACATATATGTGCTCTGCAGTTCGCCTAAGCTTTTCTTCCCCTCCCCCCCGGTTTGATACAGCAGCCTGCTTTACTGAATAGCCTCTATTACTGCTGCCAATGTCCTGAACCAGACATTAATCCGACCTGGAAAAGTCTTTGGTTGCAGGGATATCTGATATCTGACAACTCCCAAATAAGGGTTAAATAAATACATTCAAAATACGTGCTTGAAGCCCGAGGAGCACTACTGTATGTTTAGCACCGCGATGTCAATAAATCATATTTTCAGGCTTTAGCCTAACAGCAAATAAATCACCATGCATGTGTTTTCTTGGCACATCAGATCAGATCAGATTGGATCTTGGCTGCATTTAGATCTTCTGTATATTAAAAAAAACACTGCAGGAAACATTTCTGTCTCATTGAAAATCAAAAAGAAATAGAAAATTCTATTTTTAAACAGGTCTTATTGACAGTATATTAAGCATCAAGAGTGAAAGCTCTGCCAGTGAAACCTCCTCTGAGAGGATCGGCGGCTTAATGTTGCATCTAATGTTGTGTTTTTGCTGCATAGCTGGAC
This sequence comes from Acanthurus leucopareius, assembly GCA_029814765.1. NCBI lineage: Eukaryota > Metazoa > Chordata > Actinopteri > Acanthuriformes > Acanthuridae > Acanthurus > Acanthurus leucopareius. The sequence continues at coordinate 11,148,870 of JAQMCX010000041.1, read as the reverse complement.
GGTTTTTAGCAGATCTGCTAGATCACTTTGGAAAAAAAGGATGCTGTTAGTGTTTCTAGAAGCAGAAAAGATGTTCTTACTATGAATCGATTACAAGAAAGAAGGAAATTAACAAGAAATGTCATCTCACGATCAAAACCTCCATCATAGATCATCTCAACTGCGTCCTAATTTGTTTGTCACCGTACCCAGATGTTACATGTAATTTGACAGAGATATATGGAGGTTAATAACTCTCAGACATTGCAGCTGTAAAATCTGACCTTTTGAACACGCAGCGTTTTTTTTCATCAGACGGCAACTACAGTGAGTCCAGTTCATCATAAATCCACAATAGATAATGTTGCTTCCCTGTCTGGGCCAGGTAGGATTGTCTGTCTGCAGGACGGGCAGATTATGAGCTCTTATGTCAGAGCTTCATTAAGTCCTGGTCCATGTTGATTGTAACCAGCTGTCCTTCTGCACACAGCCCATGTGTGTGTGCGTGTGTGTGTGTGCATACATGCATGTATTGTTTTGTAGAGCTGGTGGAGGTTGATGCTGAGGGACAGTGAGTTATATCCTGCACTGATCTAATGAAGGTCCCGGGGAGGAAGAAGACGAAATAGTCTTGATATATGGAAACGTAATGCCGAATAGTATTCCTGATGTGTGTGTGTGTGTGTTTTTTTCCGTTTCAAAGTAAAATGACATGATATAGAGTGTAATGTTGGGCAGTACAGTAGGAACTCAGACTTTCCCAGAGCGTTTAGGATTAAATCTACTTACCCTCAGGTCACCGCGAGGCAACCACTGAAGGCTGGGTGAAGGAGGCATTGTGGGAAGCAGCGGTGATCATGAGAGGAACAGATATATTAAGTGGTGAGTTTGGCTCAAATAAATATATGATAAGAAGTCAGTAAACTAACTCAAGCCCTTTATTTGATTAGTAGAAACGTCTAAATCCTCTAAAGTCCGACTTAAAATATGTAAACTTCATGGAAGGTTTTATATTTTTTACACAAACATGAACTTAAATAGTGAAAAAAACTAAGATACAGTATTTTATTCACTAAAAGTTTGAGATACCTTCATCTGTGGCTGTAATGTCTGTCATTTGTATGAACGTGACATGCATTTAAAGCATGTTGTTTACTCTCAGAGGCAGAAAGAAGCTTGTAGTTTTCTGGTCTGGGAACTGGAGCATGAGAGTGGTTTCGTGGTTTGACCGTGAGGCCGCAGGTTCAACCCATCAGCAGCTCTGAGGCCCATTAAGGACTCTGACATGTAGTATTTACAGTAATATGCAGCCTTTTGATAAAAAAGTTTTCCTGGAATCAAGATATCAGGATACAGATGGTGCAAGTCAGACGTGAATCAACCAAACAGCTTCGGTTTTCACCACTTTAGGTAAAAAAATACAAAATAAAACACAAGATTTTGCTCCGTGGATCAAAAGTAAAGTAAATCTGTGTCTCTTAAAGGGACAGTACACCTAAAAATAACATTTACTCGTCATCTAAGTCTATAGGATTAGAAGCCAGGTGAAGTTTTGTCATCCACAAAACATTTCTGGAGCTTCACAGCAAAAAAGCACTGCAGCCCCATAATCACTGAAGAGCTTGGAGACTTGATTATAAATGTTAAAAACACAAGAAAGCATAAATGGAAACCCACAGCTTCTCAAATGAAAATCAAAGTCTCTCTGAGCTCTGAGAGCCCAAACTGATTTAAAAAAACACTATTTTCCACCTTTTATCAGCTTAAATCTAAGCTAGGCTAAAATCATTTGTGCTTCTGCTTTGAATTTTAAAAAGAGGAGTTACATAATGTCACTTTTTTTCACTAAAGATTTTAGATACTTTCTGTAATAAAACATCTAAAAGCGAAACTCTGATCAGATGAAGCTCCCTCAGACAACTTCTTGATCTACTTTGTGTCACTTTATGGGCTCTCAGTGTAATAAACTCTGAGAAACACTGTTTTAAAACCAGTTTTTGGCACATCAGAAAAGGCCCATGCAGTTAAATCCTCCACTGAGACTCGACCGACTGTGACTGTGTTAACTCGAGCGCTTGTATCGCGGTTGTGATCGGGATTTTTCAGTGTCCTGGTTATGTTTAGCACATGTAAGCATCCCACTTTTAAGAAATGTTGGATGTGCTACCTGCAGTGCGCCAATAGAAACCAGGATACTGTGGCATGTAAACACACTGTGCGTCTGCCGTCGAAAATGTCTGTGTTTGAAATAAAACGCTGATGGGCGTCGACTCGTCCATGTTGCTTTAATAAAATCCCGCCTCATCCTCGGTGGGACTCCCGCTCTGTCACGATGGGGCGATCCTGGCCCGCACTCGACTTCCAAAGCCAATAAACAGCGATCACATGCTGATCAGGGAGAAGGGAAACTGTTACTTTTGGCTCCTTGTTCTCCGCTTTGATGTGAAATCACTTGAGGACGTCGGCTGATAGACGAAATACATACAGACGTCCGCACCTCACTTCATTCCTGCTCTATGTGCTTTGCAAACATGTTATTTTTTTCTCCTACTCTGCAATTGCGGAGAGAGTCGTGGCGGACTAATGAAAATCGGCTGCAGCTCGGTGATTGATTGCACGAGCAGCCAATTGGAGCCTTGCTACTTAATAAATTGATTTCACGTAAACCAACAGTGGCAGCGCTGCTTCTTCATTTCATTAAATGTGCCAGAGCTTCAATCCTTTTTATCCACGACTTGTACGGGACGAAAGAGAGCCAGACGGGATCCGAAACCATGTGTGCAATCGTGCAAATAATTCCACTTTTCATCAAAAGGGACGGAGGTTCGAGGGGAGAAAGGAGAGCAGAAAAACAAAGCATGTGCCAGATGAATTAGTGAAGTATATATCATGGAAAATGACTTCTTTACAAAGCGAGGGTCATGTACCTGTGCTGGATTTAAGAAGCTTCTATGAGTTATCATGCTATCATTCCACTCTGTCAGTGCCTTATTATTTGGAGGATCAGTGGCGCTTGTATTATATTTCAGTCTTTACTCCTTTTCGGGAACCTTCCACTGCAGCCCTGCTGGGCCCACTCATAACCGGGGGAGTTTTTAGGACTTCATAAGTTTTCCCAGAGAAAAGCCACAAGAATTATTTAGCTGTAATCTTATCCTATGTCTTTATAGAAGCCAGATCCGGTGAATCGCGAGCGACGCAGTCAGACTATGAGACGTATAAAATGAGCCGGGCTACGACTGAAGAGATGAGCAATCGTAGACTTTCTATGACGGACAATAAATGAAACAAAAAACATCTTTGAAGACACAAACAGCCACTCTTAAAGGCTGAGTGAAAAACCTGCAGTCATGAAAGGTTGGAGAGATGTGATATTGTTTAAATTTGAGGAAAATGTTGCATCTTTTTAGGCAATTTGCTTGAAAGAGATAAAAAGTGACAGAAGTAGAAGGAAAGCTTGGTGGAAAACATGGCCGCTCTTTAACCTCCAGGATGGTCACTGCTTGAGGTGACTGTGATTTGGACGGTTGCAGACGCTCTTTGACGTTGCACCAAGTTTAAAAGAATAAGCAAAATTTTAAAAAAAAAAGGTCAGAGCACAGACCACAATATCCACTTTGGTTTATGGGAAATGTGGTCTGCATGTACGCTTTTTAATAAAACAAGAAACCTGAACGTCATCCGATCCTCGGAGAAACTGTTTGGAGAAGAGACAGCCAGTTGGCACCGTGACCTAATATCATCTCGTATAAAGAGAACGACAGTGGGACAGAAGGAGAAACACATGCAGACGTGGAGAGCCGAGCCGAACGATGGAGGAGGAGGTGCAGGGGGGGGGTCCACTCGTGGCGGTTAGGAGTATCCGTCAAAGTCAGATCAATTTATGCCGCTAAATTCTTCAAGGCGTCTGCTGAAAGCTGGAGGGGTCTGGGCGGCGTGCTTGTTTACCGCTGATGAGAGATAATTTCATATTCTGTGCAGCAGGAGTCACCTGATAGTCCCCCATACCACCGTATGAAATATTGGGGCCAAGATCGCAGCGGGACTCTAATGACATATCAGTCTGCTGCAGTAGCAAGGCTACTTGTATACCTCGCGGCTGGATGGGTCAATTTAGATCACGTTCGGAGTATAAATTAATCAGGGAGCTGTGGGAGAGGGTTTCAATTAAGGAAACCTGGATTGAATTGTGCTTGTCTTTGCAGTTAAGTGGAATTTTATGAACATGTATGTACCTCTGCCGTGCCGAGTTAATTTATTAATATCATATCTATTTTTATATGGACACAAAACTGACTTTAAAGCCGTAATATGTCACATTTCCACATTAAATTGTTTAAAAATGACTAGATCTTGTTTATATATCTTGTTTATGACTTATTGCAAATGTTCCCAACAATGTGCAAACTCAGAGAAATGCATAATTTTATTCATGGTTTGTTTTATTTGGATGCCTGTCGTCTTCCCTTTACCTCCTCTTGTCGCTAGCGAGAGAGAAAGAAGAAAATCAGGAAGAAAATCGTCAAACTTGACAAAACAAATTGGGATTTTAACTAACATTTCTGCCTGAGTCACGTCAGATTGATTTAAATCAGCCTTAGTGGTTCTTCAGTGATAAAGACAACAAATCCCATGATGCTACGTCACTCTACAGCGTTATCAAATTACGTTTTTTGTTTGCATTGTCTTGACGAAGCGAAATTACAGGCTGTTTATATAATTTTCCCAGAAAGACGGAAACAAATGGTGCTGAACTCCGTTTATGAATGCATGGTGCATCTTAATGTAACCCGCAACCAAACTCCTAATCCATGCGCGCTGTTTTGTACCAATGCATGAGAAGCATTTATCCCAAATGCAGATGTCAGAGCAGGCGTTCTGGTTATCTGATCTGACACATAACATGGCAGATCTATCAGAGCAGCATATGACACGAGACGGCAAATGAAAATGACTCTTCCTTTTTATTTAAATAGCGTCGGTCGGATCGGTGATGCATATTTCATGTTTGGAGGAACAAAGGTGTGAAAGGACGTCCAGAAGGTCAGGATCTGGTTCACAGTTCATTATAAAACATGTGGCTCGGGTCAACTAAGCTATCAGAACAAGCTTTTATATATACTGACATCCGAATGAACGTCTGTCAGCAGACTGTGGTTAAACTGAAAGCTCCAGCGAGAAAAATAATTTCGTTCTGAGCGTTGGAGGATTATTTGGTTTGTGACGGCACGTAAACTTGGCCGGAGTCTGGTTACAATGTGGATGTTTCAGAGCAGCAGAGAAGATGAAAAAGAAAAATCAGGGAGGGACGCAGTCGAGTCAAAACAGATAAAAGAGGCTGGAATGAAGCATCATGGCTGCTGGGAATGAAAATGTCATCAAGTTGGAAGTTTTTTGAAGGATTTTATGACTTTAGTGATTCATGAAAATAAATTAGCGACTGATTTTTTTCAGCAAAAGCAGAATGTTGCCATGTTCCTCTGAGTTTTTTGGCTTTGTTGCTTTGTTTCTGTTCCATTTATTAACAGGCCTTTTCTACACATTATCATTGTATTTCTGTAAATCCAAGAGTTTTTAAGCAATAACTCAGTGGACGTCAACTGGATGAAATTTTGTACCGACAACTATATTCCTCAGAAGATGAGTCCAACCGACTTATTTATTGTTTTATTTGGTAAAAAGTTTAACTTGCCAAAGACTTGGACTAGTGTTACACTTTTTTTGGCCAAAAATACCTTAAAAAACACTGTAACTCGGCACAGATGGCTACAACCAGTTTACACAAGTGTCTCTTCTAATCTAGAAGAGAAAAACCACTAAAATTCACTAATGCATGCCACTAAAACTTGAAAACTTCCCAACGCCGTTTAAAAAAGCTAAAACATCAATGCAGCAGTTGCTTTTTACTCCCTAATATGCATCAAATGTCAAAAACACTGGAAACTACACTTCCCATAATGCATCTGCAAGCCTCACTCTCTGAGAAAAGTCCATGTTTTTTAAGTGTAGAACTCTCCAGTGATATGATGTGAATAATTATAACAAGCCGTGGACGACATGGAGTCACTGCTCTCCCAGGCTCGATACCCCCGATGACTCGTAAACCGACTCTGACGCATAAAACTTAACCGAACACCCTTAAATCCAACACACAACCCGGTTGGTCAGAGGACTATTGTTTTTATTTCAGTCATTTTTTTCCCAACGGAGGAAAAAAGCAGCCGAACTCGACCACCGGACACAAAGAGAGTTCGTTTTCATTTTCTTTAATGACGCGTGTCACATGTGATCAGCCACATCTCCAGAGCTGGAAACTCAACATTTCGTTTGTCTTCCCGCCTCCGTTGATTACTCTCGACCCGCCAAACGTGGACCGAAACACATGTTCCTGATCACAAATCAAGGTCAGAGATTTGATGAAGACGCGAAAACAAAGTGTCTCTCGCCGAGGATGTGAGTGACTGTGGGACTCTGGGCGAGGTCGTCCCGCGGGTTCGACTCCGCTGAGTTTATCACTGTGTTACACAACCTGACGAAAAGTCCGAGGGGGGAAACAGAGAGCGGGTGGGGGGGAGAAAAGAAAAAATAAGAGGTAAATAAAGAGACAGAGCTGATGAAGAGGAGGGGAAATGAGAGCTGGTTAGTGGATGTAGACGTGAACTCTGGCTGAACCGCCTCACTCTGGCGGCCTCCGTTGCAGCCTCACTGGGACGAGGCATTCGGGTACGACTCGGAGAGCCTGACGTCAAATCGACAGCAAGACATGATATCTTATTTTCCTGAGCCGCGCTGACACAAATTCAGCTCTCTGCTTATTATTTTCTCATGCCTGTAGTGAGAGGAGAGGTTGCACAGAAAAGAGAAAAAACTCGGCGGCAGTCGGCTCCCAGATGTTCCTGCACTTCTTTCACTTTTAATTCAAATAATTTGCAGATTGTTTTCATGAAGGGAGGATAAAGACGTTCCCCCTTGTCAGAACTCTTTTTGATTGAAAGAAATCCTTGACCCCCGAGCGCCTTCAAATTAAGCTGAAGGAACACGATTGCATGTGCATGCAATTGTATCTGTCAATCTCTGCTTGAATATGAGACATGTGGACAAGCCTTCACTGTATATGTGATTCAGAGTGTGTGTGTGTGTGAGAGGGTGTGTGTGAGAGATAGTGTTGCAGCTCTTTAAAGAGATAGAACTATGCTTAAAATATAGATTATACTTAAATTGCCATAATGTGCTGAGAGGAGCTGATTGCCTTTATCATGCAACATCTGACAGCGACACATATTGGTGGAGGAATTTTTTCGATTTGCCTCATGCTAATGCGAGCGGTATCGAATTGTCCTGATCCCGTGCCAACGTGTCACCTTCCTGCAGCTGTGCTCCCTTCGCCTCACTGACAGGAGCTTCAACAATTAAAGCTGAACAAATAAATGGCTATCGCATCGCACACGGAGGTGAAATTGGCCCACTTTAAGCATATCAATCAGAGCAGATGTGTGTTTAGATAACGGCGAGACCGCAGCAGGGCACGTTTCCGCGAAGCGTTTCGGAGCTAGAAGGTTTTCAAGAACAGCTGCTTCGCTGTAGAGGAAGCAGGATTACAGCAGCAGATAGTTTCAGGGCAGATCATCAAAGATCTCCTCTAACTGATTGGTCAAACTTTATAGATACAATACAGCAACACGCTATTAATACACGCTGCCGTGCCAGTTGGTGGAATAATCATTCATCTGTGGGTTTTTTTAATGGCGCAGTAATAAAGCGGTCGTGATGACTGTGGGTAGTTGGTGATGACAAGTCGCAGTTAATATGTGTGACTGTAACAGTGTGCAGTGTGGGGCGCCAAAGCTGCAGACATGCAGCCAGAGCGAGAGGCAGAAGGAAACACACAGCTGTACGTCCAAATGTTTCGACTCCAGCCAACCGTAGGTTTGTTCGAACAAACATTTTTTGTGTTATTTCATGTTAAATAAATGTAGTTTAAGGTAAAAAAGAGAAGGTGAGACTCCTGTTGACTCCTGCAGGAAAGCTGTGATGTTGTAACTGCAACCAAACAGCATCTGTAGCTCAAACAAGCTTGTTGGGGTTTCGTCCAATCAGATTGTGGCTTGTTTGTAAACATCTGCTAGGAGCCAATCAAGGACTCTGCTATTTCACCTACTTTCAGGTTGGTCCAGCCTACATTAGTTTACTCTGCGCTTGTTTTACTAAAGGATATATTTGAAGAAAATATTGGATTATATTTTTGAACTTTGCATTTCGGTAATTTAGTATTTTGGACTTCAAAATATTTTAATTTTTTAGGATTAGCTTAAGAGTAGTCAACCTTGTCTGATTATTTTACACATAAATAATATATTTTTTCAATTGTATCAAATTAAAAATTTAGGTTTTGATAGAAAATCACCATAAATTGCTAAACAATTTTATTGCATTTTGATCAGATTGAGCGAAGTTTCAAACCAAAACAATGAATTGAAAGATGCTAAAAAGCTCTGTGGAGCTGAGGAGAGTCTGCTTTTATTTTTCTAAGGGCCTGTAACATCAAACAACGCTGCATTTACAGACGAATGTTGAAGCATCAGTGGAGAAAATTCCTCTAGAAAAAAAATATACATTTTTTTCAGTGGACTTGAGGTCTTGTGAGACAGACATCCTGCTTGTACATGCAGTACTTACACTTTGAGCTTGACCGACTTTGGCCTATGGCTGTATCTGCTGCTCTCCACTGCGGCCACAAAGTCTGTTTGCCATCCAGCTCAGATAGTAAGTAGAAACAGTTTAGGCCTAAGCAGCAGCAGCTACAGTGATGATGGCGGCGGCGGCGGCAGCATCTTTGAGCGCTTTGCTTTACTGCCACAACAGCACATTCCAAACCGGGTCTCGACTGGGTAAGAATGCGAGCAGCTCCGGCCAAAAAACGAGGCGAATTAGCATAAGTGCCATGTTCGATCCATCAGGGAGGGAATCAAATGGCTTGCTGGTCCTCTTCCCATCCCACTTTTTTTTTGCCTTGTTTGCGGAGGAAGTCGTGAACTCTGAGAGAGGCAGAGAAGGGGAGAGGCGGCCTGTTTAAGCTGATATTTGCTCTCAAAGTAATTTGGAGCAGATTTTTTGGAATCAGTGAAAGGGGCTTCGTCGTAATTCCCTTTCATGCTCATCTTCTATCTCTGAAGTCACCACGGGGCCTAAACAGCAGCATAAGGATGCCAGATGGATTAAGGGGATTGTCTCTTTCTCTTCCTCTCTCCATCTCCTTCAATCGCAACATGTTTTGTGTACAGGGATCCAGAAGGCAGATGACAGAAGACCAAATCACACTGGCTCTTTCTCACTGTCACTCTTTTCTTTCCTCAAACTAACTCACTCTGACATGTCTTCTCCCCCCTTTTTTCTATTTTTTTTTCCTCCTCCTGAAGCTTGCTGAACTGATTTCCTCCTCCACATATTAACTTTCTTGAACAGTCGTTGGAAAAGGATGACAAAAAGATTGCCATTGGTTCCCATTAGAATTTTTCTTTCTGTACAATTCATGAAAAACAGACAAGTGTGTCATGCTTTTATTAAAAAAGATTCAGGTTTTTCCATCTGAGTCAGTGCAGCCTTGATTTCTCGCAGTCGAGCTCCACTTCTGAGCTCCTATTGTTTGGTAAAATCTGAATTATCTCTGAATATTACGTTTTTTAAATAATGAATGACGTGCATGAAACAGCCGGAGTCAGGACAAATGTTTCAGACATAACACACATGTTGCCAGCTGCAGAGGGGGGGATACCCGGTGGGCACTGGGGTTCATTCCTCTTCGCCCACAAACTCCATTAAAGACAATGGGTGCCAGGCATTGCAGCCAACCACAGAGGGAGCACTTCCTCTGAAAACAATAGGAGCCGTTCTGCTGCTGCTGTGTTGCATTTGTGCTGCAAGTGCTCATGCGAGAATTGAAGCAAAATAAATTCAATATTTGTGTTTTTCTTGCAAAAAAAAAAAAAAAAAATACTCCAGTGAGGTTTTAATTTCAGCTTTTCTTTAATACATTTGAGCTCATAGTGAGCGTTCTCCAGCAGAAACAACACTGACCTGTTACTGATGAGCTGTGTCTTGCTTCAGACTGCTCCACATGGTAAAACATCCTCCCCGAATGACAGCTGGAGGTAACATGTTAAGTGCTAGAGTGGAAAAACCGAAGCGACCCCCCTCCCCAACCCGAACACCCACCGCCCCGGTCTGAATCATCTGCCCGGGATCTGTTCGGCTGGTTACGAGGATTCTCATAAATATCTCTCACCAGCTCATCAGCTGCGTCGCGCACCATTTTCCAACCCGAGTCCGAGCCGTGATGGATGCAGTGTGGCACTCGCAGCGCAGAGGGCCACACTGATAACAACGCCCGGTCTGAGTGTGTGTTTGTGTGTGTGTGTGTGCACAAGCCATGAACAAGTCCACTGTAGTTTTTATAGTCTTTCTTGCCATGAGTTAGATGTGAAAATTGATACCACTTTCACTTTTGTACGCCAAATATGAAGCTAAAAAGGAGACAATTAGCTTAGCTAGCAAAAGGCTGCAGCTAGCTAGCTTTCCTTGCTAGCAAACTAGCAAGGAACCACGACTGTAGGGAGGTTCGACATTGTTAATTTGCATTGAAACAGCACATAGTTGCCTAAAAAATCTCAAATCTCTATTTGGCAGGAGCAACATAAAAGACTGAAATGTTGCCAATTTAAATATGTGCTTGGGAAATCAGAGAAGACATGAAACACCATCTCTGTAAAGATTTATGGACACAAAACCCTCGAGCAAAGCAAAACCCCAGAAGAAGTCTTAAATTTTTTTGAGTGCAATGCAGGTATTTCCTCAAGGCAGTTGCTCTTGAAATTAATATCTTCTAAGCTGACTTTACTGTTTAAATGCGACTTAAAAATGGAAAAATCTTAATGTGACAACCGCTTCATGCTCGTGCCAAACTGTATTTGCTGCAGAGACGTCTCCGCGGACAAACGTGAAATCCTAGAGTCGGTTGCCGTCTCTCCTGTCATGCTGCTTTGTAAGAGAATTATTCGCTCTTGTCTGCTGTTACACTCGTGACATGGCCGCAGTATCAGGCCAATGAAATTACAGCTGTTGTTAGCTGCGGCGGTCACACACGGATTGAGGGGATCCTGTTGCTTTCTTTGTCAGGCTTTGTGTTGAAACGGGCCAAGGTCAAACGGCGGAGCATTGAAAATGCCCCAGATTAAGCCTGTGAAATAGCTTGTAAGCCCAAATTGTTCACTTGAGTTGGAATTGATATCAATAAGCTGCTTGAAATTGATGAAATGGATATAAATAAGCTGCTTGCTTTTTTTTTTAAGGCTTACTACTTTGTTGCGAGGGGAAATAAACATGAAATTATGAAGTGACAGTGGCTTCAAATACAAGAAAAACTGGTTAAGAAGGTTGTTGTGTTTTGCCAAGTCCTGCACCGTAATCTTAGGCGAGCTTTTTTTTTCAGCGTTCGTCTCGTCCACCACCACCTCACACCTCCCCGGCAGCTCAGCCTCACCAGGTGGTTTGACTTTGCAGCCACTTTTCCACTTGAGGACTTAATGCAGACACACAGGCCCAGCTGGATCCCATTATGCCCATGGTCCGACCACGGAGGCTTTAAACATAACACCAGCTCAATCAGCTGGTACAGGAGCCCTCCAATGGACAGGAAGCTCACTGGAAACCATCAGGAGTGTTTTTTTACTTTGCTTCTGGAAAGAAAAATCCACTGTTTTTTAAATCATAATGGCCCTCAATTGAATTTACAAATGCTTTTTCATTGCTTAGTTACTAGGTTTATGCAGTGCTGCATAGTATAATATGAGTATCAGACGTTTTATTATAAAGACAGAAAAAAAATATAAAATAATGAAAAGCATGTGTGTTGCTCTCAACTCGTTCTTAAGGTTTGATGCATATCTCTTGATGATTGTCTGTATTTGACTCCAGTATTGAAATCAGGCAGATTATGCAGAGAAATTGACCTGGTTTTGCATTAATTTTTATCATATAAGTAAAGTATTTTGTAATGTTTAAAGTCAATTTAGCTGCTAAATACTCACCAGATAGTTGCCACCTTTGACCAACTGTAGTTTGATGCTGAGTAAGTGGTGCATGATGGGTCAAAAGCCTTTGAAAGCAGCAGTTTGTGCAGTGATGCCGTTATTAGGTGTAGTTTGGTCGAAAAAGACAATATTTGCAACCTGAAACTACCAACAATAAAGTCTTTGGTCTTGGTCACCTCATATGAAATTTGCATTTGGACTTTTATTTTGGAAAAACATCAATTTCTCAATTATCTGTTATATTCTTTTCTTTCTTTCTTTTATTCTTTTGGACTTTTCCTCATATACATCCCATGTATTACTTCTATCCACTCCTCAATGCTCGGTGGCTTTGATTTTAATCACTTCCTGGTGACGATTTTGTCCCCTGATAATATGAAAATGCTTATAGATTCGTATTTTTATTGGCTTTAAATTTGTGTTTATACATGTGTCTGCAATGCATTTCCATTTGTCCCACACACATTGTTCTGAATTTTTACCAAATTTTACCAAAGTTTACCTCCTGTGAACTTGGTGAAATGCCACATGTTTTGGTGTAATGTAAAGATGTGAGTCGTGACCCATTTAAGGTGGCTCATGCAAACATGTAATCAGACGTCGAGTCGCAGTCCGTCGGTATGAACTGCTGAACTTGTGATGTGTGAAGGATTAAGGTTAGTGCAGATGGTCTTCAGGTCACGGGGGGGCAAAGCTCTGTCTCTCGCTCTCTCGCTGCCTTTCTGCTGTGTCACACCTACAAATACATGCAGCTTTAGCCTCTGGCTGACCCGGCCTTGGCATGTTGTCAGTTCGGATAGCCTCCAGCATCCACGCTCGTAAATCTGTTTATTTATTTTCTTTTCAATCCTACTATAAAATTATTGCACTATATTAAAATAACTGATGTTATCAAAGTTATTTTTGAGATGCAAAACACAATTTCCTTGCAGATATTTGTAGTTATTTGAGAATAATTTGGATATTTTGTCATAACTTTGAATAGAAATGCATTGAGTGATCATAACTGGACTTTTATTTTTGTAATATTTTTAAAAATTCCCTTTAAAACGAGTGCTTATTTTTCTGCGTGTGGACTCAAACAGTCTGGTCTGCGTTTTGGGATCCAAAAATCTGCTCCGAGGGTCTTTAAAGGTCTGTGAGGTCGCTGAAGTCTGAGCCGGGCTGAACAGAGAGACATCTGTCCAGGTCTGGAAGGATTTCACGCTTCCAGCCGTCCAGATGATTTAGGCCCTCCAGGACTACCTGCTGGGAGAGGCTCCCAGCGGGTTAACCTGACACAGATGGATCCCCACGCCAACGCTGAACACACACATGGAAGAGGCACACACACACGCATGTGCACGCACACACATGTGAGGGGTGAAGACTGATGCAAGTGTGGACACATAGGAGCAAAAACACACTTAGATACAGAAATATACAACCACACGTTTACAAATTGAATTTCTCACACTCGCACACACTCACACCACACACATACACACACACACACACAAGTGGACAAGAGGAAGATTACAAACAAATAATAATCTAATCTGGACTTTGTACCAGTCGAGCTTGAATACAGTCTTTTAATCCGTTTGAATGTACATGAAATGTCTGAATTGCTTAATTTGTCAGATGATCAATAGCTGTTGAAGAATCGACTCATTACTTTTGACTAAGCGGTCGCTGATTGCATCCAATTAGCATTTCAATCAACATCTTTCAGTTTTAATGCAATTTCAATTAGCTTCATTCTGGCAGCTCTTTCTTTTAATTTATCATAATAGGAAAGATAAACTGCGATCGGTGATCAGTGAGCTTTTGTTTTCAGGATTAATGTGTTTTCTGATGAAAACGTCCATACTGATCTGAGATTTCTGGTAAATACAAAGCTAAAGCTAGAAGACAGTTAGCTTAGCTTAGCATTAAGACTAAAAACAGGTAACCTGAGTCTGTCTAAAGGTAAAAAAGTTTACTGTACAGGTGCTGGTAATGAAAGCTGTAATGCTAAGCTAAGCTAAGCTAAATAATGGCTGCTACAGACTGGAAGCAGTGAAAAACAGCCTGGCTGTCTTTAAAATGTAAACAGAAAACCACTTCAATAAACCCAATTTCTATTTATTTATTTATTTATTATTCCTTTGCTGACCAGGCTCTCTGTTTTAATCTATCAGTCATCTGAGAAAGGAAGCCAGTCAGTAAAAAACCTCGAGTCCGACTTGATATAAATCTTCGTAAGATGCTAACTCATTTCAAACAGCTTAACCTGCTATGAAGAATGAAGAGTTACAGGTTAACAGGATCCATCCCGAGTCAAGTCAGGATTATTTATACGGCCGAGAATCACAAATCACAATTTGACTCCAGGGGCTTTACAGTTTGTACAGCGTACGACAGCGTCTGTCCTCTGACCCCCAGTCATCCTCATGGATAAAGACCCCCCCCCAGGATGGACTGACATGTAATAGATATCATGTATACAGAACAGATCAGCAAATAAATTAAAATATATGAAACAACTGGACAAAAAAACAGCATGTGGATTAGAAAATATAAGTGAAGGTTATGAATCCAGGAGGACGTTTAGTAACTTCACCAAAACCTGAAGTCACATGACCTCCCCTGGATTATGTTCGGGTTTTAAAAAAGCACTGTTTCCTACATTTCCCATAATGCAACTCATTTGCATCCTCAATTACACCCTGCCTGGTAAATTTCCAGATCTGTTTGTGATGTAAACTGTCATGAATGTGTTGCTGATGACGTCAGTGTGTTGTGACTCACTTCAGCCAGAATCTCTGATGTTTTTACATTTTCTCAGTTTCTTAGGACAGTTTATAATAAACAATATGGAGGATAAATAAATAAAACAGTGGACACATTACAGACACAAACATAAAACAGTTATGATGCTGAATGTGTTGTGTATTAAATTAAACTGAGTGTGAATTAAGACAAGAAAGCCACCGGAGAGGCAAGTGAGAGGCCACCCCACCACACCCGACCCCCCTGAAACACAACCACAAGCTCCACTGGGAGACAGGAGGGGCGGGTCAGCAAGACACACACACACACACACTCACACACTTTTCCCCATTTTTCTGTTTGTTGGTTCATGTTTAAGTTTTGAAGTTGTAGGTAGATGTTGCTCTCAGGCCCAGAGGAGGGCGCTAGCATCTACAGGTCTTCTGCTTTGCCCTGCAGCGTTGTCTGTCTCCTGAGGAGCGAAGTTGTCAGTTTTCTTTAATCATTTATTTCTGTTTATTTATGTTTTTAAACCCCGACTCCTACCTGCCCCCCTCAAGACCCCACTGAGCCACCGGAGGGCCGAACAGTAAAAGTTTGATCACTTATTATCAAAAAACAGACTAGATTTTAGTTTATTGTGGTATATTTAGTTTAAAAAACAGCCAGCATTTCCCTAAAAACTTAAGTTACAGTATTTCTGGTCAAATCAATTATCACCCATCGAAAAAAAACAATGTTTTTTTTAACCACCGACCAAATATAGGATCGGCTTTCTCGTCCCAGTTGTGTCTCCTAATTCTGTAAAGCTGGGTATAAACTTCCCTCTGCTGAGTGGCAGGGATCAGCAACATCTGGCCAGGACATCAGGAAACGCCTCCTCTCCACACACACACACACACACATATTAAAGCACGCTGGTACTCAGACGTTCACTCCAGAGAGAGTGAAGCTCGTGAACATCTGGCTTCCCAGACTTTCCCTACAGGGAATCAACTTTTTGTTGTTTCTAACCAACTGCCTCTCATTTAATTTCTGGTTCTTCTCTGCTTAGCGTCCACATAAATTACATACAAACTTAGTGTTGTCTTATTTAAACTTCCTTGATTTTTTTTTTTTCCAGAGTACCATTTGAGAAACCGACTTAAGTAAACAAAAATAGCACCTGGTTAAGAAAAAAACCCAAAATACAAGCCACCTCCCATTTTTATTGTAATTTGTAATTATTTTTAATTCATGATTTTTAGCTTTAATGCGAAACTGAGGCTCCAAAATAAGCTAATATCATTAGCATGACACCAAATATATAATAAGAAGTCTGATTATGGAGATTAGAGGAGATTAAAGTGGAGATTTTCTTGTTTTTCACAAAGAAAAGCCTGATGTGAAGCCAGATGTGGTCAGACATTGTTGCTGTTGCTGCTTCTTCTTCTGCGTTTTGCTTCGTCATCAGCACATCGTGGTCAGACGACAGGTGGTCGACTGCGACACCACGCTGCTTCCCGTTTGTGCTGACGAAACCGGACACTTTTAGCGACTTTTTTTTTCAGTTGTGTTTTTTGGTGACAAACCTTTTTTTTTTTTTTGCATGAGACGTCTGAAAATTTTATAGCTGCTTTTGCGGCTAAACAGAAAAAAAAACAACCGGGTATTTTAAGCCAAATGATCTTCTTCTTCGTCTAACCAAGTGAGTTGTGTGACTAAACCCAACCAGACCTGAACCACAGTGTTGTCGCAGCATAAAACCGCAGCCAGATCATCAAAATAAAATGTTGGCACTGTTTTGTCAGAGGTTTGAAGAAAAATGCAAACTCAATTAAAAACATTAACATTTATGATTGCAGGCTTGATGACTTACAAGCAATCAGACTCTTTATTATTGATTTATTGGCAAATTTAATTGCAGACTTGATATTTGTCGCCTTTTATAAACGACTTCACTGACACCCAGAGAGGTTTCTCACACCTCGACTCAAAATATATTCTTATCAATCAATATTATTAGTAGTAGTGACATAATTGAACAGTTTATTGACCATAAATGAAGCCATTAGGTAAAAAACATTAATGCTTAATAAAAAGTGCAAAGATAATTTACAGCTGTGTTCTTGTCAGCACCAAAAATAAACAACCACGACTGTAAATCCACATTTTTTCCTGAAAATCAACCGGCCGTCAGATTTTCAGTTCGGAGTATCCGGATAAAATTCCAGAGTAACACGGACACTTTCACCTCAGTTTACCCTCCTGCTTAATTGTGAGCTTAATCCCATTTGGAGTCTGTGGGGCCTGTTTTGGTTTCTTTGTGAAGCGTCTGAGCCTAATAAGCAGTCAGAGCGAGCTGCGGTGTCGGTTTCGCCGGCGAGCGCCCTGCTTTTCCCATCAGCCCATCAGGGGCCCGTTTCTGCACACATTAGTGGTTAATTATTATCAGCCTGCGGCCATAATGAGCGCTGTATCGACCTGTGGCTGTATGTGCTGCAGTAATATTACTTAATGGAAAAACAATCAGCCGGCTTCTCCCATTGAGCAGTTTAAGGAGTTTGTGTAGATATTAGTTGATTGATTAGAGAGAAAATTAGAGAGCATTTGTGTCTGTGTGTGTGTTTGTGTGTGTGTGTTTGCATGTAAAAGGGCTCTAGTGGCTATTTGTTGTCTGCATGTTTTTAAAAAATTAAGCTTGTTTGAACCTTTGTTATGATTTCAGTTAATTATTTTATGACAAGTACGATGTTTGTAGATGAAAAAAGGTACAAATATTAAAAAATAATCCTACTTTTCAGAAAAAATGCTTAATTCATGTCCTGGAAAGTTAAAATACACCGTATATATTCATTTGTGTTGATACTCTGACCACTCAAAAGTTTAAATGCTTTCAGAACTCATGTAGTTTATTACTTTATTGAGTAAAAATTACCTGATACTTAGCTGACACTTGTAATATTCATAGTTAAAGAATAAGATAAGAGCTAATGAAATGAGAGGAAAAAAATAAAAAAAAGAGGAAAGGCAGGAAATCACCTAACAGTTAATGAACCTAAGTTGAGAGGTGGCCTCGTTATCAATTTCCAATGTCATTAATTAATAATTTAGAATGAATTAGGGTAATTACTATAGAATATCAGGTCAATTAAAAACAAACCTGGTAGGCTTTTGTTTCAAAGACTGTTAATCCTATTAGAAACTAGATTAAAGGGGTGATTGATAAGTTCACGGCCCAAACAAAAAGGAGTCAATTTCACAATATTTAGCTTGTTAATTATTCAGTATAAGCTTTTCCTTCATTTAAACATTAAGTCCAGCAGTCGTTGATCATACAGATCCATTTTATGCAGAAGTCAGACCTCCAGAAATTGGTCCTCGTCTTCATCACTGTTGAAATGCCGAATACTGAGCTCCTTTCTCATGTTTGGGACGAAGTTGTAGACTGAGGATGATAAATCAGGTGAATGTTACTTGAGTTCAAATCTGCGTTACTGTATGAATGAATGAAGGTCGATGCTGACCATTTTCTCACACAGAGCACGAATGTAGTTTTTAGTGCCTTCAAAACATAAATACTGCAAAAGTTATTAACTTTAAACAACCTGCGTAATCAAAAAAAGAGTTGAACTTCACGTGAAAGTAATAAAAACTGTTTTATTCACCTTCTTCTATCTCAGGCCATGAACTTATCAATCAAACCTTGTATTATTACATCACTGAATTAAAAGCTTTAGGTTTCCATTGTGAAGGACAACTTTTTGATGATCTGCTCCCATGTTAAGGATCAGAAATAAAGTTGGTTAAGTAGCTTTGTAAAGATTTAAGTGACTTAAACAGTGTTTTGTTGCTGAAATCCCCTTTTTGAAGAGCAAAGCCGCCCTGGCCGCCTCCCTCCACAGATCTGTGGCTGAGTCAAACTCCAAAGAAGACTAAATGTGGCCTGACTTAACACTATAATGAAAAATTGTGGCTTTTCACATCTGTCTTCAAACACAGCTCTAACCAAGAAAAGATCTTTGCAGGAAAAGAAAACAAATGCAAAATTTGGCTTCGAATGTAGCCTTGCATACTGTTTTTTTTTTTACTGTGTTTTCGTAAAATAAGGACAAAGTTTCCACAACTTCTGTGAAGGCGTTTGGCCGACTGACCGTGAACGTGACTCGGCTGCTTCTCACATGTCAGTGATCCATCGCAGATCATCCACCCATCAACACCCGCTGAAAACACTCTGTTCGGTGTCATCAGAGTGTACAGTTTTATTGCACTTCCTGAATTAAATTTGAATCTATTTAAATTTCACTATTTTGTGGCTTTAATGGTTGCGACCACAATCTAAACATCTGATTTTACCAGTTTAGTTCCTTCAGTTCTGCACTGCAACTTGCTGTATTATGTGTTAAACCCTCTTTTGTTGATCTTTTATATAATATTGACTCTTGCGGTAACTTTAAAGACAAACAATGTAAAAACTTCCTCTCAATCATCACGTATGACTCAGTGGACGTGGTGTGAAATCTCCTGCGTATAAAAGTGCAAAGTCTATATAAAAACATAGCAACGAAGTTACAACATTTCTGCAGAAAAAGTGCTTTTTGATACTTTAAAGTTGTTTTTCTAATAATAATATGACTTAATTAGGATTATTTTTACACTCTAACGCTCAAGTAAAGGATCTCAGTGCTTCTGCCGACTGACTTTCCTGTATTTGGCTTCGTTTTGCTGGAAATGAAAAGCACTCAGACGTACAAACCCACAGACATATTTTACTCGTCATATGTCCTCTTTTTTTTTGACAGACTGTGTTAATTTCCCCTCTTTTGACTCAAACAAAGAACAACCAAAAAAAAAAACCCCAGAATGCTTTGCTTTAATGTACAGCCTGAAAGAGCAGCGTCACTCTGCTCTGAAGTCTTGTAAATTCCTTTGGAAAACATGGGAAAATGCACTTATACACATGTGTGTATGCAAACGTTGAATTCCCATCCACCAACCCCCCCTTTAAAAAAAATAAAAAAAAGGTTGGCAGTTTTTTGACATTTAAATTTGTCTTTGACGGTTCTTCACCACACTCTTGACATAACTCTGGGTAACATTCTCCCGCTGGCGGTCGGTTTTTTAAAAAAAGCTCTGAGTTTTGTTGTCATTCTTTACTGAGACCACTGGCTAATGCTAGCAGCCAGCCTGGTGCTAAACATAAACAGAAATAGCTTTTCTTGCTACATTAAGTGTGATTTTTATAGTTTTAATCAACCAAAAAGAGTTTTTTTTCTCTAACATTCACTGTGTTACTCGCGGCCACTCAGGCAAATGTTTCTGGTTCCTGTTTGGACGTAAAAAGACCGTTTAAAACTCTTTAAAACTCATCCTTCTCTTCTTTGGCTCGTCTGGTTTCCAGCATATTATAGCATTGCAGGAGGTCATCCACGCACTGACACAAATCTGATCCCCAACCAGCTGTTAGAGACGGCTCATCTTCTGTCAACAAACATCTGCGGTTCATCTCCACAGTTTGACGGGAAACGCAGGACCTCAGCTCCCTCGTGCTCCTCTCTTTTCTGCCTTTCGCTCATTCCCTGCGTTGCTCTCTGATGTTTGTTTTTTTGCCTTGCGACCATCTGCTCCCGATGATTTCTGGAATACTGAGTTCATCGCACAGAAGCAGGCGGAGGCAAAAAAAGTAAACAAACTTGGCTGATGTTTAAAGCAAAGTTCCATATTTCTACTTTATGTTTGCTTAAAGACTTAAAAAAATAATTCAGAGCTGCAGAAAGTTTGATTTTCGTGCCCATATTTTTTTCTCTGTTGTGAAACATCTTGGACATTATGTTCTTGGGGACATGCATGTCTTCCACACCGCATGTCTGAACTTTGACCCCTCTGATTCGTCACAGTGAGTGTGCAGGTGTTCAGCCTCACACCTGTTCGCAGAGCAGAAGCAGCGCAGACACACAAGAGACGACACCTGCAGAAATGACAAAACACCGACTGTTCGACCAATTCATCTGGTTAAAAGTAGACAAAGGTTGTGTTTAACATAACACATAACAACATCGCATGTTTTTTTTTACATTTTAAAGTAGCCAATAAACAATCGTTAAAATATATAGGAACATATCTTTTTATTTCTGTGGCAGATTTCAAGCACAAAAATGCCTGATGTAATTAATATTCCATAAAATTTTTAAACAAACTGTATCTTTATATGGACCTCTGTCCTTTAAAAAAAACATCATTATATTATAAAATGTGATCTCTTATGGGCATTTCTTTAGTGTTAGCTTATAAAGTTAAATAACAATTATCATTAGAGGTTACATTTTTTATTCATAAAAAGTTAAACTCGACTCCATTTTCATGAGAGCCTCCAGTCATTGTTTGCATAACCTTTTTTTTTTTGCAAATCAATGTGTCTCAATATGCTTGTCTACATTCCCACTGTTACAATGCTCCTTTCTATTTATGATTTTTTCTATAAACATATTATACAAATCAGGCTTTATTAACTAAAATATTAGAAGTAAACTTAAGTACATTATATTATTATTATGTAAGTGGTAAAGTTGTTCTGTCGGCCCAAATCTGACATCAGTACATAACTTTGTTGTAATATGTTGTGGAATATTGTAATATTATAACTCTTACATGCCAGGTCACACTGCATAACTTAAACGGATTATTTATGCATGGTGTGTGTGTTGTCACCATAAAGAAAACACCACTGCATAACATCATGCACCTGTTAAATCATAAGTGCAAAGCAGCTTCATTGCATAGACAACAAACACACACACATGCACAATAAAAAGACTACAAAACAGAATGATAAAAAATCAAATACATGCGCATTGAGAGCCTGACGTCAAACACACACACACACACACACACACTCTCACACACTCACACGCACACATCCGGAGAGACAGACAGACAGATGGACGGAGAGTTATGCTTTAGAAGGTATGTCACAGACCACACATTGTGCCGGCTGTGTGTTAAAACAGTTATTCACGGTCTCGCTTTCTGCTGCCCAGATCCAGAGATCAGTTACCCTGGTAACCTGAACTTATGGCCTTCATGTGTGTATTGCGTGTGCGTTCGATAATGCGTGCATATGTGCATGTGAAAAAAACAATCATATAGCTATGTTCAAGAGCAAAATTGGAAAAAGGATTCATCATATCTGCTGTTTGCTTTCACCTTAAACCATTACTGAAGGTGTGTTCGGGTTAACTTGCACTCAAAATCATATTTTCACGTGATCGTCCTCAAACTTAATTGCTCTTGACTGCAGCAAATTGGATTCATTGTCATAGGTGGAGCCGCCAGACTCTCTGAAAATGGTAAGCTTTACTGTCTTTTGTCAAGCGAGGCTTCATAAATAACTTAGACTTCCTCTCTGGACGTCTGCCAGTGGCTCTTCTCTATAAACTACACAAGCTCCGCGGCTTTCTCTGGGCAGCAGACTGCAAAATGGACTGCCAGCTCTTGACCCCTTAAGGAGTTCAGAGCCATATTTGAGTTAATATTTTTGTAAAGAGCCAAAGCAATCGACCGTCCTCCCTCCTGCTGCCCTCTGTGTGCATGCATGTGTGGAAAGTAAGCCAAGACAAAAGTACTGACATCAAAACACACTGATTACACCGGTACATGTGTTTAAATTTGGGTGTTCTTTTCCATTTGTTATAAATCTTTTTTTGTTTTTCTATTGAAGGATGCTAAAGTCAAATTAAAATTGGACTGTTCCCCACTTCTTGCTATATATGCTATAACGTTGCTGCAGCTTTTGTGCACATTTTTCCAGCCTTTTAAGTGTAGATATATTTTATTTCCTTTATAAAAAAGGCCACATAGCATTTGTTACGTACAGTAAACTGTTTAAGAAATCTGCAAGGTGAATCCTTTACGACTTTCAACATTTGGTTTGACCCCTCATGTCATGATGAGTTTGTATTTTACTTGTAAACGGAAGCTAGCAAGCTAGGTTAACTCATTAGCTAAAATAACAATCCCCTGTGACGCAGCTCTCAAATATTGGGATGCAATTAAAGATTTAAAGGACTTTCATCCTGTATTTCTTTTGAGTTTGAATGCTTATTATAAGTCACTTCAGACCAAAGTGTTGGCCAGATGAATACGTGAAACTAACTTTCAGGAAAATGGAAGCAAGTTAGTTGGAAAGCGGATGCTACCATAGCTTAGCATGCTAACGTAACTTTTTGTTCCTGTTATTTCAACACTTGCTGACATACTCAGTGTTGTGTTCACCCCACATTATTGAAAGGAGAGTGCCTTTAAATCACATTTATTTACATCAGTGTGAATATTCACTTCCCTTTGCGAATGCTAAGGTAGGGGGCGCCGTTACTGCAGAAAAATCTGTTAAACCTGCATTTTCTTTTTCGAAAACATTCACTTTTTACTGTAAAGAAGGATTCATTAGAAAAAATAGTAGTTTGCACACACACGTACTGTACAAACGCACACACACAGGTTTCACAGCTTATCCGAACACTTCGGCCTACATGCACACAAAAGTGCCGCCTCACATTCATCAAAGCACTTGAACAGTGTTAGTGCTCCCATCAGGGGGAAGGTTTTCTCCCCCCTGACAGCAAGAAGTCTTCCCATACGCCGGGTGGCCGCAGAGGGCCCCACGCAAGGATGACATCAGCGCTCAGCCTGGAGGAGCCCGTGACAGCCGTATGTAAATTGAATATGACTAATCGCTTCCCTGCATCACCTCCGGGCCGCCGCGATGAAAGACGGGAAGGAGAAGAAGGAGATCTCCACAAGAGCGTCTGCTTTTGAAGTGTGAGAAGAGGGTGAGAGGGTAAACCAACCAGACGGGCAACAAATAAGAAGAATATTGTTCAAATTTTTATCGTTTTCGACAAAAATGAACCAAAAAATGATCGAAAAACACACAATAAACACTAAATCACTCAACATGGTGCACCATATTGAAGTGTTAGCAATAATCTACTAGGGACACGTGAATTGTTGTGGTGTCTCATCACTTAGTGGCTGAACTGACCAACATGACAATCCTCCAAAAAAATGCAGCGCAGGATTTGAACAGAAAATCCCTTTTTCTTTTCTTTTTTTTTTGAAGCGTAATACCTCTCAAGGGGGAAGCGGATGAGAGAAAGTTAAATCACTATTCTCTTCGAGGACCATCTTCTTTTCACAGCTTTGGTTTTCCTGAAGTGAAGTGGTTCACACACACACACACACACGCACACACACAGAAACAGAAACAGAGAAGAAGAGAGTGAGAAAGGCAGTGGGAAGATAAAGTGCTTCCACATGTGGAAGGCATGAAGAAGAGGCAGAGGTGCATGTGACCACCCATACAACAGGGGGAATCCCAGGTGTGTCTGCCTTTGTTCTCACTGTGTTTGTGTGTGGACGTGAGTGTGTGAGCGTGTGTGTGTGTGTGTGTGTGGAGGCTTTTATTAGAAAATCTCCATGAGGGTTAGCGAAAGACGTACATCACACACATCATTTTCCATATTTACAGTTAAAAAGAGCTTAATTTGAAACTTTGTGAACAAAAGCGATGAGATTTGTTATGTATTTGTATTGTTTCTGTATGGAAATGATTTTAAAAATAAAACTCTTTAAATAGTCTTGTCTTTGCTTCTTTTTTAATAAAAAAAAGCTTAATTCTCATTAAAATGTTGCAAAGTCGCCTAACTATTGAGAATATCAGTGTGGTGGTCTGTGTTCTTGTTTGGTTGGTTTGTTTTGGTGTTTGTTTGTTTGTT
>JAQMCX010000041.1:11025319-11117424 GCA_029814765.1 Acanthurus leucopareius | reverse complement strand
GTAACGAAATAATAATAATAATAATAATAATAATAATAATAATAATAATAATAATAATAATAATGGTTTAACACCATCTCTTGTTATTTTTTCCGTCTTAATTCCCGTTAGGATTTTAAAACTCTTAATGAACTGATATAAACTGCATATGAAACAAAAGGTTTGTCCCCAAAAATACGGTGGTTTGACGCTTTTATGCTCCAGTTTCTGCGGAAACGAGTGACAGAAAGAAAAAAGTCGTCCATCCATCTACCGTTCTCTTTCTTTATTTCAGACTACATGTGAACATATTAAAATCTTTGGCTTGTTTGAGTCTGCGGGCTGATGTGTTGGAGGAAAATGTGGCGCAACTATGGGGTGGGGGGGCGGGAGAGGGGGGTAATAAGGGAGGGGAGGTGGGGGGGTCAACAAAAAAACCTATAGAGCCAATTAGACATCTTTAAAAAACGGATGAGAACAGACTGAAAAGATCCGGATGAGAGATGAGAAATTAAATATAGGTCTACTGTATACAACATGATAACTGTGTGGCTATATAAACTTTCATAACGATCGTTCATTTTTATATAATTATGTCCATATACTGTCACCATAAAACAGAAATCTGTGTTTTTGTGTTTTTTTTGTCTTTTTAAATAGCGTTTCCCCTCCACTTCCACTTCCAGTTCTTTCATTCATCTTTTTTTTGTTTGTTTGTTTGTTTGTTGTTGTTGTTAATTATCTCCAAAAGCCAAAAGAGTCAGGTGGGGGCCCCTCAGCAGGGGGAAAGTGTCCGGGGCCCCTCATTCACTCTCCTCCTTGTCCTCCTGCACGGTGGTCGTTGAATGGTTGTACAGTCCTTGGGCCATGAGCTGCAGGGCCAGGCCGTTCTTGTAGCCGGTGGCCTTTTTAATCTTGGCCCTCTTATTCTGGAACCAGATTTTAATCTGGGACTCGTTCAGGTTGAGTTCCTGGGCCAGAGACTGTCTCCGTTGCTCCGTTATGTACCGATTGGCCTGGAACTCGTTTTTCAGTCTCTGCAGCTGCTCGGCCGTGAACGCTGTCCTGGGCCGCTTGTCCTCCTTGCTGTTCTTCTTCTTTTTCAGTTTCCGTGTCCTCGGGCCTGGTGTGGAAACAACAGTGGAAAAAATAAAGTATTTTATTCTACTACTGAACCACGAGCACAGTGTCACACAGATAAATGAGCTCTAACATCAAATCTCCTGCTCGTATTGATGAAGCGTCTCGCTGATGAGCGATGATTGTCTGTTCGATATGATCAAATGTAGGTCACCAAACTGTCCTGATATGAATGATCCGATCTGAATACTGGCCTGAATGCTCTCTCCTTTTTTATTTTTTTTATTTTCAAATTGCCTTCACTGCCACAAAAACGCCTCTGTGCTTTCAGTTTGGGTTCACTGGGTTCATTTAAAGTCACATTATTGATCCCAAAACCAGGATTAGTTATAATCAGCGTTCACGATACGATAATGTTGCTCTATGTGACCTTTACAGCACAATAACATCACAATATATAAATACACTCCTGCTTGGCTGCTCAGTGAAGTCGCTTGCTGGTGTCTGTAGACAATAACATAGAAAGAAAGGCATATTATAGTAATTTAAATAGATCTTTCCTCTTTTTAATCAATAAAATTAAATATATTGTAGCTAGTAGCCTGTGATTAATTGTTAATGTCTCGCTAAACCAGACGAATGATTATTAATTAATATTAATATATGGGTTTGTTATTAGCTGATAATGAATGTAGTGTGTAATAAGTGTGTTAATACTTAAATAAAACAGAATCAAGACTTTTTTGGATATTATTAGGATTTTTCTGTCGTTATCACGCGTAAAAATTCAGTTTTAAAAGTGAGGTTTGTTGTGAAGGGAAACAGCTGAGAGATGTGAAAGAAACTGGAAGTAAAGTAAAAGTCTCCCGCTGCTTTTATAAGGGATATAAACATGTTTGCAGGTTTTGGTGTCTGGATCCGGTACATTACATCCAGGCAGTTCTTCCTTTGTGTGCAGGCTCAAACAGGCCCGTGACATCTGACATGTTTGCTCGCCAAAACAAGCAGCAACTCGCTGCCACGGCTCATAGAAAATAAGTTGCTTTTGACAAGAGTCCCCCTGCAGACTTTGCGGGTCCAGATCACTGCGGATTTTACTGCAAAAAACAACTCCAAAAATCCTGTTGTACAACTAGTGGAGTCCATCCAGGCCCGGGATTACTTCATCATATAAACATGGAGCTCTGTGTCGACGTGAGGACACATCTGGACGCATCAAATAAACCTCAAAAAGGCTCATTTTATACGTAACACAGTTAAACGTGGGACAGCAAACGCATCATATTGTCATTACAAGCTGTATTTAAGCTAAATGTCTGCATTGCGAAGGGGAGCGATGAGTTTGAGACGCTGCACGCAGTGAACGCATCGTGCAGACATGACTGTTATATTTTCATTTGAATTTTACCACAAATGTAAATAAAGACTGAAAGAAGAAGAATAAACATCACAATTAT
Organism: Acanthurus leucopareius; assembly: GCA_029814765.1. NCBI lineage: Eukaryota > Metazoa > Chordata > Actinopteri > Acanthuriformes > Acanthuridae > Acanthurus > Acanthurus leucopareius. The sequence continues at coordinate 11,114,908 of JAQMCX010000041.1, read as the reverse complement.
ACAGTTTAGGCCAAGAAAAGTTAAAAAAAAAAGTAATATAAGTTGAAAAGTAACGTGAGGGCCTTTGACCTTCATCACTATTAAACCATTAAAACCACACAACCTTTAAAAAACTTAAAATCACAGAAACAGTGAACACAACTGAAATATTCTACATTTTAAACGACCAAGCTGTACATTTTTCTTCATAATTCGTTTCCAAAATGTTCCTGATATCATTTTGTGTTCTGGAGTTAATTTTTTTTAATATTATGATGATATTTTTTATATAAGACCGTATTATGCTCTATTTCAGCCTTAAATTACAAACTTATGCATCATTTTAAACCTTCCAGCTGTTTGTGAATGGATCACACAGCTGTGTGGTCAATTCAGGTTAAAAGGGGAAAGAATTGGAAAATTAAATTTAAAAAACTCAGTGGGTTGAAGCTTCCCCTCGTAATAGCTAAACTCCTCTTACCCTTGTTATTATTATTATTATTATTTTTAAATAAAGCAGAATAGTGGAGGAGATTCTGTTCAACCATCAGTACAACAACATTATTTATTATAATTTTTTTTAAGTAGAGAAACCCATTTAAACCCTGGATTTGAAGATAAATGTTTATCTGGCATGCTTTTATTCACATCATATAACTGAGAAAAAATAAAATCTCTTGAATAAAATCCTTCTTTCTCTTTTATTTTTAAATCTGATGATATGACGCTTTTAAAAATTCGTATTAATATAACATTTGAGTAATCAGATCTAATTTGAATATATCGTCAGTGTCTTATATTTTTTGTGCGATAAATCCTCTAAAATATTACAGAAAAGTGGCATTTAAACCATGAAATTTCCTTATGCAGAACATAATTTATGAAGCCTCCTTATCTTACGAGTTTAGCTTTATTTAGCTTTTTTTCCTTAAATATAACATTTGAATATGTGAACATATGCTGTTTATGCTAACGGAGAAAGGAAGGTCGACATTACTTATAATTTTCTCAATTAACGACGATTAATGTGCAGACGTGGAGTCCAAATATTATATTTATTCGAGAAAAACGTTTAAGCATAAAGTGATTAAATTAGACACTGAAGTACCTCTCCGTGCTATTTATAAATACCTGTAATAAATATTAAATACTGTAACTATAATGTTTTTTTATGCTTCTACCTGTGTGTGATGGAAATAGAGGTGTAACGAAAATTATTTTTAGTTATTTTGATTAGTTAAGTAATCTCATGCTTTCCCTGCAGGCTACAGTGTGTTTATATGAGCATAATCGTTTTTATTATCTGTGTTTTATTCTAAAATCCATCAGAAAAATCTCGGTTTGCTGAGTTAAAATCGAGTTAAAATAATGACAAACTTAAAATACTTCTCATATAAATAACTTATAGGTGGATAAATATTTTTTAAAGCAGATATTTCACCGTGTAAGAGGACGGGAAAGTGACCCCGGCGCTCTCATACCCCGCTCGGTCTCATTCGGGGACTACTAGCGTCTTACCAGATGACGGTCGGTCCGAGTACCGCGTGCAGTAAACCCAAGCGGGCCACAACATCGGCTGGCTTTCTTTCATGGTGGGCGGAGACCCTCCATTGCTGCCACTCATAACCATAATTGACGAGGGGCTGTCTGCGTATCTGCCGGTCCCGTTGCTCGCCGGTTCGCCGCCTTGTTTCGACGAGTTCTGCTTGGACGAAGGCGAGGAGGACGTGGAGGAAGAGGAGGAGGGCGACGAAGAGGAGCTGTCGCTGCTGCAGTTGGAGTCCAGGCAGAGGCTGCCGGCGTGCGGCGGCCTCACTCCCAGCGGGTTGACGTTTTCCCTGCCGGGCGTCTGACTCCGGTCGCGGTAGCTCGGCTCCTTCCTGCAGCCGAAGTCCGGCCGGAGGATGTTGTCTATGAAAAAGTTCGTGGTTCTGTGGGCCTGCTGGGCGGCTTGGTGGGGTAAAATCATGGGAGGGGATGGGAGGTTCGGCGACAGGGACATGCTCTCCTCCTCGGTCGAGTCCCGGCCGCTGCTCGGCTCCTTCTTCTCTTCCATAGCTGGCGACGGTGAGAAATTTTCGGCCTCTCCACGCCAAACTCCACTTGTTGCTCGCTCTCCCGCCCCCCTTTTTTGGTATCCAATTTAGACGACCAGCATGTAAAAACAAGCTGTCTCTCGCTGGAATAAAACGAATAAATACCTGTGTCGTTGTTGTTGTTGTTGTTGTTTTTTTAAATATCACCTACAGCGGCGACATGTCGTCTCCTAAAAGCCGTCCGAGACCGGGCATAGCGAACGGCTCCCCGTTATAACCAGAGTCCCTGCCTCTCCCCGGTGCAGCATAATATCTGTGTATTCGCTCTTCCTAAACTCTCCTAAAACCGTTATCTCTCCCCCCGTGAGTGTGTGTGTGTGTGAGTGTGTGTGTGTGTGTGTGTGTTTTTTCTTTCTCTTACACCCAGCCGGAAGCACGTGTGCGCGTACACACGTGCAGCGGACCAATCGGGTGCTCAGATCGTCCCTGTCACAATTGACGACATCCAATTAGCGCACGGGATGCGCCGCGAACAGGCGCGCGCGCGCACTCGAAGCTCGCGCGTAGTTCGATCGATTTTTTTTTTTTCAGCGCACGTGCGTACACATGTACACAGCAAAACAAAAACAACGTTGCGAAAAGCTCCCGTTACAAATGTAACTGAGAGACACAGGCAGCGTGTTTGTTTCATTTAAATAAACTTTACGGAACGACGTTTAGGATTTTAATGACTATTATTTACTTTTATGCTTATTTGTGATTTATTTTCAAGAAAAACAACATAATTTTTTAAAAAAACGACAATAATAATTTTAATTTTAGGGAAGTTCACCTTACATTGAATTGTTAAGCAGGTGTTTTGCTGCTCTGAATAATGTAAAATATCTTTCACAGGCTTCGACTTTTCTCTTTTTTATTTTTGCCTCCCAACACAATCAATTAGCCTAAATGTGTCTAAAATTAAGGTCATGTGTAAATGAAGCGTTGCTATTTTTAAAAATTAAAAAGGAAATAGAAAAAAAACTTTGGTTACTGACACATCTTAGTAATTCGTGACAGCATGCCTCTCTAAATTAGTCTGTTTGGTCTTTTTATTTGCATTTTATTAGCATTTTCTTTAATTTTTTTGGTGTTTATTTGCATCTTTTCTGCATCCTCTATGTAACGTAATTAGGCAACATTAGTGATTCAAAAATCCGCAATTTGAGCAACCTTTACGGCATTCAGCAGGATAAAACAACACTTTACACTCATATTGTATCCACCTCATAAGTTTTTAGCTCATAAACACCATAAGGAAAGTGTCCCGATAGGCCTAATGGGCCTGCACGGTTGTTTTTGTAAAATCTCCAGAATGAGAATAAAATTGCCATCAGGCTCTAATTGGCGAATTGAAATAATAATATTAATAATCATAATAGCAACAGCATTGGACGTGTTGATGTTTAACACCGCCGCAGTGAAATCTTTATCCCACAGGCCGGAGTGGGAAGCCATGGCTACTTAATTAAATTCCAATTAGGACAGTATCAATATGCTGTTTAGCCGCAGCGCCATTGTGGGTAAATGAGCACTCAGTCTGCTCTTATCTGGCGCCGCAAAGAGAGGCTCCTTGAGAGAGGCTGCAAAAGATAATTTATAGCTTTTAATTAGTCTTCATTCTGCCCGATCAGCCCGGTGTTCATCACGGCGAGCGAGCTGAATAAAACCCGAGTCAAAAGCGCTGTCACCGGTCCCTGGCAGGGCCCTTAATCAAAGTGAAGCAGGGGCCGCGCTACAAGCCACGTAATTTCCAAGGTGCTGATAAAGCTTGTTGAATAATAGCGAGGGCCCTCGGAGACACCATTTACAGAAATGACTTTATTGACGGCTTAACGTTGGTAATTCATTTTACCTTTCATGTATTGGGAGCCGGATTTGTCGCCTTAATAGGATGATAAATGCACTGACGGATCGCAGCCCCGGTTTTATTGAGTAGCCTATATACTGGAGGTGCTTCAGACACACACACATACACACACATACACACACCTACCGTGTGCGCGCGGGTTATGATGAAAGTGAGACCCTGGTTGAAAAGCTGTCTGAAGTAAAGGCATGACAGGATGTGCAGACTGCACCAGCACGGCTGTGTAGAAAAAGAAAATCATGTCTTGACGTTTTAGGCGCCTCACTTGATTATTTCCTCTCAGTGTGGAAGAAATAAATGAAACAATATCGCACCAACGCCACATAAAGGAAAATGTGTACTGTAACTGCAGTGTTTTCTACAATTGATTTATCGTCTTTATTCCGCCTGAGATTTGTTTTTTTGTATTTGCTTTCACTCTGGCTTGTTATCTGGACTATTTTGTAGGCCTACCTCGTAAAAATTACAGGCCTATAAAGATAAGCACGTCATGTATTTTAGGTGTTTCAAACACCCAACGCTCGTGTGACACCGTGCGAAGTATTTCCCTCCAAATACCTTCAATTAATCTAATTATCTCACTGTATTTTTGTCCTACAGTCATCAGCTTTTGTGTTTTTTTTATGAAGATTATTTGTTTGTTAAAAGTTGTTTTTATTTGGAAAAAATATTACCAAGTCTAAAAATAAAACAGATTAATCCTGTTCGTCCTATTAAAGTTAATACAGAAGGTAAGCGAATGTAAACGTGTTGTGTAGAGACAAACAGATGTCTGTGAGCTTTTAGTTTGGAAAAATAATCAACGCCCTAATAAAAAAAAATCCTACAATCAGTCTAGTAATATACGGATCATGTTGAATATATGCATCAGGTTAAAAAACATAAAAATAAATATTCTTTTTATGATCCATAATAGCTGAGTTTAATATTTTGAACTCTGTTAAGTACACTGAACAAAAACACCGTCATCATTAAAGTGTAACAGAAAGTAATGAAATATTTACTTTAATTTAAACTGTAAATCCTGGACTTTTAAATATCATCAAAACAGAATTTATGTGTCACTTTAAAAAACTACACATATAATCAGAAATATGTTTATAACCACAACAACAACTTTTTTATAGCAGTTTAACCTAAATCGCTTGTCGTCTTCTGTCCTCTGAAAGATCCTCAGTGTTGTTTTGCTTCTTCTTCAAATAATTTTGGTCGTTTTGCTTTAAAAAACTCCTCTTGACCCTCTCAGGTGGATGAAAAATGTTTCAACACTCAGATGTTAAAATATCGTGTGATACTTTCAGTAAAGTTGTGGAGGATTGAATGGAGTCTCTCTCAAAGTGCTGCAGACGTACGCTCGTGCTGCCACCTGGTGGACGAAATGAGAATTAGATCTTTTTTCAGTCACGATAATTCAGTTCAAATAGCAAAATAAGAGTCTCTAAAGATTGTTTTTATCAGCACGCACGGTTCTTAAGTGTTTTTATGAGCTTTGGTGTATTTCAAAATGAATAAAGATTTAAGTTTTAATTCTCAGATGTACCAATGTAACAAGAGGTAGTTCTCAATTAATCTTTTAATTTAATTCTGATTAAATTCAGGTGCTTGATATAGATGAAGTGTATGCTGAAGACTTGATCTTAGCATGAAACAGGTTCAAAAATCCAAACCTGGAAACCCAGAAACTCAATGGCAAGTACAGGACTGTGGTGACATCTAGTGGTTGTGATGTGTAAGTGCCTCCGTGGCACATTTTTTGACCTGTGTGTCACTTCAGACCTGATGTTTTTAGTCTAAAAGGCAACCACACACACAGAGTAATGATACAACTAGTCTGTGGAAAGAAATTTCCCCTTTCATTTTCAATTGACAACCATGTTTAATTTATTATTAAATTAAAATATTAAATAAAAATAGACCAGGTCCAGGTATCCAGGAGCAAAGCTTAGTTTTAAAATAATACTTTTGTTAATAAAATGGACCTCGAGTCACACAAAGAATTTCTATTGCCGCTTATATACAAACATCCATACAGATGTATTACTTAAAGTTCAAGAGGTGTGTTTTCCTTGTAATACTCTATTTCTCCAGTAGATGTCAGAGTGAAGCTGCTGAAATTAAATGAGTGTTGCAACAAAATGATTTTGAATGTTGAACCAACCTTTTTTTTGCAGCTGTGCAGTTAAATCAACATAAAATAACAAAGCAAACAAAAAATACATAATCAGTGGAAATTATGACATGAAAACAGGATAATTGGGCTTTCTTACAGTTATTTTTGTTCCTCCATAAAAGCCAACAAAACCAATAAAACAAACAAAGAAGGATAAAAAATAACTCGGTTTAACAGTTTTAAAGTTATAATGTCAAATATCTCAACTTTTCCTGTTAAATTCAGCAATGACGCTATAAAACCAGGCTGACAAACAGCAGCACAAGACTAAAATGAGATGAATTTATCTGCTTTTTTCCAAGTTAATATTGTTTGACATTTCACAATTTAGTGCCACAGGTGTCAAATTTAAGCAGATTTGCTGTGATGTGAGACAAATGTCAAACAGTCATCACAAACAAGGATGAATTCTCAATGTTGAGTCCCTCAATCCCATCACTTCCTGCCATACAGGGCCCCCCTGAAATATTAAATGCCACCAATGTACAGAGTTTGCATACAAAACGATGATTATCATTCACTGACTTTCTGCTCTCTCTCCTTCTCTCTTTCTCTCTTTCTTTCTTTCCATCTGTCTTTCTCTCTCTCTGCAAGGTTCAGGCTCTCTGCAGTAATAATACATGAAGGGCTCCTCTCCCTCATCCATTAATCAGCAGTGAGGCTGAGGTAAAGGAGGGCTGATCTTTGGCCTCCCCACACATACACACCCACTCGCCTGCCATTAATAATTGAAGAGATATTAATGCAGATAAATAATTAAGCTCCGGTGGATCTCTTTGAGTGGTAATGAGGAGAAGGGGACAGATTGCTCCTTAGTCTTATTAAGTCTCGCTGAGAAGTTTGTGAAAGCTTAAAGTGATGATAAATGGGCTCCGTCTGGTAATTGGCAAATTAAATCGATGCAAACACTTTGCTGGGTTTGTGTTAACAGAGTTACCCGTCTCTCCCGCTGCTGCTGATACAAAACAGAAGTGTAGACGTGCTTTTAGCCAAGTTGTTGGTAAGAAAATGAAATAGGTGGTCAAGAAATGTTGTACAGATGGAAAACAGGAAAGGTCTTAATTAGAGTCAGTGTCATTTGTCCATTCTGGGCTCCTGTAGAAACGTGGTGGTGCGACACAGTGGACTCAGTGTGACTCTGTAGATATAATGAGCTCATTTTGACATATTTAAAACATGATTTTTATTATCAGGTGATTAAAAATTAATGAAAACTGCTATTATATCCAACATAACTCCATGTACTGGGCCTTTAAATGCAAATCAGATAGCAAAAAAACACAAATGATTGTTGTACGACTCTGTAAAGTCATCAAGCTGACAACTATTTGATCATTTAGGGATCAGTTTCAGGGAAAATAATAGAAGTGCAGTGTTCACACGCCATCATAGAGCCAAAATATGAGCTTATGTGTCTTTTTATATGATGTTTTACATGATTATGATGTGATTTTCAAACCTGCGTCCTCATAAACCACTAACATGGGTTTCTACGGTCCGTTTCATGACAAACATCAAGGCGTTTGCAGCATCAAATGTAAGCATGACTGAAGGGGTCTCAGCGTATGTGTGTGTGTGTGTGTGTGTGTGTGTGTGTGTCCTCATCAGCCATGCTGCTTTGGGCCACTCTAACCTTTCAGTCGACTCTCAGAGGATCGTCCCTCTCATCCGGCATCCTCGCCTGTCACTGTCATCAGCCGGAGGAGAGATGAAAGATATAGTCCTCATTGGCTTCGTAACAATAAAAGCCGCCTGCTCCAATGACTTATTTCCTTAACCTTTACTCCCCCTATATTCAAAAATGACAGATTGCATGACAGGGGATAACACAAACCCCCGCAGAGACACGGTGATAAATTAATAATATCTCGGATAAGTCATTATCGGATCTGAAAGCAGACAGATGACAGCAATTTTACACCGTTTGAGTAATATTAAGGAAATTCTAACAAAGCGATAGCACATCCGAATGAACTGGCTGTTAAAATGTGTATCTGAGCTTTCCAGCTAGATGAGATGTGTAATTTCTACACTCTTTCTTATATTATTGCAGATTTGTGTCTGGATTTGTGACATAATTGAGAACTTGTTGCTTACATTTAAGCAGAGACAGAGTTTACAGCTTTGCTAACAGCTACATGAGGCTGCACAAAGTTATTTGAGCTAAAATGCTAAAGACAACAAGCTAACAAGCAAAAGTTTTAATGCTCTGCAGGTCAAATTCACTTTTATCTGCTGAGCATCTTAATTTAAGGTGTTAGCATGCTAACATTTGCTAATAAGTAACAGAAACTTAAGCTACATTTTGCACTACGAGTTAAGATACATGACTCAGTTTTTTTGTTACAAAGCAAAGATGAAGTGAATTTCTTTAAAGCACCACATGCTGTCTGATTCACATTAACAGGACGACTAAAAAAGTGTTTTAGGGAGAAATTAAAATGAGCTACAAATGAGCTCCTGCATGAGGTGGATGGCGGATGACTGAACTATTTTTAAAAGCTCCAAAACTCCCGTCTGTCACGACAAGCTGAGGGAGGAGGCAGGACATAAATAATGGTAATATGAACGGGTGGAGAAGTCAGGAGGAGGGAGGAATTAGTGATGGTTGACAGGAAAACGTGTGTGTGTGTGTGTGTGTGTGTGTGTGATTGATCTCCTCGTCGTCTCTTTTAGCCTCTCGTTATCACCCGGCCTCAAGAACAAGACAGAGATGTGTTTCTGACAGTTGTGGCATTTTCCTGCCGTCCTGCAAATCATCTCTGTGCAAGAATGTAAAGTCTCATATTTCTGACTGTTATAAGATCAAATGACCTCACAAAGACAGAAAAGACGCACAAAGTTTGCACGACTCAGTCTAAGATATTGTTAATATCTGGCAAATGAAATGAAATTACTGAAACAGCTGTGCAGCTAATGACTGTTTGCATTATCAATAATCTGCTGATCATTTTCTTGACTAGTTTCTTAGTTTTTAGCCTAAAAATTGTCAAAAAAAGAGAAAAATTTAGATTGTAATTTTCTTTAGAGCTTAAAATGACCCATTAAGATGTTTTTTTTGCCTAAATTTATGGTTAAAATCCAAATAAATGTAGTGTTTTATTAAAGATAACCATAAAACAGCAAATATCAAAACCTTTTTGGCATTTTTTTGCATATAAAATTACTTAAAAGAGCTGCTCATTAATAACACTGTTGCTTTAACTGCAGCTGTTAAGGTTTTTCTCCTTTTAAGTTTCATCTGCAACAATAAACTGTGGCGCTGATATCAAACAGTGACGATCACAGTGCATTTTAATGAGTCTGAAGAAGGTGAAACAGACTCTGCCGCTGACATACGGCAGAATAAAGCTGCAGAAACATGTGCAGCATGTTCATGAACCTGAAAGCTTATCGTCTTTGCATCAGCAGCCACAACATCACATCACATATTAAATAATCTTAACTTTGAGTTAAAACCTCCACAGAGTTCATTCAGTTGTCTTTTTGTATTCTTTAATTTATTTCTATGAACAAACAATCTTTTTCATCCCTCCACTGTTTTCTGTTTCTCTCTCTTTTTCCCTCATTTGGCCGATTAAACCACGAAAGATATGTAATTTTCCGAGTGCAGCCTGACAGATGAAGTGAGTCAGCGTTTGGCTGAATCATTATCCAGCACATGAATCGTAAGACTGAGAGCAGAAATGAGCTGTATCAGTGTCTCAGTGTCGCTTTTGTTTGTGTTGTTTAGGCTCAGACCTCCAGGACGAAAACAGCTGACCTGACTGTTATGTCATGTGTTGTATGGATGCTTTACACTGACATAAATAACAACAAATAGAAATAAATTAGAGAATATATGTGGAAGCATTCAGCTGATTTGTTTGAAATCATATTATGCACATTTCCAGCTAAACATAAAACTAGAGTAACCCCTTACCCACTGCTCCTGTAGCTAGTAGCCGCTATTAGCTCGTTAGCACAGTTAGCTGTGCAGCTCGTTGACTGACTGTGCAAACACAGGTGAGCCAGGACTGAACACATCCTCCAAGCCTGACCAAAGCAAGCTAGGGATTACAGTACCAAAATTATTTAAAAAATAAAATACAAATAAAATCCAATTAAATGCAAATAATCTTATATTTTTCATACAGTCCCTATAAAGTCATTGTATTCAACATACAAATGATAAAATGAGGCTTAATCTTCCTGACAGTCAGACAGTTGAATCTTTAAAGCACCTCCTCTTCATTTTAATCTCCTCTCTGTTTTCTTTACCGGCTGTGAGGTTTTTGAGCAGCTTGAATAAAAACTCAACACACAAACAAAAGAGGAAGATAAGCAGAAGCTTTTTAAGGTGTCAGTTGTGGTGATATTTTCTCATTTTGGGGCTTTTTCTCTCCCGCCGCGGGTCCCTTCAGATGTCCCTCTTTTATATTTTCCTCATGCAAGGCTGGCATTTGCATCTGAGGCATGATCATGGATCAATCCTCGGCGGAGTGAAAGAATGACGAGAGGTTTTAAAAACGTCCCGATGATTGGCTGCCCGAGCCGAGAGCTTGTCAGACCAAATTTCTCACATCGATTCAGCAGCCAGACACTCGCCGGAATCAACTGAGCCTGAGCGTGTTTCGACCCCGTAAACTCAATTATTACATTTCCGGGGTTCAATCAGAAAGATCATAGTTTACCCTCGTGGCGATGGCTTGAACAAAAGGCAACACACACACACAAAAACACACACACACATGTGTAAAACCTGGCTGAGCTCAGCTGTCAGAGCGCCTGGCGACACATGCTGTCATTACTCCAATGCGATGCCTGTTGCTCAGCTGCCTGTCAGGCTGCATCCTGCAAAACGCTATATGTGCGTTTGTGTATCTTTATGTGTGTGTGTGTGTGTGTGTGTGTGTGTATGAGGCCTTGTCCCACATATATCTCATCCATCAGAGAATTTCACCACTGTGTGTGTCACTCAGCAATCCCTCACTGTCGCCCCAGACGAGGGGAATGGATCAGCCTGATCATCTATCCTGTTGTTATATATGTGTGTGTGTGTGTGTGTGTGAGCATCCGTCTGGCAGCCGGTGACACGAACTGCTGTTGATGTCTCAGTTGGTGTCAGCAGCTCCACTTTTCATCCTAAATGTGTCTGCTGCGGGGGAAGAGCGAGTCTTTACAAGGCCATCACGCTTTGATCTTTAAACCGTTTTAAAAGGCCTCCGCTGGTGACATCATCACTTCACATTTCTGAACCTGACGCAGAAACGATCATCTCCACCAGTGAAGGAGTCGTGTGATAATGCAGAACACTTGGATGCCTCTTAAAGGGCGTGCGACCTCGGTCATCTTTAAAAAACCTCCACCATCTCTTTGAGAGGATCGATTGTTCGTCTCTGAACCTTTTAGATGTGATTCTCTTGTTTGAGCTACTAGAAAACCTTCTGACTCACCAGATGTGAGCAGATGTTTCTGATTGTCTGCTTTTAAGATTTAATTTTGCTGTTTTCGGTACAATACGGCTACAACCCAGAGACCAAACACTGGTCTTATCAGTGGAAGAACCTGCAGTTTTCAAGGCTGAAGAAGGTGTGTTAAGTCTGGTTGTCAACCAAGTAATCTAATAAAATCACATCAGACACTAACAGCAGGCTGAAACGTCCCTTTACCTGCTTAAAACGACATATTAAAACAAAAAGCTAACAAATATGCATATATATAACCGAGGATATTTTGGACTGCCTCTCTGAAGCAAGTCTGTGCAGGTTTTGTTTATTCTCAAACACATAAACAGCCAGTAGAGGCTATAAATTACTATATTTTTTAATGTTTAGTAACTATTGAATCGCTCATGAGTCGACATGCTTAAAAAAGTCATGCAAACTGCAGATCCTCAGCCTTACAGGAGTATCAGGCTTATTTGCATGTGATAATGGTATAAAACATGGCTGTAAAGTGCTAAGGCTCAGTGTTCTCAAACAAAACAAATGTAAAATTAGGATTTAAAAAAGGTCAAGGCTGAAACTTATAAGTTCTCCTGAATCAAATGATGCATGACACTTGATGCTGACTGCCAGATTAGGTTAGGAATTAAAAAATAAATCACGACAGTCAAATTTTCTTAGATTTTAAAGGGTTAATAGAGACTAAATTTCAATTTTTTATCACTGTCTGGCTTTTGGTAGTTTAAAAATGTATTTTACAAGTTTTTAATAACAAAAACAAACAAAATCTGTACTATATAACAGTAATCAGGAATATGTTCATATGCTAGTTTTATATATTCTAAGGTTTGTCCATCTATGTGCATAAACTGTACAGTTTTCATCATAAAACAGAGGAAACAAGCATCTACCTGCTCATTTGTTTTGTTGTGCTTTTCTGTCTGCGAGCAGCTCGAGAAAAACACGATCCCATCTGAGGAGGATCGAGTCAGTTTGCAGAGTGCAGGAAAATAAGTCAACACCTTAATAGAGGTTTATCTAATCAGACATGCTAATATTTGTTTCCCATGATTTCCATTTAAATTGACTGGAGTGGTGTGTAAACAGCTGTTGTGTGTGTGTGTGTGTGTGTGTGTTCTTAAAGAAGATGGGATAAAAAAAAACACACACACACACACACACAAACATCCATCATCTTAATGAAGGTTTACAGCAATATTTAAGTCTGGTGAAGCGTTTGCGAATCTCAATACAAGTTAATTTAAAGTGAAACACAGAAGCTGGCAGCCGCGAGCTTCCGACCGGTTTGGTGTCTGAGGAGGCGAGCGAGGCGTTTTATTTGTTTCCTCACTTTATCTCAAACAAAGTCACCATATGAGGTCTGAATATGAGCTCGATATGACGTCTGCTGTCTTCTCTCTACTGCCTCTCATACGTTTTGCTGCCTTTCAGAATAAAAGAATTAAAGTTAGAGATTAAATGGTTGTTGCTGTGAGATCAATATTAAACTCAGCACCAGTGTTCTAACTAATATTTAATTTCCTTATTCATATTCATGAGTCTAAAACTTATTTTCTCAGTTCTTCTGTTTTCTCTTTAGTCTATTAAATGTCACAAACAAGAGAGAAAAATGTCTGAGTTGACATTTTATAAAAAGCTGTTTTTTTTTCCAGAAAACAACCAGAAACTAAAAGATAACAATTTTATTAGATGGTTATTAATTCTAAAAGTTGTTTCTGGTATATTTTTTGTCTAATTGATTAATAAACTAATCATTTCAAGCTGGATTTAAAACAAGCTAGATCAGCATTCACAACAAGTAGAATTTACTCTCAAGATTACTTGAACAAACATCAGTGACTTTTGTAATACTAATAATAACAATAAAATGTTATAACTTCAGTGTAACCCTTTTAAATAAACAGCCTGGTGTTAATGACAGCAGAATGACTTGCAGAGTCACTGACTCAAAATGTCTGCGAGCTACAGAGAAGCAGACGACGTCCAGCGAGGTGCCTGGAAACCTGCGAGCTGGACAGCAGCACTGTGTTTCCTCCAACCAGAGTCTGCAGGCTGCGATGCAGTGCAGCACGTTCAGGCACGAACAAATCGTGAGCGCACACACAGCTCGTACAAACATTAAATTATACAAGAAACAACAAACAGCTGGAGCATCTTCATCCAGTGAAAACATGCTTGTAGCTGAGCAGCAGCAGCAGCAGCAGATGTATGATGGGAAAAGAGTCATTGAGTTAAATTGCATTGACTTGATCAGAGATTTTCACACAAACCAAATTTTTTTTTGTCAAACAATATTTATTTGCATATATGAGAACGAAATATGAACTGATTCAGTATCGATGCAGAACATCCATTTCTATCTGTCATGTGTGGTTATCGAGCTATTTTGTGAAACACTGGACATCACTCAAAGCACCACGATTTGGCTCGTAACAGAGATCAAGATGGCCGGTTGTAGATCAGATCTTTTGCATCTGAAGTGATGCATTTAAGGTGTGAAGTCTGTCATCCTTGATACTTTCCACTGACCTCATCATATCCAGTTTAAGGTGCATAACTTGTGAATTATGGAAAGAAAATATGCCGGTTTAAGCTGCTCCCATTGGGCGATGAATGCTGATGATTTGGTTGCTTTTGGGCTGAATTGAGAAAAGAAATAATGTGGCTGTAAATCACAGTATTAAGGTTACTGTTGTAGAGGCCTGTTTGCACCAGGAGGCTGCATCTTTATGAAATGTTTGCTCATAGAAGCTTGATGATGTAGAAACTAATCTGTAAACAACCGTAGCAGGTAAGCTAACCACTAACATGCTAACACTTGTCAGTCATTATGGTTTTCAAGGCTCCTCTGCTCTGTTCTGTGCTGTTTTCCTCCCCTTAGACAGTTTAATATCAGGATTTTACATCTTTTCATTCAAAAAAGTGCTTTGTTTTTGTGGAATTGTGTCTTATAATTTTTGTGCAGAATAAAACTGGACGGTGCAAAGCAGCTAATAATCTTGGACAGCTGTCTGTGTTTTGGATTTAATGGTTTTTTGTGCCTTAAATAGTTTGCTATCGGTCCGTGGCACTTATTTCTGTGTCAAAGTTCACTGCTGTTGAACTTGACATGCAAATTTAATGCATAAAATCCCTGTGAGGGAAATAAAATGAAGTGATATTTGTCCTTTTAATTCTCAAACTGAGGATTAGGTTACAAACAGCGTTTTGAAATTTATTTTACTGTTTAATTTGAATAATTTTGTCCTTCAAGCCTGAAATCCATCACACTGTTAATAAACTCAGAGCTTTACAAGAACCTCCAAGCCTGCAGATGGTCAGTCAGGCCTGCACAGGTCTGCTTTGGTGCAGGAAAGAGGTCTGGCTGCACCTTCTGTCATGGCTTGTTTGTGTTGTTAAACACCGATCACATTCATCTTGGGCAGCGTTGGATCAGGATGCAGCAGCAGTGCCCTCACAAAGAGTAACACACAGATAAGAGATAAGAGAAGGGGAGGAGAATAACCTCTGAAACAGTCGTCCAATCGCAGCCTCACACCCACAGTCTGCATCTGATGAGTCAGACCGGGCCTGTACCGTCTAATTACCCAAGATGCATTTTAGAAATGTGATCACCTCAACTCAAATGACCTGAAGAAACCACTGTGCTCTTCTCAGCTCAGAGCATTTATGGGTCATTAGGTCTGCATGTCCTCAACACCTGGAACATCTGCTTTCTGTTACCGAGATGACAGCAGAGCAAATGAATTAAAGTCAAATAAAAAACACATACAAAAAGGTCTTTTACTGAAAAAAACAGGACAGCCTGTGGCACCTATTGTCAAAAAAAAAGGAGGAACATATTGGATGGTACACTTGAATGGAAACAGTTCTCAGTGATGTTTTCTGTGCAGTTAGTCGGGGTACAAGATGAAGCCGGAGAAGGTGCTGTACTTGTTGTTGTTGCCTCCGTGAGCTTTGCCGCCGTCCAGTTTGACGTAGATCTCGTCCCCAGAGTCCAAGTGCAGCACGGCGCTGTTGCTGGCGTAGTCGTAGTTCTGGTCTGCGTCCTGAGCTATGGCACTGGCCCTCACCTGGGGAGAAATGAGAGAATGAGAGAAAACAATACAAAGATAGAAACAGGGTAGAAAAGTTCATGTATGCCTGAGAGGCAAAGTGAAACAACAGTGTTACAGCCTGAAAAACAGCATTTAGGCCCACATACTGTGCTGGACATTTCAGGGGAATGTCAGGCTAATTAGAGGTTAAAAGCACAACTAATTATAGAATATTGTACTAAAAAATCATAGTAAATACAAAATTTGACCAATATGCTTGTACATTTTTTAAATTTTGCAGCATCTTTAAAGAACATTGGTAAGTCAGTTCTCCTATCTGACCCTTCATCCGATTAAAGCTGATCCAAACAGCATTACGCATGAGCCTCACTGCCACACAGAACAAGCAGACATCACAAGATCTGACTGGAAACACTTCAGACCTTGAAATCACGCACATAAACCTGCATAGTTATAATATGCATTAATATAAATGGTGTTAAGCGGGATTTAAGATCACGCGTCAGGCGATTAATGTGCGTTTTTTAGGCGTAAAATGCGGTTTGATGCCTCCGTTAATCAAATTTAAAAGAAAAACAGCGCGGTGGTCTTCAATATTCACGTTACCTGTCCGTTTTTGCACAGGTCGGCCCACATGCTGGTCCCGTCTCCGCCCCGCATCAACACATGGTAGGTGAAGAAATAGATCCCGGACACATGGCAGGTGAACTTCCCGGTGCTCGGGTCGTAGTGGTTCCCCAAGTTTGTAATCACGTCGTCAAACTTTAACACCTCGTATCCCTCGTGCGGATTCTTCAGACCGACATAAAAAGCGATCTTGTAACTGTTGGACGTGGAGTTTCCACCGTCTGTTTCTCCGGTCTCGCCCCCCGCAGCTCCGGTTAACGCGGGGAAGACCACTTTACTGTCGCCGCGCTCTCCCGGTGGCCCCCTCGGACCCGGGGGTCCTGGCTCTCCCGGCGGACCCCTAGATCCCGGTTTACCCGGTCGCCCGGGCTCCCCGCGGCTGCCTTGCGCCATCGGCGGCTGCGGAGCGACACCGTTAACGTTCTGGAGCACCTCCATAGCGGTGGCGCTTCCCGGTTTGGGGGTGTACGGGTCGCACACCATCCGACAGGTGCCCATCATCTCGTAGTAGTGAGCGGAGGTCTCCGAGGTGCGGAGCAGCAGTAACGGGACAGCAACGGCCAGAGCCAGCAAAACCATCGCGACGGCGGTCACCAGAAAGACCACCGACCACTTCCTCCGCGCGGATCGGGGACCGATGGACGACACCAGATGCGTGGAGCCGCTGTGGGGGGGAATTGTGACAGAGGACGGGGGGGCTTTCGGGAGGACTGAAAGAAAAGACTATGAAGTTAATTAAGCACGCATCCCTCGGTCCAGCTCCTCTAATTGGTGGCTTCAAGCCTCGGGGCAACAGGCTGTGACCGGGAAGCGGGTGCGCGTCTGGCTCGGACAGATAGGTGCGCGCGAACAGCTGCGGACAGCTGCAGCCAGCTGTCAAAGATAGCGAGGATTAGACCGGAAAAGAGGGGGTCAGTCCTTCAAATTAAAATAGAAGGTTGAGAACGTGTTTCGTTCACGAACATGTACAATAAATACATGAAATAAAATTATTTAATACAAACCACAGTGTTTTTCAGTGTTTAATGACTCTGTGTGAGAGCCGTACAGGTCAGAAACTAATCTACTGTTCATTTTTCATCAAAGTCAAGATCTGATGCTGCGCACTGTCTGCATCATAATTCTTATTCATGCGATATACTTTAAAAAGTAGTATAATATTAACTTTTTTTACAATATTTATGTGCCATTTTGAGGTAATTGTGTCTTGAGTATTGCAATTTTTTTTCCAATACCATACTGAGGGGAGCGTTGTACTTTTGACTCTAACGACTACAGAAGATGTAGTTTCTTTAACTATTAAATATTAACAGTTTATAAAATATATTGTATTGAAATAAATCAAACAATTAACAGCATGAATCAGTTACAGGGAGCTGCTGCACCTCTACAACATTAAAGCTCTGTAGATCTTCGATAACGATTTAAGAATAAAACAGACAAGTGTCATTCCGAATTGTTCAGTATCAGTAAATTTTGCAACTTCATGTTGGGAGAGAAAGTTTTATTTTGTAATTTTATTTTTTAAATGCGAAACAGGAAGTTCTCTGTTTCAGTTTGAGTGACTTGACAGGAGGAGCGGGTTCCGGCTGTGCGTAAAGTTTCAGTCTGCGCAAATTGCTATTCAAACAGGCACTAAATATTTAATAGTTATACTTAAATCGATCAATTCGAGCATATAAATGAAAATAGCTTTTAAATGCGAAATGATCGCGTATTATTTTTACAAATCTTATTCATGTTAGTCCTTATAAAGCAGACTAAACTGACTCTAACATCTAAACATCCGACCTTTTGAAAATTATAAGACAATTTAATTCCTCTTCTGTAAGTTCAAAAATTCTGACGTCACAAATATGTTACGTCAGTGTTGAAATGCATGTAGTTGTTTATTTTATACATTTTTGTGGCTTTATGCAATTTATTTGCAGCCATACTGGATTCTCTACCTCCAAGACAACATATCAGATCATTATAACAATTATCCATATATATATACCATCAGATATTTTATTTAGTTTCATCATTAATGGTTCCACCTTTACAAAAAAAATAAAGGTTGAAGTCAGCTTTGTGTTTAAACTGATGAAAACAACAGCTCAAGCTAAAACCAGTGACCACAGACTTGACTCAGACCGTGGGGGTCTTTTCAAAGTCAGAGCCAATAGCTGAGGGCAGGTTGGTGACATCAAATGACCAACTGCATTGGTCACTTCCCACGCATACACACACACACACACACACACATGCACATGCACATGCAGACGGAGGGGGGAGCGAGAACAGCAGACAGGGGGGAAATCTGATAATATATGCAGAAATGGGAGCATAGATGTCTGACGGCTGTCGACAACTTCAGCTCTGAGCTCCCCAGCTGCAGGGACATATTTGATGTCTTGTTTCACAAGGTGCAGAGCCACAGGCCTCGCATTTCGATTCCCCCACCAATTAAAATTCTTGCCGTGCGCGGGTAATCATTGCTCTATTGCATACAGATTTGTCTAAAATGTCTCTTTAGCCTCTTTTGTCTCCATCCCACTGAGGCCACTTGTTCTTATGCATGGTTTATGAGCACATCAGCTGAATAAGACTATTATTAGTGCCTTTCATTGGTTATTTCCAAAGAGTGCGAGCTTTTGAGACACTCAATAAAAAGAGCCTTTGGTCAGTGAAAATAAAAGCATCTATTGATATTGTCCTCAAGCTCAAATATTCCCTCGAAGGACCTGAAATACTTCAAAACTGCAGGTTGGGAACTAAGCACCTGGAATTGGAGCACAGGCCCCACATCCACAACAGAGGCTTTAAAGCTCAAGGCGATGTGGAGAAATCTTCAGAGGCTGGAGACAAGGCTTAGCCGAAGCCCCGCGGTCACACTGCAGAGGCCCCACGCCGCCGCCGCCGCCGCCCCCCCCTCTAAGCAATTTCAGCTCGTGCTCAGCTCAGCTTTAACTCCCCAAAACACGACTCCAGGTGAGCCGCTCATGTCTGAAGGTGAGACGGAGCACGAGGAGTCACGAGCGCCGGGTCAGAAATTAAAACTAAGGGTTGAAATTTGAGGAGGCGACAGCTGAAATGTTAAAGCATCGTATTAATTTCCATCTGCTGCTCACTTACATGACAGTGCAATAATAATCAAAACAAAACCATCAAAATAAGCATGCAGAAAGGCATACAGGGAACATTATGCTGCCCGACTCTGGTTCATGACTGCAGAAATGACCTTTCCTCAGAATCAGTACAGTGAACTGCGTCTTTAGGCTATTGTTAGCCATGCACGACACACTGTCCACATTATGTTGTGCAGCTGCTGAGATTCTCCTGCCCTGCGGCGCCGCCATGCTTCTGATCACGGTGCATGTTAGTGGACTGCTGCGTCATGCACACAAACCATACGGTGAGACAAATGAATCAGTTCACATGAGCTGAAAAAACTTCAAACAGGCTGTTTTTGGTGCTTTTGTTTAATATCATAGAGGAACATTTAAGAGGAGGGTGAGTAAAGGCTGAACTGAGAGGTCAAAGCTGTTTATTGTGCATAAAGACACGCAAGTGAGACACATCATCAGTTTGTGAACATGTGCATTTGGGAAATTATTAAAAAGAGTGTTCAGACCCTTTACTAAACCAATAATATCACAATATAAAAACACTTGCATGTCAAATTGAGCTTTTTAAAGTGTTGCTGTAGTAAAAGTGTTAACAACAGCCCCATGCATACTATGATTTTATTACAAAATAAATCATATTTGTACCTGTGATTACGTTAATTTTGGATTAGCAAAGCATACTGTAAAGTGTCACAGTGTGTTACTGTAAATCTGTGCAGCAAACCGTCTCCGAACCACAGCAATGCAGTGATGAGATCTTGCAGCATCAGCTCCTGTCTTAATGTGTGACCCTAATGCCTGATGAAGGGCACTGAAGACACTTTGAAAGCTCATAAACAAATGTCTCCTTCCATGAAACATTTTGATACTGAAGTCTTGTCAGATGGTTACACAGTTCGTACCTGTCTGCCTCAGACTAACCACTCCTGACCATCCCTCTGCAGCACCTCTGTGCCACATTATTACCCATACAACCCATTTATTTACAGTAAATTATGATTAAACCTCTTTAGCAGCAACCACACATGCATAATATAATGACTAGTAATGGCTGCTTTGTTATTGTTAATCCGTGTTTTTAAGTCATGACCTTAAAATGCCTTGCATAGCCTCCTTCATGATCCAGAGAAGAAGAAGATCAAATTATAGCATATGTTACAGTCAACATGGAAACTCTAATGGCTGTAGTAAAAATTACATATGAACCTGGAAGCAGTTTTAAAGGTTTAGAGGTTAAGAGAGCCTTTCAGGTCAGATCACCAGGCTTATTTTAGGGAGAAAAGTAAGCTGAAATCAATCCCTGCTTGTTATACAACTTGAATTTATATTTAACTTATGATTCTAATGGGTTGCCACACTGGGAGACACCTGTAATTGATACCTACGAAATAAAAATCTCCATCTCGGATATGTATGTCAAGGACTGTGACCTGAAGCATTGTAAACAAACAAACATGAGGCCATGGCCTAGAGAGAGCAAGAGAGAGAGTGGGACACATACACTGTGTGTGTGTGTGTGTGTGTTTGTGCAGATATGTGTGTGTGTTTGTGTGCAGTGACTCTGGTGCAGCACTGCGAGCCAGGGGGATTCAACCTTTTGCAAGTGGCAAAGGCAGACGTGATGAAGTCATGTTGACAGTGTGTAACCTGCAGTCAGACATCTTTTTAACACTGTTTTGCTTTAGCATTTTTATTTTAATCCCAAGGCCAACTTAAAAAATACACCAGTTCAACAACAGGAGCATTTTACTCCATAAAACAACACTTCAGTTAAAATATATAGATAATTAAACCGCTTAAAAACTTATTACAATTTTTTTCCTTTTAATTTTCAAGCTAACGGTATGAAAAGCATAAGGGCATAGCAGTGCTATTAGCTAAATGCTAATGTTTGTATACTAACATGTGAGCAATTACAATGTTAACATGCCGATAATTAGAGGGCAAAATGAGACAACAATCACCATTTTATTATGTGTGTTAGCATGCTTATATTGGCTAGTTAGCATTTAACACAAAGCTAAAGCTAATGTGAAAGTTATTAGGTTTATTTGGTTTAAAAAAAAACAAAAAACAAACTAAAACAAAGGATTAGGCAATTTGAATTTTTTTACCTAAAGATGGGAATATAAAAATGGGAATAAGAGAGTTAAATGAATATAAATCGAATATAAAATAATTAAAAACATGCTTGAAGGACCATGAATGTGTCGTCATAGTCCTAACACTAGTTTTTGCACTCAAAACCACTGATGACAACCCCATGCTGAAACTAAAGAAAAAGTAATGCAATCATCAAAGTCAGTAGGATTCAACCCCTGGAAACCATAATTGTCAGTACAAAATTTCATGATATTCTATTTGTTCACTTTTGAGATATTTAATTGTGAATCAAAATGATCTTTACTGTAAACTACTTTGTAAACACTGTTAGTGCTTTTTAAATAAAGTTTGTTTTGTTCTTGTTATAATATTAACATTTTCTGATTTGGCTCTTTGGATATATTCCTAGATTACAGTTATGTGTACTTAACTTGTGGAGTTGGAGCCCAATGCTTTTCTCTACTTTATCTTCAGCACACACGTGGGGGCGTGGCCGGGGCGGGGCTTCGACTGTTGCGTCATCTTATCAGGAAGAAGCGCGCTAGTGGGAAAGAGAGCGGAGACGTGAGGTAAGTCCGTCACTGTAAATGAATAAAATATCGCTGTTAGTAGTGATAGATACTAAATTTTGTATTATAAGTTGTTATTTTATCAAAATGTACATGTTTACTTACCAGCGTCGTCCTGTGTATCGGAGGAGTAACTTTATTCGGTAAAGTTTCCTCGAGTTCAGCCAAGGACAACACGCAAGGTGGCTTCGAATCGTTTTTTTAATGAGAAGAGAATATCTATATGGATTTCTGGCGATTTAATGTTTGATTAAAAAGCGGTCAACTTTAATAAATCGTACAACACAAGTTATGACGGTTCATGAATAGTCTCGGTGTTATGTCAAATTCGGCATACGTCTGGGTGAGGACCAAACCAACACTTCTTTGAATTTGACATTTTTTATACTTTCACAACTGATTTAAGTAACCGCAGAATAACCGCATGTGGCTTATCGAACATAGCGACGTGTCATGTGATCAAACATGAGTTTTTTGTGAATGACAGACTTGAATTTTGAACGATAGCATCCACTTTTGTAAATCGGCTTGATGGAAAGGTAACAGTTACTGTCTTCAGGCTGTGTAAAATGCAGTTATGATATTATTGGATGGCCACTCATTGCTCACACAAAGCAGAGTTACAGATCTGGGACATGTCAGCTGAGACTGAAAGATAATGGGGATCCTAGTTCTGTGCTCTAAAAAAGAGCTGACAAATGGATGGTAGAAAAAAAAACTCACTATCATGAAACTTGAATGTTTTAGATGTTTTATTACTATGAATTCTTTCATTTTAGATCTCATGCTGGATGCAAGCCTCTGCGGTGTAGATCTAACAATCAGTGTCTGTGCGTAAAGTTACCAACACATCTTAAGTTTTAATCAAATATTATTTGCTTTTAATTTTCGTATCTGTTTTATTTTAATGAACATGTCCTCTGTCTATAGATCGGTCTGTGTATTATGCCTGACGAAATGTCAAGGCCTTTAATCCGAGGCAGAGGGGAGGGAGGAGGAGGCTCCAGACGCCTTGAGGCTGCCATGTCTGAACCTGGCTCTCCAGTTGTTGGCATTCTTGGTACGGGCGATTTCTCCCGCTCGCTGGCGAGAAGGCTGGTGGCCTCCGGCTACCAAGTGGTGGTGGGGAGTCGAACCCCCAAACGCTCCGTGGCTCTGTTCCCAGAGGAGGCCGAGGTGACAGGCACAGTGACACTGGCGCCCACACTCACACTCACACTCACACTCACACTCACACTCATGATGTAATTGGTGTTTATGTTGAACCCCCAGTGGGGATGATTACGTATTTACTGTGGCTTCATCCACAAGGCATAATAACTGTTGTTATTGTCCTGAATTGATGCCTAAAAGAACGCAGGGGGGCAATTGTGGTATGGGAACAGAGTTAAGTAGCCAGACATTTGGAATATGAGAAATCCACAAATAAATAAATATCTTAGATGACGTCTTCAGAAACTATTTGTCAATGCTATTTTAATAAAACTGAAAAAAAAAATATTTTAAAACAAGCAGTAGAGCTCCCAGGGTTTTCTGGAGACAAATTTAAAACAGTAATGATATATCCCAACATTTTTTCAAATGATTAATGTAGGAAGAGCTTATATTTAAAATTTAAAATTAATTTTTATTAATGGAATAAAGTCAGTAGCTTGTTGTTTTGTTTTCCTGCTTAAGAGTTCAAACAGAGATATGATACCAGTCTCATGATAGTATGAAGCTAGAGGAGGGAGGCGGTTGGCTTAGCTTAGCAAAAAGAGTGAAAGCAGCGAGAAAAAGATAGTTTAGTACGAGTACTGTGCTATATTTTACTCTATTACTATTTTATTTATGCTGCCTCCCACACACACACATGCATACAATCACCTGTGAACTGATTTACTGTTGTAATGCCTCATGATGTTCCTGTAATTGTTATAACTGCATTTTTAAGATCCGTCTCTCCCGTCTTTGTCCCCCAGGTGACCTCTCAGATGGAGGCAGCCAGCCAGGCGGAGCTGGTCTTCGTTGCTGTGTTCCCTGAGCACCACTCCACGCTGGTGGAGCTGAAGCCGGCGCTTGCTGGAAAGGTACTGGTGGATGTGAGCAACGGTCTGAGAATCAACCACGATGGGCCTTCGAACGCCGAGCAGCTGGCCGACCTGTTTCCAGAGAGCTCTGTGGTCAAAGGGTTCAACACCATATCAGCCTGGACGCTCCAGATGGGACCTCGGGATGGAAGCAGGCAGGTAGGCCCTGCGTAGTTTAACATGATGGAGGTGTGTGGGATAAAAAGAGCAAAAGAGTTCTTGTAAACACGTCATCTTTTTGTCATCTTTTGTCTCCAGGTTTTCCTGTGTAGCGACAGCAGCAACGCCAAGAACTCGGTGATGCAGCTCTGTCGCAGGATGGGCTTCATCCCCGTCGACATGGGCCTCCTCTCCTCTTCTCTGGAGGTTGAAAATCTCCCCCTCTACCTGTTTCCCTCCTGGCACACCCCAGTCATCTGCACCTTCTCCCTGTTCCTCTTCTTCTACGTGTACAACTTCATCCGTGACGTCCTGCAACCCTACATCACAGCGGGGAAGAGCGTTTTCTACAAAATGCCCATCGAGACTGTCAACGTCACTCTCCCCTCTGTGGCGTTGGTGATGTTGTCGCTGGTCTACCTGCCCGGCTTGTGCGCAGCTTTCCTCCAGCTGTGGTGGGGCACCAAGTACAAACGCTTCCCCGGCTGGTTGGACCAGTGGCTCATCAAGAGGAAGCAGTTTGGGTTGTGCAGCTTCCTGTGTGCAGCTCTTCACGCCATCTACAGTCTGTGTCTCCCCATGAGGAAGTCTGCTCGCTACAAACTGATCAACATGGCTTATAAACAGGTGAGACGAGGATTCCTGCCAGCTGTCAAAGTGGAAGAATAGCTGCTTTGAACAGTTTTAAAAGCATTTAATTTAACTAAATGCACTGAAGATACGGAGCCTTTTCTCTGCTGTAAACCTTCATTCAGGACTTGACCTCACTTGGATGCTGCTGTTTCTATCTGTTTGCCCTAAACACACTTCCTTTACGTGCTGAAACTGTAACCTGCACGCTGAACAGACCTCTTTAAGGCTTCAGGCTCATAACATTCAAGTCAGACGCTGGCCTATTTGCCTGTTAGCCTGCGGATACAACCACTGTCGCCTGAAGACTTTGGCAGGACTTAGTGTTTGAGTTTGGTTGACAGTTATTAAGAGAGTACATATCTCACACATGCACAATGTTTAATGCATTTCAGTGCTTGTTAATTGTGTTGTTTTGCATGTGGATTTAAATACTTAAGTCGTCTCCAACTGATTTCTTAGTTCTGCTCGTATGAGCCAACATACATGTGAACATATTTTCTCAATTGTTAAATGGAAATATAGACATCAGTGGATCAACACAGTCGTCACACTGAGCTCATTATGCTAATTTAATGCTGCTCCTCGAACAAAGTGAGGTTTCTGATGTTTGCTGTCCCTCCTCCAGGTGGCGTCGAAGGTGGAGGAATCCTGGGTGAGCGAGGAGGTGTGGAGGATGGAGCTGTACATCTCAGTGGGCATCATGGCGCTCGGACTGCTCTCTCTGCTGGCCGTCACCTCGCTGCCCTCAGTGGCAAACACTGTCAACTG
Source organism: Acanthurus leucopareius (assembly GCA_029814765.1). Lineage (NCBI taxonomy): Eukaryota > Metazoa > Chordata > Actinopteri > Acanthuriformes > Acanthuridae > Acanthurus > Acanthurus leucopareius. The sequence goes on along the minus strand of JAQMCX010000041.1, from coordinate 11,089,271 downwards.
GAGGGAGTTCAGCTTCATACAGGTACACACACACACACACACACACACGAAGACAAGCAGTGGTATTTTTTTTTTGTGAAGACAAAAAATTAAAATTAAGTGTCTGTTCCTGTCACATGATGAAAGACAGGTAGGAATAATGGCTGCAGACTGACAGCAGCTCATCATGTCTCCTACATGCTCACATGGTCTCACACACACACACACACACACAGCTGCCCCAGATTTGGTGTTAAAATGGGGTTGTGACAAAGCCATCAGGAGTGTTGTGACTCAGTGCTCACACACTTCCCCTCCTCTCCTCCTTGACTCCCCCCACCGTGGCCTCCATTTCTCCAGGACTCTCAGTCTGCCTCTGATGCCTTTTCCCCTCTTTCATCTTTCCAGTTAAACTAATCCGGTGGCCGTCAGATTAGTCATGTGCCGACAGCCGGCGCGATAAAAGGCGACTCTCTGCTCAGCACATTGGAGACCTGCTGCCTGCGGCTGCAAGACAGTGTATTAATGTGTGTTGTGTGTTATCTGAATATGCCTGAGTGTTGATGAAGTCAACTGTGTGTCCTTATTTGTATAAAAGATCTTTATGTGTGTGTGTGTGTGTGAGAAAGAGAGAGAGATGTACCTGAGGAAATGCAGCATGACAGTCAGTATAGACTCAAATATTTTTTGATTTCTTTGGTTCAGTTTTTTACAAAAGCTTCAGTGTATCAAACTCATTTTTTAACCAAATTGTGAGAAACATCATTCCACCATAAATGCTAATTACTTTGTCGCCACAGCAGTACATTTTAATTGAATAACAGGGGTGGAAAGAGGAAAAAGTAAAGAAAAAATTGAGGTTGTTGTTAAGATGTTTTAGTGTTTGTTAGTTTGCATGTAAAACAATCAGAACTCAAAGGCAGCAGTGCTTCATTTTTGTTCTTTTTTTCCAAAGTTAACAGACTGCAGGTGTAAAAGTGATTTAAATTCATTGCAGCGTTTTTTATTTTGCATTTCATTTGAGATTCTGAGTTGTTACTTTAGCATCTATGTTAAGAGTTATTGTTTCAGTTAAAGTTTTCCTTAACATAAAGGGCAAAAAATGGGCCTTGGATTAGTCTTAAACTGTCCTAATCTCAGCACGAACCAGTTCAAGGTTCACTGGAGCGTGTGAGCCGGACGATAGTTTCTGACTTTCCCAGCCCGTCTGTCTGGGACTCTAAAACTGTAGAAACAGGTTACAGATACACAGCACACTTTCATGAAACGACACAAAAACATCCGGGTGCCGCAAGTTTAGTACATTTACCTACAAAAGGAAGAAAGAATTAAGTTGTTGAGACAATTTTCAATAGCAGATTAATCCACACAGATATTTTGTTCATATAATAATAGATTTTTTTTTAACTGCTGCCTCTTCCCTTCAATTATAACACAGCACTGTAATAAAAAGTCATCTCTCCTGTCAAGTGGAAATAATTAGGATTCACTTAGCTCAGTTACTGTGTCAATGAGGGAAAAAAAACAGGCTATTTTTAACCTCTGGCCTCTACCCGAGACAACCTTGGGAAGTCTTTGCAATTAGTGGGCTCCGTCAGCACACTGCATCGCGCGCACACACACACACACACACAGATGCACACACTCGTGGGGGTCATGAGTGGTGGGTCAGTGTGTGTCCTGAGGGTCTGCGGTCGCCTCTAACATGAGCTGATGTGGTGGACTACGATGAACTAAAGAGGAGTCCCTTCAAGGGGGGAAGCGTGTTTATGCAGTTTATGTGGAGGGCAGGACGAGTGAAATGGTGCATTTCTGCTGCTTCACCAGTTGTCTTTACTTACCTGTGACCCACCCCACCCACCCCTGCAGTCCACTCTAGGTTACTGCGCCTTGTTCATGGCCACCCTTCACACGCTGCTCTTCGGCTGGAACCGAGCCTTCGATCCGGCCCAGTACCACTTCAACATGCCCCCCACCTTCATGCTGGTCCTAATCCTCCCCATCGCGGCTCTGCTGGGCCGCCTGGCCCTCTTCCTGCCCTGCATGGCGCTGCGCCTCGCACAGATCCGCCGCGGCTGGGAGAAGAGCCGCCACATCCGCTTCACCCTGCCGGACGACGGCTGCCGCAACGGGCTGGAGGACGTCAGTCACGTGTGAGGGAGGCGCCGCTACGACGAGCGTGTGAAGCTCCGGACAGAACGGTGTCGCAGCAGAGCTCCTCGTGTGTGCAAGCGTGAACATAAGCACCGGGGAACGACGCTCGCACGGAAGATACATGATTTATACACTCTTGTGATGTATTGATATCTCATCTCTGAGGCCCAATGAGATTTCAGAGATGTGAGTTTCCTTTCGTTAGCTGGTAGTTCCAGAGAGATATATGATCAATAGAGATCTGCTCCTCAACTTTATTGCACTATTCATTGTCAATAATTAGTATTTAGTTGCTTTTTTGCTTTAATTTATTGTTCTGTGATGTTGGTTAATTTGAAGCTTCGACTCAGAGCTGAACACTATTAGCTTTTGGTTTAATTTATGCAAAACACTCAGTTAAAACTAAAACGAACCTGCTTTTACTGAAACCTTACAGCCGAGTTTTGCACGAGGTCATAAAAGAGTTTTTTAAGTAAGAATTTTTCACTCTGAGCGTCACTCGGCCTCACTCGGCTCGTGGCCACTACAGTTTCAATGTCTTTGCTTGCAGAATTATCAAAGGCACATTCAGTGTGGTTATTATCTACAGTCTGTTGACCTTGGGTGATGAAGTGTGTGACCTTAAGGAGTAAAAATGAGCATCCAGAACCGATCACATTCGCAATGTTTCCAAAAAATGTGAAGCCACGGTTTCATCTCACTGCTCTGTGTGAAGGTGACCATCATTTCACAGTGGTGACACATAAAAATGGACCTCGGTTCTGCTCTTTTTTGTGATGCAGAATAAAAAAGCAGATGAACAGGCTGGTGGAAAATATTATGCAATCCTTTCTAGAGAAAACTGTCTTTCTCTATTAAGACCTATGTTTATTTTATGCCCTTTTTAAATATCTCTTTTCCAGTCTCTCACTCCAGTGATGTTAAACTCAAACATGCCAAATGGAAACTGTGCTGCTGTTGGTTTGCAATGTTTAATACAGAGAAGTTGTTATAGAAATCATTAAAACTGCCATTGTTTCTTTTTATTTGACATGGTTACTGCACATGTTTTTCTTGTACTAAACTGACCTGCTGAAGATTTTCCTTTCAGTTTAAATTACAGAAAATCCACAGGCTGTCACACAACTGTGTTTCCATGAAGAACAAAAACAACATTTTTGCTGCCTTTGTGTGATTTCAGCTGTTTTTGTTATACGAGTTTGTATTCTCTCAGTTTCATGTGTTCTTGCCAAAGATGACTCTATGTTGTACAGTAAGTAGATTCCTGAACCTAAAGTTAAACGCTGCAGTGATGAAAGTCTCTTAAACACAAAGAAATTATGCATCGATTTCAAATCTGCTGGAAGGTCCTGGAACATAGAATAAAGCATTTTTCCTACATTTTTGTTTCACTGTTGTCTGAATGTTTCGATCAGCTTCATGAAAGGACTCCGAAAGGGAGTCAAAGGCTGAAATAAAGCACATTTATCCTCATTATTGTAAGATTAGACACTCAAAATCCAGTCTCAGGCTGACTGACAGTGTGCAGCAGCTTGTTAAATATGGAGATGCTGCCATCTTGTGGTGGACAGTCATCTCCACACTCCCAAAGCTTAAAACTAATTTTCCTTGGATTAAAAATAAACTTTGTAAAACACCTGACTAATTCAAGATATGCTTTTCATACAGCTCTATTACAATAATGCCACAGGAAACTTTAAACTGGTCACACCTTTTTTTATTTTAGAGAACAGCTCATTTCTTGTTTAATATGAAAGATGCTTTAAGTTTTGTTTAAAGTATATTTTGCAGCATTTCAAGTGTAACTTCAAACCCTGTTAACTGCAAGTAATTAGCTACTTTAAAGTGTTTAAATCAACCAAAATTAACTGGAGTTAACTCGAGTTTAATTATTATAAATACAAGTATCAGATATTTAGAGCACAAAATAAAATTTATAACCAAGAATGAAACAACTTAAGCTTTCATTCCTAACTTTTCTACTTTGTGTTAATATTAATATGATAGAAAAATGAATATAACACCTTCATTGTCTCTTTTCCTCTTTGCTGACAGTTGAAACCGCCTCCCACTTTTTTCTCTCAGCAAATCCAAACACTCACACACGTGACTGCAGGACGAGTTAGGCGAGCGCAGACAAAACTGGGAGGTGAGTTCACAAAGGCAGCAAGGTGTGCTGATTCCTCCTGCCGACATGGAAGTAAGTAAAGTCTCCTCTGAATTTCACCTTTTTTTCTCACAAAGCTACACAAAGGATTTGTTGTGCTGTTAATTAAGTTCTCAGGTGTGTTAAGAGGTTGTCAGAGAGCAGAAATCTCTCTGTTTTGCTGCAGTTTTATATGAATGTAAAGAGGAAATCTGTCCGATTGTTCAACAAGAACAAGTCCGATCTTGCAAAGTGTAAGTCAGGCCGGTTTTTCACACAAAACTCTCCGTGTCAGCTTGTACTTTCGTCCTAATCCCACCAGGAATCCTTTCAGAGAGCCGCGGAGGAGGTGAAGGTGCTGAAGCAAAAACCGGGCACCGCAGAATTGAGTGCACTTTACGGTTTGTACAAGCAAGTCACGGTCGGTGACGTAGACACAGGTGAGTCGCTGCAGTGAGGATTCACAGAAAACTTATGAAAACACAGAAAAAGTCACTGCTGTGTCCTGACTTTTGCTCCAAATGTACAAAGACTTCCAGCGGGGCGGGGTTAAGGAAAAAAAAAAAAGAGGTCTGACAGGTTGCGTCACCATGTGGACGATGCCTCCATTGATAAGTTTGTACATTTCTGTCTGGGTTTTTCTTTATGTATCATGCACAAAAATTAAAGAAACATTATTTTAATTTGTGTGTATAAACACTAAAAAGTATTATTAGTAATGTAAAAAAATTCCAAATACAGATTTTTAAGATTTTTTTTTGTTTTGGATCCGTTTTTTTTCCTGTGACATTAAATATTTGTGACTTAATGAGAAAAAAGCAGATAAAAAGTTGAGATAATAAACAGACATCTTAGATTTTATCATAAAAAATGCAGCATTTGACATCATCTTTTTCATACCAGAGACAGGAGTCTCTCATGTCAGATAACCAAACCGGTCTGGACATAATTTGTAGGTTAAAGTTTAGTTTCATCATTATTTAATGACCAGCTGCAGCAGTGGACTGTTTAAATATCAATGCATCAGTAATATTACAAAAATAATAAGAGTCAAAGACCAACAAAGTTTTGAATAATGTGTATTCTTTTTATTTCATCTGTTAAGTTTAAGATTTTTTTTAAAGTTTTTTATTCACCAAACGAGCGGAAATGACTGGACTTGCTCCTTTACTGAACCGACAACTTAAGAAAAGAAGCAGAAAAATGAAAATATTGACTTTTTTTTATCCTCATGGCAAAAACTTTTTTACTAACAATCTGATTCATCTGTTTTAAATTTTGATTGTTTTTATGGGTCACCTGATATGACTTTTTATTAAATATCGTAGCATTTTTTTTAAACTAACAGTTTATTTTTGTGTCTGTATGTCTTGGATGTTTATTTTCTATATTATATTCAGTTTCCTCAGTCTGCAATCATGAAAACTGCCAAACACTCATGACGGCAGTTATTCTTTATTAAATACTCTTAACTCTTAAAATAGATTTTGCAATTGATGCTTTTACTTAAATCATATTTTTGATTAAAGGCTTTTGTAATTTGTTATCAAGTATTTGTATCATGAAATTACTTTGATGTACCTGTTGGAATAATTTCTCCATCACTGCTCAGAGTGAGGAACTACTTTAAATTTTGGGTTTTCAATTACTTCAAAGCTCATATGTGACGTTTCAGTCGAGTAAAAATGTGTTGCATCTTTATTGTTTTTTAAAAGACTGTTGTAATGAAGCTTGACAGCTTGTATAGGAACTAATAACAGTCCTGCAAAGTTATTGATGGTTGCTTTTACGTCCACAGAGCGTCCTGGGATGTTTGACTTCCCGGGACGAGCGAAATGGGACGCATGGAATGCAAAAAAAGGTGAGGATTTACGGATCTGAAGACATTTGCATCAAAATATGAACCATGAAACTGATAAGTCTTAAAATGTAGCTTTAGGAAAGATTATTCTTAAATAAAGCCAAATTTAAAAACATGTAAAACTTTCTTAAAAGCATAAGTAAAGCTGTGTGAGGTTTTTTTTAATCACCTTTATACAAATGAACAGAGTTTTTCCTGAAAAACTGATCATTTATTTTTTCATTTCTAAACCAACAGGTCTATCCAAAGAAGACGCAATGGCTGCCTATGTTACTTTGGTGAAAGACCTGAAGACAAAAGATGGAAACTAGATAATTTTTCTCTTGTTTATCATTTTGACAGTAATTTGCTTTGTGTGCTTGTTATGAAATTAAAGCCAGGAAGTGATAAGTGTTACTTAGCATAAAAACTGGAAGCGGAAATAATCTGCAAGCTTGTCAAAAGGTAAAATAATCCACCTTTGGACACACAACCAGGTTCCACTTTACAAGCTAAGCAAAGCTAAGCTAAGCTAAGCTAAGTCCTAGACCTTCTGGCTCTAGTTTCACATTTAGCACACGAATAATCTGCTTCTGAAAATTCTCCTCAGTATTCCTTTAAGTGCAAACACAGTGTACATTTCCTTGTGGAAAGTTTGAACACACAGAGTCCAAATTAAATTTTTTGACACCCAGTAAAATATGACTGTTGTAAATATTAAAAATTTATAGATTAGCATCGCTCAGGGCTGATGAGAGGAACAAATCTTAATGCAACTTGCAGATCTAACTTTAGAACAGCGACAGATTTTATCCCCTGAATACACAACATCTGTGTTTATAACTGATTATTTAAAATAAAGAATCATTCTTTTGGTCTGAGACACCCTGTGAAAACATTTTAAAGGCCAAAATTCAAACAAGTTCTTAGTAGGCTTTAAATTATAGAAACATCTGTGTAAGTCAACACAGTTCAACAGCACAGCAAAAATGTTCACAGTTTAATTAACTGGTCTGCTCAATAGTTTTAACCAAAACTGACCATTTATTATAACCTGTATGAAGGGAATGTTGTATAAGATGGCATAATTTTAGCTAGTTGAACCTAAATTAAAATAAAATAAATAAAAATTTAAAGGTAAATGTTGAAATTTTTAATAGAATATTTAAGTCCACAGTGGTTGTGTTTACTATGTGGTTTAATACTCAGTTTTCTAAAGTCTTTTTTTTGTCCCAAGCAGCTTTTTTAAATCTGATGTCATGATGATGTGATCAGGGTAAAAGGACCAGGCTTGGTTTTTTAGACAATTTAATCAGAAAAACTGCATTAATAATCAGGGTCATTGAGCTTTAGATATATTTACTGGAGTCCAGAAAAAAAAAAGTTGTTGAGTTGCATTATGGGAAATGTAGGATCAAATGTATTTTGGGGTTTTAGCCAAATTTAGCAGATCTCAGCTTCTAGTTTTGACCATTCATCTTTTAAACTTACATTTTGAAGTCTCCAAAACCTTATGGAGCAATACTAAATAACAGCCGTGACCCTTTAATGTGTATTTTTGCGATTTCACTACATTTTTAATACTCCAATAACTCTGGGCGGTCAATGCAGCTTGCTGGATTCCTTCAAACTTTGCCTGCAAAAGCTTCAAATAACTGGAAAAAAAACTGTATGTGACATTTGAACTTTAACAACTAAAGACACACAAACATTGAGACATTAGTGTAAGTGCTACAAACAGTCTGTCAGCTTCATAACTGGACCTCTGCAGTGCATTTTTATATCCTTGCGTCATCAAATGAAACACCCAAGGCTTTTAGAAAAATATACATTTGACATAAAACACAGAAGCTGTCAGCACAAGCCCAGCAGCCTTCATTTATCGACGAGGAAAGCAGGAAAATGAGCCGATGCCAACGTGAACTACATCTCCAAGGTATCCACGGGGAGGCCGCTGGCCGTCGGGCTGCTTGGAGAGCAGGGCAGCAGGGACACCTGTGTGTGAGGAGACCCACTGTGGCTGATGGAGCCGTGATGCTGCCTGGGTCGATTGGGGAGGTGCTGAGTGAGCCTCCATCTCCTCCATCTCCTCTGAAACTCGTGCTGCACCTGCAAACGTACATGTAAATGATCTCCAATGTGCTCCACGCTTTCAGAAACATCAATATTGGACTCGGCAGGATAACCAGCTCTTACCTCTCCGTTCATGAAGCAGTAGAGCACCGCCACCACAAAACCCTTAGAGACGTGAAGACAGAAAGGCCGGTTTTATTTGTCGTCAACCTGAGTTTATTAATTAAAGCTCCATCTCTGTTGTACATACAAAACGTTTACCTGTGTGGATGACAGAGCCAGTTCTGCAAAGTTCCATATCTTAAACATCGAGCTGCTGAACTTAACAGGGCGTAAAGCAAACAGGATGTAATGCAGACCAAACAGAGCAACCAGGAAGAACGTGGACTTGATCAGCCTCCTGGTGAGAGAAACAACAGGGTTTTACCCCTTAATTTAAAAAAAATCCCTAATGCTTGAAAAAAAAGACATGGGAACCATCTTACGTTTGCTTTAAAATAGGCATTAATGGATAATTTCCATGTATTTGCATCTGCACCATTAAGAAAGCAAATAAGAACGACCTTTATTCCCATATTATATGCAAAATACATAGCCCACTCCTCACACACTGCATCCTTATATATAAATCACTACTGGCCTCAATTTTATATACCATATATACAGTACGACAGTGCAACAATAGGACATTTTGATCACGACTCACTTGTACTGGCAGAATTCGTTCCTCTGTGCGTCTGACATTCTCAGTTTGCCCACCAGTATCCTCAAAATGCCCACGAAGAAGATGAGATTCATCTGAAACAATTAAAACCTGTGAAAACTACTGTTTTGCTTTTTTGTTATGAAATTAATTTGGCATTTTTGAAAACTCTCCAAACTGCTATTTGGCCAAGAGCTAGATGAGAAGACCAATACACTGTGCTAAATGTGTCCGTGTGTTAGCTTAGCCTAGCATAAATTCAAGGAACCACCTAGCCTTGCTCTTTTTGAAGGCAAATAAATCCACCTAGTTTGGAGCTGTCCAGTTTCAGAAAGGGGATTTATCTCTCTTTTTATTTATTTCACCTTAGGACAGAATCAGACTCACTGTTCACCTCTGTTTCAAGGTGTTCATGCTAAGCTAAGCTAACCTGCTGCTGTGTGTCGCTTTATATTATATTAACAAACATGTAAGAGGTCTCAGTCTTCTCATCTTACTTCTCATCTTAAGATGAATTGTGTGTTTACACCAAAATGCCAGAGTATTTTTTACAATATTTTTCCTGAATAAGAGTTAAATTTAAAGAGAAAAAAAGAGTCTTTACTGATAAAGTCAGAAGAACTGGCACTCCGAGTATCCACCAGATCCACAGGTGTGTCCTGGTTTCCCAGCAGCTTTAAGAGTGAAACATAAAAAAAAATAATAATAAAATGAAACACTCTGATAATCTTATTACTGTAAATAAATGAGTGAACCAGATTTCTAGCCGTCTTACCCTTCATCTTCATAGAAGTACTTGGCACATCCCCAGAAAACAATAACAATGAACGGTACACCTGAGAGAAGAAAAACATTTTTTAATTAAATCTAACAAGGCACATAATCAGTATTTGCTGTGTGAGTTTATGGATGAGAAGCAAAGAGAAGCAGGTTTCCCACCCCAGCTGAGGACGATGTACCAGGCGAGGTGTTTCTTCAGGGAGAAGAAGGAGCGGCTCACCAGGGTGAAGAGGAAGTGCCCCTCCACCAGCAGCCAGCTGTAGTTTGCCAGGATGGAGTAGTTGGAAAACATCACCACGACCTTACATGCCACCTGTCATCCAGGAGAGACGGTGAGTGAGTATGTGTTGAGTCTTACATGGCTCAGCAGCACCATCTTGTGGTTAAAAGTACTTTCTACTGCATCAAACATTCAGCAAACAAAAGGTTATTTTCTGGAATGACTAGCTTGTGGTTTGTTTGTCTACTAATTTGCTCCAGACTGAAATATCTCACCTTTTTTTAAAGACTTAAAGTAATTTTTTTACAGCCAATCACGGTGCCCAAGTAATGTTTCCTAATGATGTATTTGTAATTTGTATCTTCATAGCAACTCTAAGACGTTTCCATCAGCCTCCTCAGCTGTCCTTTGTTGTAAGTGTGAAAAAGCGAATATTTGCTAACACGCTAAGCTAAGATGGTGAGTTTTCTTAACATAAACATGTTAGCATGCATAAATTTGCATAAATTAGCTCCCAAACACTGAGGTACATCCTCACAGAGCTGCTAGCATGACTGATACATTTATACTTTCCTTCAATTGAGACATCAGGTAACTTTGTGTGCTGTTTACAGGTTGAATGTGATTAACATAGTTTCCTCTTATGGACATTTCTGCATGACTCACACATCATTTTGTCCATCCATCCAGCCTTTCTGTTAGTTATCTTTGTTTTAAACGTCTCAACGATTGAAACCAGGATCGCTTCTGATCACCAGCTTTGCCCTCTCCAAAAGCAGATATTCTACAGAGTAGGTCTGTAGCTCGCAGATCAAAATGAGTATCTGAGTACGAGCTGATTATCATCATTAGAGGAGGAGACAAAGAAGTGTTAATCAGTCAGTACCGTGTAGTTTTCACAGCGGTAGAAATCTTCATCTGTAAATAGCAGAGAGTCTCTGATAAAGATGAAGATAGCTCTCAGGATGAAGGAGATAAACATCTGGATGTGAATGTAGTTCCTGGTACAGTGCAGCTTTCTGAAGAAATGTTAACATTCACGGTTAAAGGTTAGTGTATAATTCATCAGCTGTCGGGACAGGAGGGATGAGGCGTTTCACAAATATCTCTTTGGTTCAAGGAGAGAAAAACAACATTTTTCTCACCTGAACACACAGAAAATGGTGATGGCGATGGTGAGAGTGATGAGAGAGAGGGTGTATCCGGCTGTGTACATGGTCTTCACGTAGGAGAAATACAAATGGGAATCTGGGGACTGGACAAGGAAAGAGAAGATCACTTTATCTACTCCAGGGCGGAATAATTTAATAACATATCCAACACTTATCATTGTTAAAAGAGCTGCTGTGCAGAGGAAGCCTCAGGGGGGAGTTTAATGCTCATAGTGACCTTTAATGTGCTAAGTTACTGATGGTGTTTTCTCTCTGTATATAGATATATTGTATTCCAAGATCGGACTCAAACTCAATTCATTTAAAGCCAAAAATCTGGCCAGAAGTAAGTTTTTGTCCATAAGGAGGACCACAGAGGTTTTACAGGGCTAAAGAATAATGTAAAAAACATTTAATAGTTCAGTGATCTACCAAAAGTATTTAATTAGGGGGCAAGCAGAAACTAAAAATTTCTTTTAAAAATGTTTTTATGTTTTTCTATTACAGTTATTTGACTCTGTAGTGAACAGTTTTTATTATTTTTGAAATAGTTTGAGAAAAAGCTTAAATTAGATGAGATTAGCTGAGAAAATTGACATAACTTACTCTGTCTGTACTGTACTTCTTGTATATTTTAAAGTGTTACAGACATTTTCTGTCTATCTTATTGTTCTTTGCTGGAGCCGAGGTGCTGTTTCCCCTTTAGCATCCAACTCTCTGCAAGGAAACTGATGAGCACATTTCTCCAAACATTAAACTGTATTTTTAAGCATGCTTTAGCACTAATTAGAATAATAAAAATAACTTAAATTAGAAACTGTTTAGATTCTCAGTACTTGCATTATGTAATACAGTAATCATCATGCAAAATGAAAAAAAAAATTGTTCTTCACAGTTATACTCTATTACTTATGGCCAACCTCTCCAAACAAGTGGAGTGTCTCATTGAAGGTGTAGCTGCATGCATTTCCATATGGGACGAGCAGGCCTGTCCAACCATCAGCAGTGCAGTTGCGATGCACTTCCCCTGCAAAATACAAATAAAAATTCTTTTTCTGTCTTTGCTTTCTTATTATGCATTTGAACCTAATTTATCTTGGAAAATTATGTCCTAATAGGCTGTTTGTTTGTGTCATCAAACTTGGATTTATTGGACTGTAAAATGAAGTAAAACCATTGCTGTCCCTCTTCAGCTGCCTCAATAAACCTCCAGGTTATCAGATTTATTATTACAAAATCTATCTTCGAACATAAATTTAGCACTTCAATGTGTTACCCGGCGCCTCTATGTACGCAAGCTTTTTATGGCTGAATGTTTGGATAGAGAACATGTTTGTTTGCTGGCAAATAATTAACCCATGCATTGTGGTATAGATAATGGATGTCTATTTGTCAATGTGTCTGTGAGTGCATGTGTCATATATCACCTTTTGAACTGAAAAACTCATGGCTCGGACATGGTTGAGACACAGTTTCCCCAAGAAAAGCTGGTGGCCAGCAGTTCCAGTCATCCCACATTCCATCACACTGTACACTGATGTTGTCTTAATATACAGAAAAAAAAACAAGTTTAGTAGTTTATCTACTGGGAATATATACAAATAATAAGAAATATAAAGAGAAATAATAAGTCACTGACACATTAATATGTTGGCTCTGATTTGATGATTTGATTTTAGGGTTAACACCGTTTGAGTCTCAATCGTTTAATGCAAGTCAATCATTTGTCTTTTTTTGTCCTTTTTTGTTCCTGTGGATTTCAGGGTGCATTATAGCATGTGGACACGAGGTGTCACTAGAACATTGCATCATTTTTTTTACGTTAAAAAGCCTAATTCAAAGATAAAGTTTATGTCAGAGATCACTAACATTTTTACACTAGAAATTCTCACAGAGCTGGTGTCTTGATTTTTCAGTATTTTTCATAAGCGTGGGCTCACAAAACAGGTCTGAAATACAACATGTGAAAAAAAAACTTGTAACTCACCTGTTGCTTTGTGTGAATTCAGCAGCAGCAGATCTTTCATGCAATTTTCCTCCTCTTTCAGAGGATTAACATGAGGAAGACACCCTAATAACGATTTTACCTACAAATATGGAGACAGTCATGCACTTACTCTGAATATTAAAGATTGAAAATTAACATGCATCTATTTTTTTTTTACCTGCGGTAACAAGAGCAAGCCAATAGGTCCAATTTTTTTCATTGCGTTAGAAGGATTTCTTTATTCCCATCAAGACAGGTACATACGTCCAGATCTCAAGCCGCATATCTGAGTAGAATAAAAAGAAAGCATCCTGCCATGCAACGCATATGAGGTCTGAAATATAAAGCACATGCCTGTCCGTGATATGCGCTGTAACGTTCAGTACAATCTGACATGCGCTAATCAAGTTAGCTATAATGACGTTGAAAGGCTCAATCGGGACCTAAAAAAAATAAAATCATGGGTGCGCCTAAGTATAGCATAACAGTGTAAAAACGCTAAGTTTTTACAGAAATAAAGCAATAATAAATAAAAACTTAAATTAACAGAATGTATTAACTTGTATATGTTTAAAAAAATATATTAAAAAAACATACAAACTACTATTACTGAAGTCTATGATTTTATTTTGAAGGTACAAGCACTGGTTTCCGATCTTATTTTGGCTGTTTTGATATGGATTGGTGGCGCGTGCGTCCAACAAGTTGTTCCCGCCCCTTCAGAGCACGAGCGTCGCTATGGAAACGACACTGTTTAATAGCGGGGTCGTTTCCTTCCACAACAAAACGAAGGGGTCTAAGTTTGGTAGGAAAAGAGATGAAATATGGCTATTATTTTTGAGCAACTAAAGGCAAAACATTTATAAGGCTTATATAAGTTTTGAAGCTTTATTGTTTAAAAGCATTTACATTAAAAGTTCATGATGTAACCCTTTGTTATAAAACCTTAGTTTAAGTGACGGCTGATTGAAGGCTAGTAATTATGCTAGCAGCTAAAAACACTTGCTTTATTTGCTAATGTTTGCCTCTTTGCTATTATTTTTCACACGTGTAATAATTAATGTTAGAGTTTATTTCAGAATTGAAGATGAAGTAACTTATTTGTTTAATTTTAATAGTGGGCTACTTCCTCCTTGGTCATCTTCTTAGTAGCTAATCCTTTTATCTAAAGTATTTAACGCTTTATTGAAAATATGCTACTTATTAACTTTTTAGAACTTTAAGTTAAGAGAAGTTACAGTGCAAGGTTAATATTGCACAGGAGCGGGAGTGTAATATCCCCGCTGGGGCAACAGTATGACAGCAAAGTTATTAAAATAACATCTGAATAAATCCAGCTACTCAAGTAAATTCACTGAATTATATCTACAAATTGAATAAATGAAAAGAACCTGCTGTCCTTCCATGTCTTTCCTCTTGTATTTAGATTATAAATTCATAGTTTTACCAAAGTAATATTTCTCATCACGCCACTCTCTCCTTGACTGTCCTCCAGCCTTCTGTCATTTCTCTCATGAGAGGCCAGAGCTGACCTTTTGCCAGGATGGAGGTGGCCCTTTCTGCTCCGCAAATACTCTCAGAGCCTCTAAGGAGGGGGACTCCTCTGCCTCTGAGCCAGCTGGTGGAGGAGAGCAGGAGCAGAGCCAACATTCCCAATCATCTACTGGAATCTAGTACGTAGTTATGCGTGACCTCTGAAAAACTCTCTGATGGTGTGCATTAACACTGTTTCACGTTGTCTGCAAGATACCAAGTTTTTGAACCTGACAGTAACAAGCAACTTATATATATATATAGAGCAGCAATAAATCTTTATGTGATAGAAAATTCAGTTGCTTCAGTTTTTCAAATTATGAACAAGGATGAAGTCTCTCATTTTTCTGTTTTTATTGCATCTCATTTTAAGTTGGTTTTGTCATATGTTTGGAAAACCTGTTTTTCTTTCATGCAAAAAGATTTTTTCACTACTTTAATATTTTTTTCCCTTATAGAAATTTATGCCAAACTGAAAAGCAACAGCCTGATCGAAGCAGAGCCCCCTGTGCTTCACTTTAGTGGGTTTGAGCTTGAGAAGGATTACATAAAGAGCCTGGTAAGGAAAATAACCTCTAAGTTTTTAATACTGGAGTTTTTACCGTTATTTTTTTTCATTTTCCCATTCACAGGCTACATTGGATCGATTTTTTTATTGATTGTGCTTTTGAAAAAAAAATCAATATTCGTAAGCTTTTTCTGTCTTTCCTTTATAGTCACAAGTGAATGGTCAGAAATACAAGTAAATTAGAAAAGTAAAGACCAAACAACAGGTGCAAACTCAAAATGGTCTGCATAATAAAGCTGGGTGGCCATAATACTGTCTACACAAGTCCAGCTGTCTTCAGTCTCCTCTTAAAACATTGGCAAGCAGACGTGTGCTTTCTGTTGCACGATGACTCACCTGCTTTTCTTCTGAAGAAAGACATGGGTCACTTGTTTCTTTCTGAAGACAAAGATTGATAGTTATCCACGCACCAGGCTGATTTATCACATTCATTTGCTGGTTATTGCACTGACTGAGGTCAGAGGTCGCACAGACTTTCACATGATATACAGAAAGAAAGTCAGACATGTTGGAAAATTTTCATCATTATCTGTGTCATTTTGATTTGAGTATCTGAATAAGAATTAGACATAGACTACTGAACTTAGTTTTTTCTTTTTAGACAAGCGAAGGCTTTGTGCAGTTTGAGTGCTGATGGTCCTTGGTCTCTTAAAAGTAAGCCTTTTTCAAACTGTAACATTTTTTTGTCACCAAGGCTTTTAGCAGAAAGTGGACTTCAGGTTTTAGGCCAAGGCCTTTTGTTGGGTTTTGTGGTGGCAAAAACAATTTTTACCATCAGTGTTTGTAAAAGTGGTAAAGCAGAGGTGAGATCTCAAATCCAGTGCTGCACATTCTCTAGATATCTTGGTTAAGGATTTTCCTTTAGAGTAAAGGCCATCCAGACCTCAGTAAACTTTAGGCACTGACTGAAAGCTTATATTTAAAAACACTGAAGTAAAGTATGAAAATAATTTTAAATATTCCATCCCATCATGAAATCCTCCCATCTCCATCGGGGTTAAATTTGATTTAATTGAATGTGAACTCATTTTACCCCCTATTTGCGTGATGAAGCACTTTAGACTGGATGTAAGCATCTAGAATATGGAAATGGTTCTCTCAAGTGCACATGATTGGATGGAAATGAATTATTCTTTTCTCTCCTCTTCCTCTCCCTCAGAAAGTAATCAACATCTCATCTGAGGTGATGAATATTCATATCATTCCCACCCAAACCAAGCACTTCCAAACATCTTATACCAAAAAGGTATTTTTCTTTCATTACAAATTGCTGACCTGAATATAATATTATGACTCCACTTTACCATTAGTGCAATCAGTGTTGATTCTGAAGATTTAACCTGCCCCATCTGTTTTCTCTCAAGTATCGACTCATCCCGGGCCTCGCCTACACGCTGAAGGTCAGATTCTGTCCTGACGAGTGGCGTTACTTCTATGACTGCATTCGGGTTCACTGCAAGGTTAGGATCCAACAGTCTGTACGCCGCCACTGCCATGGCTGTGCTGCTGTTTGGCTTGTTGGACTCATCTGCAGCTGCTAATACTGTTCGTTTTACGTGCACATCTTTAGACTTGAGGCATTAAGTGTAAACTACAGGACTTTAAATTGACATCAGCAATTATCAGAGAGACACGACCACCTACTGAAGCAAGCTAATGTAGCATACAGCCTCATACAGTCCAACAAACAGTCAGACAGCCAAGAGGAACAATTCCCATTTGCTTCAGCTTATCTCTTGTGATGATACATTCCCGTGTTTACTTTCAGACCTCTCTTATCTCTGTTATTCTCTTTTACCCCTCCATATCTCTTCTCTCATGTTTTCTCTCTGTCTTGTTCATTCAACCCGACTACACCCTTTTAAGGGGGAAGAGAACCTATTAATTCCAGTTCATGCTTACCCTGTCATCGATGACCTGCACATCCCTCCTCACATCGACCTGTCAGCCGTACCACTTGGACAAAGGTGTGTGTGTGTATACCACACAGCATGTGTGTGTTGGGATCTTCAGTGGACTGTTTTCTGACCTCCTCTCTGCCTGAGGGCTTGCCTGTCTCTTTGTATTCTTCCGTACAACCAACCATGCTTCCTTTCACCCGTTGGTGTCAAATCATAAAAAAAAAATAATCTCATCCTTCCTTTTTTTTTTTCTTTTTTCCACCTGTCTGTAGTGTTTGCCATGCTATTCCTCTGAGATGCAGCTGCCCCATTGACTTTGAGTTTCAGGTGCATGTAATTCAGCCCCACGAGGCCTTCTCCATCCACCCACTCACAGGTATGAGCGAGTGAAATCATTTCGCATCATAAATGGCAATGAGCTAAAAATGCAACTTTCTTTTTCATTGCAATGCACATGATTTCTACAGCACATTTTGTGGCAGATTCTTGATACTCTGCATTTATTTCTCCTCTTTGCTTAACTGTGTTACGTTGCGGAGTTAACCTTTGAGGTATTGTGGATAAAAAAAGGTTGTTTTCTATTGATAATTCTCTTGTAGCCTGCTAGATAAAAAAATATAACCCATCGCGAGGGCTGTGTTCTCTCAAAAGCTTGGACTGGTATGTGTTGTGTATTAAACAAGTCACAACAGAACTTGAAGGATGCGTCTAGTTTCCACGCACTGACACCAGGCAGCATTCACGGTCTGGGAAGCATCATATGACATGGCAGCACTTAAGATTTGAATTAAAGCAGCAGTTTATGCTCTTCGCACACCTGGAATAAGAGGAAGAGACACAAATAAGTTTCTTGTTTGGAAACCGCCTTTTATTCTTGTCTTTTTTTCCCTTTACATTCACAAATATTATGTTACAACATCTACAGCCCACAACCCAAAACCATTCGGTCACACAGCATATTTTTAAAGGACATTATCATACAGCTTTTTTTTGCCAATTAGTCATTTTTAAGTTGCTTTTAGTCAAGATTGCACTTGTGCCTTATTTAGTCATTACAGCATATTAAGCTAACCATTTTGAAAATGTATCCAGTACTCTTAGCTACTTTAAGCAATTATTGTAATTACTTTAGCAATCTATTTTAGCAGTTTATCCAGCACTTCAAACCCGACTCATTACTTATGCTAATCAGCTAACTATTTGAACATTGATATCACAATATTACATATTCTAACCCTTTCTGACTGGTTTCTTTGCATCCTTATTGGCAACACAAGTATTCACATGTTACAGCTGTCTTAGTTTGGTGGGATTGTGACGAATGTATTAAACTAGTTACGGTTGATATCTTCTGTAGAAGTTCTCTGTGGTGCTCAAGCACTCCTGATGAGGAATCAATGCCCTCAATCCATGTTTTTTTTGTTCTTCCAGGTGTGATACCAGCCAATGGCGAAGAAAGGATCATTGTAACCTTTTGTCCTTTGCAATATGAGACTGCTCAGGTCACCATCCAATTGATCATCTCACAGTTCAACACCAAACCCTACGTCTGCACCATCACTGGGATCTCTGCCCCTCACCTAGCCCTCGGGTAAACAGAGCAGCTGATTGTTGAGCGCTAAACACTGAGCTAAAAAAGACAATGTGACTTTGTGTTAAAATATTCTCTTACCAGCTTTGTAAAATGTCAAGATTTTTATGTCTTCTTTTTACATTTAGCGTTGGCATTATATGTGCACAGATCGCACAGATAGCAGCATCGCCACAGACACAGTATCAGCTGACCAGGACCAGCAGGAATGATTTCTTAACACACCTTGTCTCGCTTTTAAATCTTACGTCACTATCAGATTCTCAGACTGCTACTTTTGTTCAATCCAGAAGTTAACACCCCCTTTGTCTTGGTTTTATTGACGTTCTGTACAAAGTCCGGCTCTTGTGTGACGGTAAATCATAATACAAAGTTTTATATAATAGTATAAAAATATTTCAGGCTGTATCCTTGAATGAAACATGTAAACTATTCGGTCTACTTGTGCTTTACTGAGTGATTTTCCAAGAATACTTTTTCTTGCTGTCCAATAACAATAACAGCTCTCAGGATTCATGTGCAAACTCGTTGCAGATTTGGTTCACTTGAGGGTGAACGCACGCACCGAACTAGATGAAAAAAGAACGACCTTTTGCGCTGATCAGAAGTTCCCATTTGTTTTTTCAGTCAGTAAAAAACCCCATGTTTAATTCTGTTCCCATGAGAAAGAGGTTACTATCCATCACACAGCCAGTAGCTCCATCCGCTGCGCTGTCTTGGTGTTATCTCGGCCGAAAGTTAATAATTCATGAAAATAGCTCGGTAGCTGGTGCAATGATATCAAGACGGACATGCCTCCCGATGGATGTTTAGTACATAAAACATTCCCCCTCTGTTTGCTGTTCCCTGCAGTGGAACCAAATAAAAGATGAGATACGTTGGTGAAAGATTAAGAAATATACGCCCGAGCCAATGTTTTTCCAGCTTGAACCAGTACCAAAAATACAGACTTGTTGCTGAGTGAAATAGAGAGATAGGCTGTTCTTTAAGTAAACAGATGTTGATCATTTTAATATCTGGAATGACTTTATTACGTGTCGAAATTTCCATCAATCTAATCAATCCAGTGTAATCTAATGCGATAGGCTTGCAATAAATCCTTAAATACACCTTGTAAATATCTGTGACTCTTCTAGTGTGACACTCCTGTTGACACTGTGTTAAGGAAGTGTTGATTCAACTCTGTGGCTATTTAAGGCCTTGGCTTGTGATGCTGTTTGATCACAGTTATTGACTTTGCAACCTCAAAAATGCTGCAGAAATATCAGTTGCATCAGTTTAATACACTGAAGAATCTTATCGGCACTTACTCACATGCAAAGTTCTGTCATAATTAAAACAATTATTTACTTCATCATGGGCACTTTTATGTACTTTTTTCCTGATAGTGAGCTGGGAATAAAGTTTGATCATGGATCAGTTGCTGTGCCTGCAGAACAGAACAAAAGACCTTCACCTGCCACACACGTCCGTCCGCGAAATAAAACCAAATACAAGTCAACCAAAGAGGCTGACAGATCCAAGGTAGTGTTTGGGTTTTGGATTTTCTCTTATTTACTCATATGTAGAATGAAATGCAGTAAAATATTAGTTGGTGGATGCTTCACAAAGGAGTTAATGAATTCATTGTTATGCTGAAAGTAGGTTTTGGGGGCTTTCTTGCTCCTTCATGAAAAATGTAAAGGTCCTTATATAAGTACAAAGTAAGATATGCTTATTAGTCTGTTACCACAATTAATTCATTTTCATTTTTGATGAAGCAGAGGGGAGAAGAAAGAACCTAATTTTCTTTTTAAAGTTTTTTTGTAATGATATGCAGCTTTTTTTCCCCATCCCCAATCAGAAAACTATATTATTTTGGAAAATTTTTCAGTCTTTGTTCCACATTTTGCCTTTTGTTTGAGCAAAACCATCAATTTTTGACATTACAACTACACTTTGATTATTAATGCTGATGATCTGTTATCCCTCATTCCCTGCTGTTTCTGTATGTCTTTACCCTTCCATTAGACGCTGAGAGACCCAGCTTCTGTTAAGCCTGGACTAAAGCCTGCGATAGATGTCTCAGCCCCTGCAGGAGTCGCAAAGATGCTGATAAAAGACACCAATAAACTGACCTCTAAAGACCTGAGGGAAGGTAGATGCCACACAGTGATGTTAATCTGTTAGTTGTTATGTGGTTTTTGTGAATAATGTGACCTCATCAAACCTGTTCCTGCATTTGATATATAAACTTTGCTGAATCAGAGTCCTAAGAAATTCTTGTATATTTTTCAACTTGTTGCTCTGAAGTAAATTCAACCTAGAGATCACATGTGATAAAGTAATGTCTGATGTTATTTCCTGGTATTCCCCATAGCCATGTCCTGTGGCAGTATGGTTGGTCTGCAGAGCAGGCAGATGAAAGAGGCCTTTTTCATAAAAAAGGTGCAACAAAACATGAAGGAGGAGCAAAGCAACCATCTCAGATGGTAAGTCCAAGCTAATGTTATTAAGTTTAATTTAAAATCCCTGTGAATGTTTGCACAATTACATTTGTTTTTCCTTGTGCACTAATTAATGTTTAAAATCCAATTAAAAGCAAATAATAAGAAAAAAAAATGGACAAGCTAATAATACTGGTGAAAATTTATATGTAATTACTCCATCCAGCTTCTGGAAGAATACACGTGTAAAATACAGATGGACTGTTTTTTTTACTTCAATTAAACAAACTAAATATTATTTATCAGTGACATAAAAATTTAAGAGAGGATTTTTTGATTTTGCCCAAAGTTTAACACTTCCTGTTGAAAAAAAGTATGCCTTTTTAAAAGAGAAGTCCAGTAAAAGAATAATGCATATTTGATCATTTTTTATTGTTCTAATTTCTGCAATGAAATAGAAATACATGCACTTGAATACAAAACAGAAATTCAAACCATGGAGCAAATTACATTTAATTACATTTATACTGTTTTTTTCAGTTTATTTTTTGTGATGATGACCTAAGCAAAGCTAAAAACATTCATTCATTCAGGCAAGTTCATCTCGGTAAGGACCCCATGTCAGAAGGTGCCAGGAGGCAGGTAGCTGAAGAAAGAGAGATTGCACTACATGAATACATGGTAAGTTTTTTTTCATACAGTGTTGACGTACAGATTCAGTGTCCTCTTTGATATTCTCACAGTAAGCTTTTTGCTCCCAGTAGTTTAATGTAGGGCAGGAATTTTGAAAGTCTGATACCATGAGCCCCCAAAATTAAGACAACTTTAGCCCCTCAACAACCCCTAACCCCTAACCCACAACGGTTTGCGTTATGACAAACTACCACCATTGAAAGTATGCCAAATTAGCTTTTAGCAGTCCCTGTTTGCAGTGTTACCATGGAGACGGACAACATCTCTGGATATTTGATGATTCTCAGGCATGTTATAAAACGAACATCTTCTTTCTATGATTTCTGAGCGAATTCCTGAAGGTGATGCACATCAAAGACAATGATGTCCTGACAAAGTGTTAGTCATACTGAATCTTACAATGTTAAATTTTTCGTCTATATGTTCAGATTTGAGTGGGTAATTACTCAAAGAGGGGGTGTCATTTTTGATGCAAATGATGCAGTAAAAGGGTTTTTAGGTACCTTTATTGCCATTGGAGGTGTGTGTTTGGCCACTGTTGCACCTCCAATGGCTGACCCTTTTCATGTTGAACTGTTTCTTATAGTCATTTATGGTCTGCATTAAATACCAAATGCAGCCGAAAGTAACAAAATCTCAGCAGGACTCTCACAGCAGAGCTGAATATTGGTTGAAAAGTTTTATATCTTAAGTGCAAGGTAATCTGTGCGAGTGAAATCTTGATTGCTCTCATTATTGTTCGTAGTACAACAGACTTTTCTGGCTTTATCACATAAGACCTTTTTATGTACCACATTTGAATTTATTATCTTATTTCGGCCAACATGAGGTTTACTGGATGTGTCAGCAGCTAATTACTTTTATGCTTGACGATACATGCGTGCCAATGTCATATCCTGATGCAGTTGTAGTATTATTAGATTTACACTGTGACCTGTGTACATTTTTATCCTCGTAAAAAAAACAAAACATGCTGCCTCTGTGATTAATTTTATAGAGAGTTGCTGAGGAAATGCGCACAGTCAGCCAAAGTACCATCAGTCTTGAAATATGATTTTGTTTGTGTGCATGTGAGACTGGTTCCTGACGACGAGTTATTGGAATAGTTCACAGAACCCTCACAGACACTCAAGCACTTCCTTCCCCACCTCCGCTCCACCTGCACTGTTTATAAATGAAGACATGCCTCCTCCTCCATACATTCTTCATTTATAGCCTCATACCACCACACTTTGATATTTTATAGGACCTGTTTTGTTTTAATGACAGCAGGAGCTCCTATCTTCTTCTAAAGTTCTTTTCTGGAAATTTTTACTGCATGTTGGAACTTGAATGATGCAACAGATAAACTATGGTCCTCTGTTTGCATCACAGTGATAATTAACTGCTTTTCCACATTGTCTTTTTATCAACCAGACTGTGTTATTTAATCGTAATCCAATTCCTATGAAAGAAATTGGAATGTGGAATGAGGAGTTTTTACGTCAAAACCTTAGCGTTACTATCAAATAATGTTTAGTTACCTCCCTACAATTAAATAAATGAATCCTTCATCCACAGCATTGGTAGTCATAGTTGCTGTTGTTTCAAAAATAAAACAGTTTATTTTTTCTTGTATAAAGAGAATTTTGCCTTTTCAGCCAAAGGATTTCAAGGCATCCCTATTATGAAGGATAAACATGCTGAAGTATTTTTTCTTCCTTGGCCTTGCACCATCTGTCATTGCCAAAAACTCTGAAGGGTTTTTGAAAAAAGAAACAATAGGTCCACTTTTGCTTTGCTGCCTCATACCAATCTCCCTCTGTGCTGGAACATTTTCTAGCAGATTACTTTCTAACTCTAACTATATGACACATTATAAAATGCTGTGGCCGTGGAAGGAATGTAGTTATGTAACGGCCTTTATGACAAAGAGAAAGCAAGACTATAATAAGGTTATTGTGGCAGAAGTTACCTCTCATTTGATGGTGAACTTCCTGTAAAACTTGAAACAGTAGTGCGTCACAATTTCTTTGGTTTATGATCAGAAACCTGTAACATGCATATTAGCAAATGTTAGCATGCTAACATGTCAAACTAAGGATGAACATGCTAAACATCAGCAGGTTGGCATTATCTTTTATTAAAAAGCTAATTTTAACATTTAGCTAAAAACACCACTGTGCCAAAGTAGAGTCTTTCACATTTACTCTTCACACCTTCATTGTGCTCCACTAACTGAATCTGTTGTAGGTAAAAAGGGGAGATGTGAGGCAGAAGGAAGACTTTGCTTCTAAACAACCTAAACTTTCCTCCAGACGAGTGCTTCTTGAGGCAGGACAGGTTACCTCTGCTGTGGTGTGTTCAACTCAAAACTTCTCTGTTTGTGTGAGCTGTTGTTTTAAAATCAGATTTTGTATTCAGCTAATATTTGGTTGACTTGCCTGTTGCTACATATGAGACAGTTATACTGGCTTTAAGTAAAATAGTCGGCATCGATTGCTCTTACACAAAAGGAGTGACAAACAGTTACTAAACCCACCTTTCTTTTATTATGTGATACCTTCAGTATCTGTCCCCATGAAATCTTAAAATAGTACACCTCAGCTGCAAAAGTACAGCATGCACGATGTTCATGAAATGCTTAATAGATCCATTTAACTGTGGATATGTGGTGAGAAAAGTCAACCAGGTCAAAACCCTCCTGCATGATACATTTTCCAGCGAGAGATCTCTAAAAAACCTTGCTGTAAGTGAAATTAATCGTGTTGCTTAAAGCCACTCAAGCTATTTAATTCCATCTGACATTCACTTTAACTGTCCTACTATCTTTTGCCATTTAAACACTCCAGGCTGAGACCTCATGAAATTCCACATTTATGGTCCTTTTCATATGCACTCAATGTAACAATGCCAAATGAGCATATGAAAGTCAGCTATAAAAATCTCTCTAACCTCTCCTAGGCCCACGAGGGAGCCCCGTCCTTCCAGTTCTACTCCAGTTTTCACTGGGAGCTGAGACGCAGAGCCCTCGCACTGTTCCAGCAGGCAGCACGCAAGGTTCACACATAAGTGTGCTGATGTACATGTGCCATTGCACACATGCATGAGCATTTTCTTAGAAGCACAAATACATACATCACCCACACTTCCATCTTCCCTCAGGAGGGGGCCAGTGTCCCTGCGGCCCCGTCCCTTTAGTTCAGCCATGTGGAACTTCTACACACTAAATGTATAATATTCTTTACAGTCGATTTTCTTGGTTACTCTGCATTCCTGTGAACGCTGATAAATCTCACATAGCCTCCTAAAGCAACAGAGCATGAAGCTCTTTTCCAAGCAGGAGTAAAATAAACTCTGAGAATTTTATTTTTGCATAACAGAAAGTCAACTCTGACTGTGTGTATTTAGTCATAACATTCAATTTTAATGGCTATTTGACCAAAAATCTCAATAAAAGTTTTTCTTTTCACGGCTATGTCCTTAATGATCAAGATAACCAGTAACATTACATATTAGCGGGTCTTGGATTTGACAATGTGAGATACAGTTCCATCAAACAATACTGCAGAATAATGCAAGCACTATTAAATTATACAATATGATACAATTATACAATTATACAATTTTATATAATTAAACAATTATACAATTTGAATGAAGAAAAGGCTCAAGCCAGTACAGTTACAGTAAATGAAATTAGAAGAGGCGGATGTGAATTTCCACCAACTTAATGCACTTATATCCTGCACTCGTGTCTCTTTTCCAGGTAGTGATCCGATGTCGCATGAACCGCAGACTGACCTGTTTGAAGAAACTGGCAGACAGTATGAAGAGCAGGCCCTCGGCAAAGAAAGGTTCTGAATATCCTGTGATCTTTTTATTCAGAAGTAATCTCATTATGCCATGTCAGTAAATCATGCTTAGTTGAATTTATCCCTGAAGGGAAAAATTTAAATCAAATCCCCTCTAGTATTATGAGATTCCTAGAATATATATGCATGCCTCAGGGACGGGCTATATGTGGTTCGGTTAGTCATACATTTCTCACTGACCCCAACAAATGACGACGTATAGAAATGGACGTTTTCTTGAATTAATTGTCTCACTTTTCCAGCTAAAGAAGAGACAACATGTGATCTTAAGATCTCGCCAGACAGAGTCTTTCCATCTGCTTTCCCCATTTTCTCTGATGAAGATGATCTGCTGGTGAGTGTATTGCATACATGATGACACAAAAGTGTAAAAATTACATCCTCTCTGCACATTACAAGCTGTTTGTTTGATGCAATCAGAAGTTATCAAAAATTCAGTGAAAATACTTATTTGCTGATCAGTTTTTCTTCTTAAAGCCTTTTAAATTGAAAACAACCTAAATATTAGCTATCGTCTTCCATGTGGAACAGTTTTCAGTCATAATTTTCCTCAAAAGGCATCTTTGATCGAGCTGTAGAGTTAAAAAGGGGGGGGCATGGTTTCTTGCACTTTGATTGAATCTTTAATTTTCATGATTCCCTGCAGAAAAAAAGGTCCCAGTGTTCAATTGAACAAACAATGCCATCTCTCTCCTTGATATTTCTAGGCTGCCAGTTATTTGGTCACAATGCCTGTGGATCCTATTGATGTGACTGTGACAGCACATATTCCTTTCTTCAAGCTGCAGGTAGGTTTTTACTGCAGCACCTGGTCATTTGAACGTCAGACTCAGACAGTCATACCCAGCAGCAGCTGGAAAGTTATAAAGTTACTGCACAAACTTCATACTTCAGTAAAATGTTGATGCTCTTGTCTTTTAACTTTGTATATCTATTTTATGCCACCATATACTTCTTTTCTCCAAGGCTGAAATATTGCACTTTTTGCTTAACTGCATTTATTTGAAAGCTGCATTTTAATAGTTGTTAAAGATTTAACACAAACTCATGATAAACCTATAAAATACAGAACATTGTTAAAATTTAAACCAGTGTTCCCATTTTTTGGCACCTTGTGACCCTTTAAAAAAAGTGTTAGTGTTGCTCGTTGCCATGTTTCAGATCTTAATGAGTTGTTAGCAGCTTCACTTGTAGCAGTGAGGTGGAATAAGAAAAATGTGGGGAATAGCCCTTTTCCACCTGGACAGGAAGAGGAAGTGGAAGGGGGATGGGCAGTGTGAGTCAGACACACCTTTGAGCTGAGGAGGGAAACTTAAACAAAGGCAGGTTGGAGGAGAACAACACAAAGTAAGAAAAGCAAAAAGAAATCATGTGAAAGTTTAGTAAAGTTTGGGAGAGTTTTGAACAATGAAACAGACCAGTGAGATGTTTGCATATATGTGCTAATGGACTGTTGTATGTAAGAGACTTTTGTGTGTTGGTGTTTTAGTGTGAACCTTGTCTTTTTCTTTGCTTTGAATACAATGAAATTTGATTTATTTTGGCTGAGTTGAGTTTCTTTTATTTTGTGCAGTTTGTAGCAAGAAAGAAATGCAAACAAAAACTATATTTTAGTTTGTATTTTTTTATGATATGCTACTCATTTAATTCATCACTCCATTATTAAGAAGGAGCCTTGTTGCTTTCATATAAAATAAAAACTTTTCCGAAGTTATTGACTACATACTGTTCCCTTAAAACAAAATTGAAGTAATGGAGCTCTGTCAGTACCTTTGTCTCCATGAACACAATCCATAGATCAGCACATAAACCATTCCTTTGTTGCTCTGTTCTTTTGCTATTGAAACCATCTTATTTGTTGGTTTTGGTTTTTCTCTTCAGGTTCCTCAGCACTATAAACTTATGGGCTACCAGCCTGTGTCGGCCTGGGAGGCTTATAACTCTTATGTCCCTGCTACACTGGCCAGACCACTGCGCACCGGAGCACTGGTAACGATGCAGCAACTGGACTAAAACGTGCTTCAACATACAGATTAGGCCTTTATATTAGAGCCAGTTATTCACTCATCACACATCATCTGTTTATACTTTATGTCTTTGCTTTTCCACTCTGATCCACCTGACATTTGTCCTTTCAGTGCTTTTTAACATTTCTCTCACTGCATTATCGTCACTTTTTAGGATGAACTAGTGCTCAATAAGGTCGGAGACCAATCTTCCATAAGAGCGCAGGAGATTGAGCAGCATGAAAATGAAGAGGAGGATGTGGAGGAAAAAGAGGCTGCCGGTCTCACCTTCAGCGCCCCTGAAGCTCTGCTCAGACCTTTTCCAGCAAACCCACTCAGGATCTTTGTAAGGCTGCTTCACTGCACATGATACATTATGCATATCAGTACTGCAATATATTCATACCACTTTTGTTCCTGTGTTTATCTCCTCATATGCTTCAGAACCCGGCTCCAGGCCTGCAGACTCACAAACCGACCCCGAAATACCTGGAGAGCGACCCGGAGTTCCACCTCTGCCCTCTGCCCCGGTAACAACAACACTTAAGTACATAAATCAATGTGGTCATATACTGCCCAGCTATAGACCTGACTGTTCCCTGACCAAAGCCAGAGAGAAAAATGCTTTTCCCTGTGCAGGTATTCAGTTCCTGAGGGCAACATGTGTGGAATCAGGACACACACTCAGAGGAAGTTCCTGGACCGCAAGGTAATTTCTTTTCAGATTTGCAGTCTTATCCTTGAGGCAAGTTTTTGTAGAGTCAAATTTATCATGATTATACAGGTATTGTGTTTCTAAACTGAAGGTTCAGTTAATCAAATCAGGCACATTTGAAATATGAGCTCTTCCTTCCTGCAATATCTGATGGAACTGATGCAGATGTGGCATCTTTTTTTCTTCACCAACTACAGGAGGTGATCCCAGGCCTCATGACTTGGAGGAATTTTGATGCGATTGCCTCCAACTTTCTGTCCAAACAGCCAGCTCCGACCAGTGACTTTCACATGCGCAGGTAGGTCAGAACTGAACTTTATCACTGGGTGCAGAATCAAGCTCTAAATCACTGAACAAGGCAGCGAGAAAGCCTTCATATCGACAGCAGCCACCCAGAAGTTAAAAGAGACGGTACATTCACTCAGAGGTTCCCAACTTCCCATGCTCCACCAACGTGGGATCAAAAAGCACCAGTATATATTTACACTTGTTGTTTACAGAGTGGAAAGTGACTTTTGTTTACTTTCGCTATCCATATCTTTTCAGTCCATGGAAGAATTTGATCTTATGACCCTGCAGTGGCAAGATGCCTAATTACTTTATTACAGCTTTTTCATGAGTAAAATAAACAATTGACAATCATTCCCTGACAAGTTCTTAAACGCACAGTATGTCAGAGTTTCACATTATAATGTGATTAAATTTGTTGAATTGTCAGCTTGAATCATTGCAAATGTTTCCAGCAATGTTCAAACTCAGAGAAATCCCTAATTTTTGTTAAAGTAACATTGCCTTTCATTTTATCACCTGTTGCTAACTTAACCTGGGGCAACACCAGTCAGAGTCATTGAGGAAGTTGGCAAACATGACTAAACATAGCGAGAATAAAACTGTAACACTTTGCCTAGTCTGTGAACACTTTTGCCTGAGTCAGTCAAACAGATTTTCATCTGCATGGTGGCTGTTTAACAATAAAATAAACAGATCCCATGATCCTACAGCATTTTACAGCATCATCAAACTACATCTTTTGTGTTCATGTTCTTGATTGAGAAACCTGTAGAAATTACATATTGTACGTCTAAGTGTTTTTTGTGTAGCAGTTTTAGTTTTTTTCAAAAACATCCTTGGTCTGAAGCTGCTCCCCATGTAGATCTGCTGAGGTTCCTAACTTGTTAGTTTTATCAGAGAGGTTCATAAGAAGCAGGCTAATATTACTAAATTAACAGCTGGTCTCTTGGAGGAGATATTTTTCCTCTCTGTGCTCCTGTCAAATGGCCAAGACCCAGCATGAGTATTTAATAGGTTCAGATTCCATTCATCATCTCACACACAGTCTTACATAAACATGACTTCTCTCAGTCTTCTGACATAAATGTGTAACAGGAACCTCCACTTGACACCCAGCACCTGCCAGGTTGCATGATGTCAAGTTTTCTGCTCGGTTGTACAGAATTTTGCACTTACAGGTTCTGATTTATTTAGTTTTTGTAAAATACTCTACTTGTATTTAGATCTTATTAGGATTTGATAAGAAATGTGGAGATTTATGTTTTTTTTTCTTGTATTCATCACCTGCACATTAGTAAAATAGTCCCTTAAGTTGCATATCTAAAATAAATAGTGAGTGTTGAGATTAGTTTCCTCCCCCTCAGGTTTTTAGAGCCTCTGATTTCATCAAGACGATGACAAAAAGACATATTTTGATCACAATGCAAATGACCACATTTCAGCAGTTTTGTTGCTTTGCTTTGATATAACTGCAGTGATCTGCCTCATTTTCATTTTGTTTCGCTCATTTAAAGCATATAAATCATACTAAATACATACCTCAAGTAAAATACTTTCTGTGAGGAATCTAGGTCACATGAAGGCGAAGAGGCCTGCACACTGTCTGCACTTAACACTGTGATATGATTTATTCAGTTTTTAGCCTAAATGGACAGTGAATAAATTATGATATTTTGATGTCTTGTATTAGTTAACACAGCATGAGTCCCATGTGGTGCGCTGTGTCTTCCTCTATACACCCTGTCACAACAAATCCTCCTCAGGTGTGCAAAACACTGTTTCTTATCCTGTTTCTGAAAAAATATGCTAAAATACAACGTCATTTGTTTGCAAGATGGAATTTTAAAGTTGCAGGGCTGATGAAACAAAAGACCCTGTGGGATCTGAAATGATTTCTCATTCTTTGACAACATGTCCAAGTAATTTGAAAAACCACTGTTCGCATGACGTACTTATTACTGCGTGGGTTTGAATCTTTCTCTGTCACAGCCCTCTCTCTCCTCACCTTTCTGTCTGCTTCTCATTTCTCCTCACCTTCTCGATGTTACATAATCAGATGCCTGGCGAGGCACAGTCTTCTCTTTATGCCTGTCAGCACTGATATGCAGGATAGCTGTAGTATTCTTTTATTTTCACGAGAGAAATAATAACCTCCAGCCTCGCTGCTCAGTCATATTAAATTTCTATCACCGCCTCACTGGTTACTATCACATTGTCTTTGGTTGTGTTACAAACACAAACAATATCATTAACAGTATGTCAGGTGGCTGCAGTAGCAGCTGTGAATGAACTTGACAGCAAAAGTGTGTGTTTTACTTATGCAGCATGTGTGAATGATTAGAAATGACTGTGTTGTTGCTCAGCCGCCGACAGACTTTAAAACACCAACACAAAGGCTACAGAAAGGCTGCTTATCTTACAGCCATACCACTGTGAACTTACAGACTCATAATTGCAATTGAAACTAATTGCATAAGAATTTGATTGAACAATTTTTAAAATTTAGTGTTTAATGAGAAACAGATCAGTACAGACTGTTACGGCAATAAAATTTTTGACTCTCCTGGAGTTGGAGGAACCTGAATTACTGTCCGATTCTGCAGCTCTCCTTGGCTTTATGGAGCTTAATCATGAGGTTAAGGTCATTGTTTTCCTGACCAGAACATGTTTCAGCATGTATGCAATAAAACAAATTCTTATGTATATTTATAAAGGATTAGCTGACATGCTTAATATATTGTTTGACAGCCTCAAATTGTTATTGTAGTGATAAATCACACAATTGAAGTCAACTAGTAACTAAAAACTTTGGAGAGATGCAAGATAAAAAGTAGATGATGATCTTTTAATGACGCCATCATTTGTGACTGCTTCTTTTCTTCACGTGTGTTAAAAGCTGTGTGTGTGTGTGTTAACTGACCATCAGGTTTGCCTCCAAAAGCAAATCTGTGGTTTGTTTAGTTTTAAATTCGATTCTGCCTCTAAGTGGTATCAACTTTCACTTGGGAGTTATTTTATCAGTCCTGTTCAAACTTAGAGACCAAACAACCTGCAGCAGTCTTTCCTAAGCAGGATGGAGTAGATATGTGACCATTATCTCGACCCGGTAATGTGTGGTCTGGCTCCTCAGGGGAAAAAGCAGTGTGTGTGTCCTTTATAGGTCCGTGGACTACAGCACAGATATTCTGCCACTCACAGCGCCTCCTCATTCTCTCTGTGGCCTCCTCGATGATCCGGCACCACTAATGGACCAACCGTAAGCACACACAGTACAGCATTGACATGTATTGATTATCTTGTTGGAAGCTTTTTCTATCAGGCTTCATGTAAGCTTGTTGCTTTCATGCTCAGACTGTGTGTGTGTGTGTGTGTTTTTCTGTGTGCAGGTGTGAAAGCTCAGGAGTCCAGCTAACACCAGAGATGATAAGAGCACAGTTCTTGTTTGGGGAAGCTCTGGTCTCCAATAGCAACGTCACCAGAGGAACAACAGCCATGTAAGTCCAAAGGCATGATGTGTATGTTATACAGACAAAGAAAGAGGCGATGCAAGAGGTAACATTTAGAGTTTTAAGGCACAATGGATGCTTATTTATGCAAAGACGGCACTTCTTATGCAAGAAGAAGAATGAAATGCTTAAGTATATCCACATAAACACACACATGACAGACTGTGCTTCTTGTGATGAGTTATAAACATGCTGTACTTTAGTTTTAAGAGGGGAAGTCCTCAGTATAAACCAAACCATGAAGTTACTGGATGTACAAATTGTGTACCTCGAGTTGCCTCCAAGAAAGCTGAACTGACACGCTGCATCGAGCTTCTTTTTCATGGCTATAAAACAAAAAGAGAAATATTTAACTGGCTTTAATAAGCCTTTTCAACATTAATCATTAGCTCTGCTTAAAAGACTCATAACTGTATACAAACGCTCTCACTCATGTTATGTAATCTTCGATGCATTTTTATTACATGAAGTCATCAAGCTTATCTGTTCTGATATAACAGCTAAATACTTGTTCGGTGTATGGTGATACAACGATTTACATTTCCTCCCTTTCATTCCTTCATTTTCAAGGATCTTTCTGTACATTTTCATCTCTTTCAGGGAGAAGTGTTAAATGATTTTCCCGTATTTTCCCAGGGATTTTGTTAAACTTAAACTGCAGTTAACAGAACAATCATTTGTTTTATTTTTTTATGGTCAGTTTTAAATCTATTTTAGGATCATTTCTGGGAACTGATTACATTTTTGTTAATCTTCTTAAACAGACAGAGTTTGATTATGTGGCAGAGATTGCTATGAAATTGCAGTGAAGAGAATAATTGAAATCTAATTGAAATTTATTTTATTTTGTATTTTTTAGTTTGTTTTCAACCCCTTTGGACAGGCATTTGATTGTACTTTGACATATTATTTATACATTATGTGGCTAAGAGTAACCTTAACTTGAAACTGAAAACTGGAAAGTAATTTGATAAAATTTTGGTGCTGCACTTTATTCAACACTAAAATTGACAATAATGCTTAAGAAACTGAATTCAACCAGTTT
This sequence comes from Acanthurus leucopareius, assembly GCA_029814765.1. Taxonomy (NCBI): domain Eukaryota; kingdom Metazoa; phylum Chordata; class Actinopteri; order Acanthuriformes; family Acanthuridae; genus Acanthurus; species Acanthurus leucopareius. Next base: position 11,056,109 of record JAQMCX010000041.1, on the reverse strand, counting down.
TAGTTCCTCAGTTCTGTCATCTGTAATGTTAAACTGCTCTGTCACAGGCACCAGAGGGAGCTTCAGATGGAGGCGACCTGCAGGTCCAAGTTCAACCAGATGGGAAAAAGAGTGATGACCAGACTGAAGCAACTGGAAGACGGAGCTGCACAGTCTTTACAAGAAGAATGTGAATAGGCAAATCACGCACCCACACACGTCCAGAAACACACGAAAACCTCCAAATAGGCTCTGTCCACACACACACACATACTGTATACACACACTCACACGTCTGAACTCAATAGCAGGACTACAAATAAGCATCATACACATCCTACTTACCCATATGATGCTCTACAGTGTCTGCTCTGCCACTTCTGTGAAATAAAACCTGGTTACTTTCTCGCCCACCAGTAAGCCTCCCTCCCTCCCACTCAAAATTACCAGTAAGCTCTCCTCCTGTGCACTTACAAAGCCCAGAAATTCGTTATCCCTCCACCCACACAGATCCATATATAAGCACAGCTACAGTATATTTTAACAAGCTAGGTCGCATTACTTCAGCTGCATTCAGTACAAAATGATAATTCTGCATATTTATGCTGTAATTTATGATGTCGTGGAAGGAAAGTGGGACTGCAATGTCAGCAAGCTGCACACGAAGCTTAATACCATTAAACTGTACTGAGTTGCAAATGATGGTGTCATACTTGATCGCTTATGACAGTTATATATTATTGACCTTTTTTGATTAAAAATGTCCTGACTGGGAGTTTTGATTCCCAGCTGACGACCAGATATTAATCCTACATTTATTTGAAACAATAATTCAACATTTCAAGGTTTATATTTATTGGGTTGTAAAAACCAAAGCTGCTTAGGTCAGAATTTCATTTTCAACAGAGCTGACATGCTGCAAATGCAATTGCTCTGACCCCTAGAGGGAGCTCTAACTCTATGAGTTTTACAATTAGATTTCCACGTTTTTATTTGTCCTTCACTGTTTGTGTGTATGTATGTGTGTGATTGTGATTGTGTGGGTACTTAATGGCAATATTCTTTAGAAAAATACAGTAAAAGGACAGTGCCAATTTATTTTTCTTTTGCAGACACACTTTTTATAAAGAGGGTCACATTTTTTCAACGTGAGGTTGAAACCACATAGAAATACTGAAGCCTATAGCCATAGTGCTTCACCGTCACAATACACTGAGGTGACAGCAGAGGGTAGGTTTTAAAGGACGGTGCTCTTGTTTTCAGTGCAGCTTATAAATATAGAATTCTGTTGAGAAATTGTGGTTAAAGCTCATGTAATTATGTTTTTGTGCATTTGCACAGGTTAAGACCTTATATGTGCTCCAAAGAAAACAATACCATAGTCTGCAATAATATAAATTTTGTAAGTATGACTCAGTTCAATAATAGTCACAGAAATTTGTGAAAGGTGGGATGTAGAGAGAAAAGGAAATGAGGAGATACAGCATATTCCTGTCACAGTCAATTTATGTAGTTCATCCAGCAGTCAGCTTCCACCATTTTCAGCATAAAATATTGTAAAATATTATTGTTAATATCGTGTCGTGATCCCTTTTACAGTTCTCTTCACTGTAAAGCTTTCATCCATGAATGTACAGTGGATGGTTTTATTCTTTTCTCCACACTGATTGCTTTTGCTTCAGCTTGCCTCAGTTTGTGGGTCATATCATGGCAAGAAAACAACCTCGCCTGGTGGGCATCTCTGCCGCACTGACCGGACCAACATCCAAACTCAAAAAATATCACAGAACCAAAACAAGAGGTCATTTCTGAGAAACAGTCCCCCTCTTTTTCTGCCTCTGTGGTCCATCCGCCACTATTTACAACTGGGACAAACCAAAAACAACCTAAAGCAACAACAACTTTCAACTCCATCCCTTTTTTTTTTATGTCCATGTCTCTCCCTTGAACACACTCCATCCCTTCTTCCTCGTGACGGCTTTTCTCTTCACACCTTTCACTGAATTACTCCCTAAAACTTCCTGGGTGAGAAACTGTGTCGTGGTATTGGCAGGTTTCGCCTCGGAGTAATGGCTCCTTAGAGATACTACATTTTCCCAGAAGTTTTTAACTGGCAGGCCAGAAAAAGAGTAAAATTTGGTCTGACTTTCAACAAAGTCTTTTGCTGTAGTCTGTGTTTGGAAGGGCTTAAAGTAGAGCTTTGAATGACTTCAGACCTAAGACATGCAAGATTTGTTTAGCCTCTAACATAAAGCTCTAACTCTTGGGGCTTTTAAAAAGGAACACTGCCAATTTCCTAATTTTTAAAAAAAGATTTTGAACTGAGCTCGAGTCCTGTTTTTCACAAAAGGAGAAAAGGAGGGAGTAGTGAGTGTTTATTGAATGGAAGGGTGATCACTGTTTGACAAAAAGAGACAGAAAGAACAAATATAAACTCTCAGTCATACTTCAATGTCAGTTGTTTATCTGCCATAAACACCTTGCTCAGAATAAAAGCCCTGAAATCTTCACTGAATATCTCTGAACTTCAGCAGAGAGTCATGCAACAGTTGAGTCTGCTCTTCACGTCGTCCTTGATGATCGAGGCGTAATGGCTTTGGCAGCATTAAGGTGCCCTTAACCATTGCAAAAGCAGACTCACTGAAAGGTCTATCTAAATTTTTGTTGGCACACTTCTACTCGGGTTAAAATTGAGTGCATTTAAGTGAGAGGAACAACTGAGCCGGTACAATGCGGACATGTCTGCGAGTTGCTCTCTCTAGCGAGCTGATAATGGAAGCAGATCAGAGAAGATACAACAGGTGAACTGAATCTTCATCCCTGCGATTGCGGCTGTTTTTTCACTCGGAGTTCCAAAGATTTTCAGAGGATTTTTTCAAGACCACAAACAATCATCCCTTCAAAAAGTTCCTCCAAGGCAGCAACAGATATTAGATACATATTTAGACAAAGAAAGGTGTTCAAAAAAAAAAAAAATTAGCATCTTTTTTAGTGTAAAGAAATGATCTTGTCTGGCAATATAATGTGTAAATGTTTTTTTTGTATGTCAAAATAAATAAATAAATGAAAAATACCAACCAAAACTGAGAAACCTTCCTTCTGACTCTGTAGACTTGAAACTGTCTTTCCACTTATTGTCTTGTCTTTTCTACAGAAAAGCAGCAAAATAAAATAGCTTCATCAAATGTCAGCTAGCTACAACTAGCCTCAGCTACCTTCAACTCATATTAATATATGCCAACAGCAGGTAAACATCTAGTGAAACATATAATAAAGATTTGTGAGTAATCAACTTTTGATTTATTTTCTTTAAAAACTACAAGTAAGCTAAATAAACTGATTTTTTAAGAACATTTTTCACTTTACTTGTATAATGGGAAGAATAACCAAATGAAAAGTGAAATATCTGCATTTTTAGAGATTACGGGTTCTAAGATTACTTGGGGTAAAATAATCAAGCTAAAGGAAGAGAGAGCAATACAACTTATTTTCATCTGTTACACACTTTCTTAGTCAGCTAGCCTGAAAACCTTAAAAATCCTGCCCTCTCCATGGCTGCTGCAGTGTCTGTGTGTGACTCCTTTAAAGGTTATTAGGTCAAAGTAGTCAGAGTTAGTTAAATAACTACACTGACTCCTAACCTGAAGTTATTTTGAGACCTGGGGAAAATAAAGAACCAGACTTTCAGCATTATAACTTAAACCCTGAAGGCTGTGTGATTTCAAAAACAAATCTTTATCACTTGTGCACTAATGTGCTAGGAGAGGCCATTTTTTTGTTGTTTTCATCAAACCAGAGGCAGCTTTTTTTCATAATCTCGCCAAAATCATTAGTCACTTTCGAGTGAGGTAAATGTAGGTGTGCTGTCACTTCAGTGTTTGACGCACTTCAGCTCAATTAAGTCATTATCTTTTGAATGAAGAAGTAAAAACATGAATGCCGTCCCGTTGTCTCGTCGGCGGGAATAATTACTTGTCCTTTAAATGTCACTTATATTTCTTCTTGTCATAGTGGACCTTTGTGTGCCTTTTTTTACTCAAACCTCTTATTCTAAAATAGCTCCTTTGTTCTGGAGCAGCTCAGTCTTGGAGTGCACATTCTCCACCTAAATTGCACTTAATAACCTTTTTCACATGATTTTGCAGTGTTAATGTGCTATATTTGGAAATGTCAGTGTTCTGCAACTCTTGACACAACCTGAAGCAATACAAGATTACAATTCTGAGTCATTTCTGAGTGATGAGGCTGCAATGCTTGTTACAATGCTTAGCTCTCTAAAATAATTACTCCCTACCGTTAGCTCCTAAATGGTATTAAATATGAAAAAGCTACAAATAACTCAGAGTAGAAGACAGAATGGGGATGTTTAAAGAGTTATGAGGGATTCTTGAGTTGCCTGAATAAATGAAAGGCCTGGTCTTGAGCTGATTGGACCGAGCTCAAACCGGTCGCTGGGCTTTTCCTTTCCACAATAGATTTGGCACATTAACAAATCTCCATCTTTCATCAAGGAAATATTTCCCTCTGCCGTCTTGGCTTCATGGCCTTAAGGCAGAGAAGCAGAGCTGTGATGGAAAAGATTTTTCCTCAGTCATCCTCCTAAACGCCTTTTTTTGGGGGGGGGAGACACACACCATCAAATGTTTAATTCAATTCCTTGAAAAAGATAGTGCAGGACAGAGATAAGCCACAGGGGAATAGTCTCAGCTGTAGGTGAACCTCGACCTGTAAGTGCTGGCCCAATCAAATCACTCAAACAACCTCGTATGTATGTATCTTGGATGGTTTCCATTAAATCCAACCTTCACCTGACAGGATTTACTCCAAGAACCTGAAAATACAGATCAGAGAGATTACTGCTGAAAGTTTCTTCAGCTTAGCACCACGGCTGAAAGTGGAGATGACAAATAAATACCAAAAGATCCCCAACAGCCAAACGCTTGATATGAGGGATTAATACTTTAGATTCTGGGGAAAAAAAAGAAGAAATCTGGATACTGGTACAACTGTGCTACAAAGCAAAGAGTTTGTTTGCATGTGTGTGTGAATGTCCTTGAGTTAGAACTATTTGCTTTTGTCTCAGGACGCCAAATAATAATGACCCAAACTTTGTGTACATGTTGATTGCTGATGATAATGAAGCTGTGAAAAAAAACTTGTGCCAAAGAAAACAGTAACTATACAGCAGGAACAGGACATGCATGCAAACTTGTCCACCAAGTGGCACTACAGTCCCCACAGCTACTTTTACCACACAGGTGAGGCCAAAATAAATAAAAAAAAGCATCACATTTTGTTTTCTGATATTATTTTTTTAGTGGGTCTAATTTAGGTTATGACAGACCGGAAGCATGATTCATAGCAAGCCTGGAAAAACATTTCCAGAGATGCACTATCCGAGAATCTAAAATTTGGTACACTTGTCGGTTTGATTGGCAGTGAACATGGCCGGCTACATAAAGAACCGTGTTTTCATTTCAGGTTGTAAGGGGTGTGCACTGTAGCATTAAATAGGCCACTGACACAAAACGGGGAACACGTAAATCCCCCTGACATCTCTGCAGGACGGAAATACAAATGTTTACTTTTGATGGGAGGAAAAAAAACAAAACCTGAAGCAAATGAAAACCTTTTTGTCAAGGAGAGAGGACAGGTTTTACCTCAGATGGAGTGTTTCTGGAGGTTGAATTAAAAAAACAGTGAATGAGTCGAGGATACAGACTCAGCATCTTGCAAGGTTGTTTCGCTGGATTTCGTGGTCCCTCAGTACCTCATTCAATCAATTTAATATATCTAAACCTGCACTATTCTGGCCCTCATGGTCAGAGATAAGAGAACATTCACTCAATAAACCATCTGCATTTCCTGATCTCAGTTGTGCATCTCGAAAAAAAGATATTTCCCAGAGAAGGAAATTGGAGCTATTTTGAGATGTTTTTCAGTGAACATATTTTCTGCTAAACATAGATCTGTACAAAGATGTTCAGGTCAAGACCCAAATCATTTTTCCTTGCAAGCACGTGCAAAAGTTTCTGCTACTTTATTAGAGAATTTCCTGCTGTACTCGCATACATGTCAGTACTCCTATAAAAACCACAAGTTTTTATAATGTCTGCACTTTGGCCCCCCTGGAGATAATTTGCTATCTTTTTCATATACTTGGCAAATGAGGTGGTTGTGATTCAGAGTGGGCCTTGTGTTATCCTTTATATGTTATATTAAGACTGTGAGGCTGGAGATAGGAAGGTGGAATCACATGTTCTTTTTATTTATATCGCACATTTGAAAAAGTTTACAAAGTCTTTCAACACTAATGAAATCAAGACAGTGATGGAGGATGAAAGCAGCATATATGCACGCTGACATAAATGTGTTAACTAATCTTGTGAGAGAGTGGAGTCTTTGCACCCACAAAGCATTCAATGCAACATGGTGTCAGATACTTTCGTGTTCACACATGTCAGTATAAAAGCTTGTAGGATATCTATTTCTAAATTAGATCAAAATGCCCAAAGTATGAACATGTGTATTTTACCTAGAAATTGTTCAATAATGTTACCTTGCAGGTAAGAACAGTCCTAAATAATCTTAATGTGCAAATGTGTATTAGAAAATGTGTAAATTAAGTAGACTGTCAAACAAAACATAAAATTTAACAGTATAAATTTAAGTAAGAGGATCAAATAACATACAGTTACATGTGCTCACTTATGAAAATTAGCATCTGGAAAATCTAAAATTGTTGATGCTAAAACCATTCAGGTTGTAGTTAAAGTGTCAATTAAAGCAGGAATATTAAAAGAAGTTGGATTATCGGTGAAAGTTACAGTTTAGATCCAGCCCCGCAGGAAGATGAAGTGTCAATTTGATTGTAAATACTAAGTTGGAGTGAAATGGTTGAAAACAGCTTGGAAAGGTCAGTCAGAATGTAGGTCAGTAATTTATGTCAGTTAAAGATAAATGTGGTAATGATCAGTGAAAGTAGTTGAAGTGAGTTGTGTACAAAGAGTGGAAGAATAAGGAGAGTTGAAAAAGATTCTCTGTTGTTGTTACTATTGTTTAAAATTGAAGGTATGAGACCGCAGTTAAAAAAATAGGTAAAAATTTAAATTACAGAGGAGGTGATGAACTCTTTTTGACATTTCATTTCCTTTGGAGAAAACATGAAAGCAGATTAAAGGAGTACGTAAAGTATACCACTTGGCCTCTAGATGAGTGAGGAAAAAGGGAGGTAAAACCTCAATAGAAAAGTATCAAAAATAAAAATAAGTATAATAATAATGAAGTAATATTAACAATAGTTTGTTTTACTGTTGTAAAAGTGAGTCCTTTTTATAGTCCTGTAATGCCTGTAGATGTTTCTGTAATACCTTATAGCTCTTTTTTTAATTAGGGTCATTAGAGAAACTAGAAACCTGCAGTTCTCAGCACAAGACCTCCACCATGAGCGGGGTTAATCCTTTCAAAAGACCGTGACATAGGAGAGAAGAAACACTGCTCTTATATCACTCTTGGTATGAAAGCCGTGCGTTCAGTGTCGTTGATTAGCAAATTAGAGACACTAAGTGCTCTCAACATCGGTGGATTTCTTTCAATTAACGGCAGCCTTCAGTGAGCGAGGTTGAATCCATACGCTGTCAGGCCATAAGGCTCGAACGCTCACAATAATACCCAAGAGTCACCGCCACTTAAGGACTCAAATCGCTCCAGTGACGAGCCGAAGGGGGAGCTTTGCTTTCAACAATTACCGATGCGTGATTTCTATAGAAAAAAGGCTGTTTTTTTAATGTGAGACACAAAACAACATAAGAGAATCAGAAAGGTGGTTACTAGCTGCTTGTTTACCGCTAATTAGCTTAGTAACCACAGCACAAACACAGTGAGAGGTAAGCTTTACAGGCTCCAAGCTATCTTTCCAATTACTGAGCTAGAGAAGCTCATTGTAGCCAACAGTATTCCCACTGAGTGTGTGTGTACGCACCACAACACTGTTACTTTTCTTTTTTTAATACTGTTTTTTCATTTCCTTTTTATTTGATTATATGCAGGTTAGTTCCTTAGAGATTGGCCCTACTTTCAAGGGAGACCTGGCCAAGGCAAAAAAAGGAAGGAAATCTGTTTCCCAATCTCATTATCACTTGTCCTAAAAGCAGAATAAAACTCAAATGTGTTAATCGATCTGAAGTTAAAATCACCCTGCTTACTTTATGATGTTGTATCTTAATATTACTGCCGAGCAGATACAAAAGGATTGTGTTGACTAGTGAGTTTAGAGTTTATATTGTTGTGGCTTTCACTGTTTTTACAGTAAATGCTTTGTGAGTTTGCATGTTGCTGCTGCACATTTCAGTCAGGTTTTTATTTTTTAGGGTCTCTAGTATTGGTACATAACTTTCATTACCAGGCAGGGAATATGCTGAGTTAGCTGCACATGATTACACAAACCAGCATGTTGGAAGTGTAACAGAAAGAGGTTTTTTTCAAAATTGTTTGCCAGATGCTGCCAGATGTTACTGCTTTTAGCTGCCATTTAAAGTACATAATGTCAGTATTAATTATACAGATTAATTCCAATCTAATATTCAGATGTAAAAAAACAGCCAGATATTGAATTTGTCCTTTGAGGCATAATATCAGAACCAATCCTTCCCCATATTTCATTCGCCGTTAACATGATCACTTCACCTTTTTTATGCCGTATAAGAAATATTTTAATTGGACATATATGTTGAATATAATTCCAGGGATTTAAAGAATATTTAATATTGACATTTTTCTCTGCTGATGAGCTTTCATTGCTTAAGCTTTTTAAGATCCCCAGTTAAGTAACGTTTAGTTGTCATTTTTATTTATATCCTTGCACATCAGAGCAGTCTGAAGCCTGAGATTACTTGTACGTATGTTCACCTCATTATTTGGAACTTTGGCCATGTTTAATTTAAACATCCAACTTTGTAACGTTGCACATATAACACAAAATGAGGGAAAGTATAATCCTCTTTAAATGCTTTCGTGTTTAATCCATGAAAGAATATGAAATTGCTTCAAATTTGCACCCATGTCATGTCCTCATATTAGCTTTTCTTCTTTTTCTTCATTTTCTCGGGGAAGAAGAGCTTATTAAGGTAAAATATGTGTTTTTCTGTCATTCCTTAATGACAGTTCTCCCATTATTTTCTAACATGAAATATTCAGCATGCTCAGCTACATATGGCTAGACTGAAAATGCACAGAATATTAATAAAGATTACACACTTTATCATACCCTCAGTAATAATTACAGTACAAAAAAAGACTCATAATTTCAAAACAACTTTAATGCACCATCTGATCTACTTATAATCATTGCAAATTCACAAGGTCAAATCCCTCACAGTCCTGATTGTCATTGCAATCACCGAACCTTAAAATTCTGTGAAAAAACAGTCAGTTCAGGCATTTTGGTTGTGTGCCTGGTACTAAAATGACTGTTTTTCTATCTGTTTTTATGTCTGGCTCCATTCCTCTGCTTGCCATCTGACATTTTTTGAGCAAGAGAGCTTCATTTTAATCACTGCCAGATTTGTGAATCCTGCTATGCACTGGGCATCCTGCCGTAATCACAGATCACAGTGTGTTCGCTGAACCTCTGAGCCTTTTGTAACTATTCTCTATCTATGTGAGAACAGGTTGTCGCTTTTGATTTTTATCAGGCAGAGACACGTGTTAGAAAATCATTAGAGACTTCCACTTTCTCTTCTGTCAAGTTACATTCAACCTGACCCTGAGAAATATTTTCCTTATGTCTGGAAATAATTGATTTTACAGTCACTAATGCTATTTAATTAATAGACCTGTTTACTTAATTTAAGTAGCAGCGTTAATAACTAAATGACCCAGCTATCAAAACAGCCAAAATCAGAGTTAATTAGAGCACAAGTTGTTGATAACTCCATCCTGTGTAATTGTTCAGGTGTTGGGAGGGAGTTTAAACACACTGTGGTACCAGAGGAGGATGATGGGAAATGGAAGTTTGAGGTTTTAACATCACATCAGTGTTGTGCTGTCAAACTGTGATCCCACACGGCTTTAGAAAACACACCACTAAGACACTTTTTTTCTGGGGATCTTAATTAAAAGCAGCAAATAAGACATGGATTTTTCCACTGCACAATAAATGGACTCTGCTATATTAGCCTTCTTTGGCTTTTATACAGACTTATTTTTCCAAAAGGGTATGATGCCAGATTTACTGCTTTTCTCTTTTTTTTTCTCCTTACTGTAAACACATTGCTCATCAACAGGGATGAACTGCTTAGTATTGCAATTGTACTGCCTGGGAATCACTGCTGTCAAGGCTTAAAATAGTCTCAAGAAAAGCCAATTTGTAGCTTGAAAATGAGATCAAACATGGTCAGATTTGTTTGCTAAAGGTCAAACAAGTTAAAATAAAAATAACTAAGAGACATGGTCATATTTGGACACATTTTGACCTGATGATGGTGTAAGATGGAGAGTTAAGAGATGACAAATAATTCCGGGTCATTCTGAATGATACATGTGCGGTGTTACAACATAATTGCAATCCTGCAAACAGTTGTTGAGATGTCATTTAAAACCATTAAAGTCAAGTTCATGCTGATGTTTGTGGAGGCAGATTTTGCAAAAGTCAGGAGGAAGTCTGTTATCATCCGGACACCATTGGGTCTGTACAGCATCTGGGCGTATGTGGACATGTAATTGTAGCTGCCCATAGTTCTCTGCTCATAGTTATTGCCATTTTACAGCTTATTTGACTGCAAAATATTGGTATTTTATAATCGTCACACCTCCTTAAAGGCTGTTACACGCTTCTAATTGCCATCCAGTGTAAATTGACACGTGTCCTTGTAGTTACGCTAATATTTCACAGTTGATGCCCAGGTTGAATCCAGATGTTTCAGGTTGTATTTGTTATGTTCCTTCCCAGCTGTGTATTACATCCAATTCTGCTCTCAGCACTTTTCTGATTTATTTAGAGATACAGCGGGTGTTACTCACAGGCTCCGTCTCCGTGGCCTCAGGCGAACGTCGCGCAGCTACCAACAAGCCAAACCAGCCCACAACTTGATTTAACCCCGGCACTCAGTTTCACTATCAGCTAATCTGTGGAGTCAGGTGATGACGGGCAGCTCAATCTTGTGAAGATACACACTTGATGGTACATTTCCTTGTTGGCGGACATGCTAGTGGTGCAGCACGGGTGACCTCGGGCCAGAGAGGAAGCAGCTAGAGAGGTTATGGAGAGGTCTAAGAAGGACAACACGAGGTAATAAAGGGCATAGAAAAGACATGAATGGAGGCTGTTTTTGTACCACTGTTTGTGAAACTTGTCTATTGAGCGTGTTGCAGCTTAGACCTTGAATAGAAAGGAAAAAATGTACATAGCTGAGCTGTTGTGCATTTAACACTGAATAGTCCCGAAGCACAGCAGCAGACAGTTGTGTTGTTTCGCAGTAAAGAATCTTGTATTTTCGTCCTGATCCCGGATAAACTTCCTCGCATGCACCCGCTGTTTTGTTGCTGCACTGAAGCGGCTGCAGTGCGACAGCCACCTTTTAAATATGTGGAATGCTTTCAATTAAAGCGTGCTTTAAAGCTGGCTAAGTGGGATTTATACTGCTGGGCCTCATCAGTGTGTGTGTGTATGTGTGTGTGTGTGTGTGTGCTCCGGAAGGGATTAAGGCCCGTAGCATAGTTTTAATCTCTGATACAGATTATGACTCGGGTTTCTACGAAAGGCTTCACTACTGTCAGATACAGTATCAGTGGTAGGAGCTGTATGCTGCTTTCAGGACCCCACATGCTCACCTTTAATCGGAGGCCAGCGCTTTAACATGCAAAAATGTGGATTCTTTTCTATATAATATTTTTCTAAACATCCATCCTCCATCAAACACCTAGAAGTAAAGACAGGAGAGAGTTTAAGAGTTGAGATGTCATCAACTTCAACTCTTATTTAACCTTTATTAACACATTCTTGTTAACAAGCTCTTGAATCAGCCTCAGGGAGGAGATTTTCACACACTGACACATTCACATCTGGGAGTTGCGCACATAACAAAACACTTGCCTGTTAAATGTTGGACTGATTTTCATCAACATTTCATGATTTCACCCATCTGCTCTTTACATTAATGCTGTTTTTTAATGGTACTTTTGCAACAGTTTTTCTTTTAGTGTTGATTTATTTTACGCACTTGTTAATTTCTCAGAAAAGTAGAAATTTCTACAGTCAAAGAATCGTTCTTCTTTTTGCTGTTGGACAGTTTAGTTGTTGTTTTGCCTTACTCAGAGACACATCAACAGAAAAAGCTGTGTATTGTGTCATTCATTCACTCCCCCCACCTGCCCAGGTTTCCTCTGACACTCCAGGGCTTCAGACCACCAATTGTCCTGTCACCAGCCCACTTTTCCAAACCTCAGGCTCCCAAGTCACGGTCTATTTCCTGACTACTTACAGAGATTTGCTGGATGGATGGAGGTGTACTCAACAGGCTTGAGTGCAGGCTGACCTACCGGCTCCCATAGCATGGGCAGAAAGTTTAGCTAATGGTCTGTTTGCTAAGCCGAAGCTTGGCTAACATGTCCAGCGATTGCCTTGAAAATAACATAACCATCAACCTCAGCCGTACCTTTTTTATTTTTGGTGCAAATTAGCAAATATCAACTTACTAAGATGCTGATTTGGTTACATTTACAGTGTATAAAATGTGTATGTGATCATTTAAAAATGCATGCATACACGCAACACATTGTAAAAAAAAGGACAGACACTTGTGCATGCTGTACTTTTGTACTGCACAATGCTGCTGTACACTGTCTAACTATTTTTCAATTCCACCCACATCCCTGTACACACACACTCACACACATACACACTCATGCACACACAAACACACAAACACACACATATACCCTCACGGGTTGTTTATCAACATGAAACAGTTGGAGTCAGTTTCATTTCAGTCTATCGAGTCACTGTTCAAAAGCATTTCAGGATCAAAAACACTGGCAAATCTTCCAACAAATCAGTGAAAAAGGAATTTTTCCCCTTCCAAGGTGGTCGGGGGCAACCCTCCATATCTGGAGTGTAAACATACACACATACACACACACAGTGGGTCACTTAAAGCTATATGTGTACACTAGAGCGCGAGGCTTGTAATAATATGTCGGCTGTCATCACTGTCAGCTATGCTGCTGTTGAACTCCTCTGGGATCACCCACACACACACACACGCAAACACACACAGATGCATTACAGAGAAGGCTGGGGATTACTGAGGGTTACCCACTGCTATTGCACTGCACATTGTGCGTGTGTTTGTGCGTTTTCTTGTTACTATCTTTATGAGGACCAAAGTTCACACAGGAAAAGAAAGATTCAGACTTTGTCGATTTTGGCCTTTTATTTCTTTCTCTCTCTGCTTTTTTTTTTCAGTGTGTGTGTGTGTTTAAGTGTGTGTTGGTGGGTGCGTTATGTGTGAAAGACCTTGACCTGTTAGTGCAATGTGCACTCTCCCACCCCGCTGCTAACCACCCCATCAGTGATATTTACTGCACGGCCCTTCAGATAAACACCTGATGAGATGAAATATTGATCTCGCTACCACCTTCTCTCTCACACACACACACATGCACACACACATGCACATACACACGCACATACACACACACCCACACCTACACAGAGTGCACTCCCACCTAATAAAACTCCAACCTCACTGCTCATGTCATAGCATCTACGCACTATGTTGTCATAGAATATGCAGTTATAAAATGATTTATGTGTGATAGCTACACTAATTAATCACTGGTCATCTTTGTTTGCATATTTTCTCACAGATACATTGGAAGGTAAATTTAACTTGAAGAATACTCAGTTTAACTATACTTGAAGAGCAGCTAACAACTAAACCTCCATCTCTTTTTCAATAACTTCAACAGATGGAGGTTATTTTTATTTATATCTACCCTTTAAGCTTCTTTGAGTCAGTGCTGATGAATCAAAGAATTTTGCCCACATGCGTTTTTGTGTATTTGAAAAGGTTTTTGACCGTGTTTCCTAACCTGAAACCTCCTTTAACTGTAGGGCTTACTGCTGCAAGCCATGTGGTTTTTCTAAGCGAGAGTTTAGCCTTTAAGGCAAAGCACATTTAAGATGGACAGCAGAGTCACCTTTAGCTTATTTTTCTCTTTTCTCTTTCTAACATTCAGAGGGTTTAAAGGTGCAGCTGAGGTCTGGAGGGAGTGCACAGACATCAGTGTATCTGCTCTTTGCAGATGACACTGTTTTTCTAGCTTTAGCGAACCGTGATCTCTTGTGTGCACTGGAGCAGTTTGTTGGCTGGATGTGATGTGGATCAACACCTCCAGGTCTGAGGTCCTGCTTTGCTCTCTGAAAGCTGTGGCAGTAGCTGCGGTGTCTCGGGGTCTAGCTCATGTCAGAGCAGCAGCAGTATGTTGCACTGGACTGTGGTGGAGGCAGTTGAGTTTATTTTAGTGCTTCAGGGAAAAGCATCCTGGGCTCTTCCTTTTGTTGATGTTCTGCACGAACTGATAGAGGAGATGCTGGTGGTTCAACCAGCTGCCCTGAGGGTACCTAGGACTCCCGTGGGAGGAGCCTGGGGAGTTGCTGGACATCAGCCTGCTGCAGGTAAGCAGCTAGAAATTGACTAATGTATATTTTATTCACCCTGTTATCTCATGACATAATAAACAGCATATAGAGGTGAGGGCTGATAGTTTACAGGCATGCTAGTGGCTTTGTGAGGCTTTATAGGCACAGTGATGCTTTGAGCTAAATGCTAATATCAGCTGGTTTACAAGCTTTGGTACATAAGTATACATGTTTATCTAAATCTGTATTTATATAATTGACCAATGTAAGTTTTCAGTGCCATATAGTTGATGAATAATGCCAATATCATGTTGTTGTCTTCATTATTTTTTTGCATCTAATAAAATACAACAATTTAATAATTCTGATAGGTAGACAAGTAAGTGTATTTAAATGAAGATTTTGTGAAAATTGTATCAGTTTAGTTTTTTTTAAATGCATCAGTAATCAAAGTAAAAAGATGGAGAACAACTTTAATGTTTTAAGCAAGTTTCAGTCCAATTATTAGCAGCATTTATGGTCAAACAACATTTCCCTGTGTCAGGTACTTTTCAAAACTTGCAGATACTTGCATATTATCAAACAGAGAAACCATGTTAGTGAAAATACAAACAGTAGCAGCATCAATTTGTTTTTGTTCCAGTTCCAGTTAATGAGCTGCAAGTTGTAATGCAGGTCAAAGTTCCTCTGCATTTTCTCCAACAACCCTGTTCTACTTCTTCTTCTTCTTCTTCTTCTTCTCATTAATGGCTCCAACATCACTGTATATTCTCTTGCTGGGAACAAAAAGGGGGAGAATGGAGAAATTTAATTACCTGTGGTTTAAGAAGGCTTAAGTGGGTTTTGTTATTTTCCACCACTGAAGGGGGGCCAGACCAGTCTTTCTGTCAATCACTTGCTTTTGGAGGTGACGGCTCAGCTTCATGTTCAC
This sequence comes from Acanthurus leucopareius, assembly GCA_029814765.1. Lineage (NCBI taxonomy): Eukaryota > Metazoa > Chordata > Actinopteri > Acanthuriformes > Acanthuridae > Acanthurus > Acanthurus leucopareius. The sequence continues at coordinate 11,040,558 of JAQMCX010000041.1, read as the reverse complement.
TCCTTGTTTCAATATGTTCAGTGTTCTTCAATATTGAGATCCAAATATTTGGTCTCCTTAACCCTGGAAAATCTCTTCTCCAAGCTCTGCAACGGGTCTTCCAAAATGTTCTGATCCGGAGAAAGACCCCTGCCTTTATCATCTCAAGAGTTCCTTCCTCTGATGGGGCCCAATGTCTCGATAAAATTCAAATTGCATCCCTCTGTTTCTTGGTTTGACATGCAAACTTCCCATGTTCCCCTGAGTAAACATTCACGGCATGCTGCCACATGCGTAGAGTGGAGTTCCAGTGGGTTGGGAACAGCTTGAATCAACCCATGCTGCGGGGAACCGAAGTCCTCTTGAATGGCCCTTAGTTACTGTCTAGCAGTGGATGAAGTGTGTTGCAAATGTCTTCAGCTTGCTGAAAAAATGTCCCCCACTGCTCTGCGACCGTTGATGCCCTTGTTAACCACAAGCTTGTGTGCATGTGTGTGTGTGCGCTGCAGCTGAGTTCTGGTCTCGTGGCCTTTGATCATGTTTGCACCAGTGTTTTTCAGCACAACCAAGACTCTATGAGTTAACATCAATGATTCAGTCTCTCCAGACTCCAACAGTCTGTGGTGAAAGACAAATGGAGGCCAGCATTCTTTGGTGTGTTACTTTCTTTCACAACCCTTGTAAAACTGTCCTACATCTCCATGGTGGTATTTCTCTCTTTTATGGCTTCACCTTGGTTCTGCTATGAGCAACAGCTGCTGAAAGTCCTCATCTGAAAACAGCTATGAAGGACCAGTTGTCTTTGGGAATCATTTTTCTTGTTAAACTGTCAGTTTGTTTTGACCTGGCATTTGATTTTTGCCATTTACTTTGAGCATTAAACATCTGTGTTGTAGTTGGCTGAACTGGGTGAGCTCTAATCTACATCTTCAGTTTACTTCTTGTGCCTCTTTATAAGCAGAGAGATTGGTCGGTTAATCAGTCAAAAGCTAGTTTTTGCCACTCTGTGTGAAGTTGTTTAATCAAAGCTTAAATTCCCAAAGTCCCTGTGTCCCAGACTGAACCTAAACCTGCTGTACGCGTGGCTTAGCTGAGGTTGTAACAAATGACTTTCAGTGAATTAAGCCGAATCTGTATTTATCTGCAACTAAGCTAGCTTTGTGATAACTTCCTCAACTATCTCACCCCTTTACCTCAACAATTGGGCTCAAAAGCACATAAACTCCCTCAGTCAGCCGCTTTCATTGACTTCTGTTGCATTATAAAAGAGTATAAGTTCGAACAAACCTTCTCCCTGGATGAATATAAAGTTTAAATGAGTGTATACTTTGCAGTGTTCAAGAGGAGGATGCTGTTTGGGGTGTGAGCTCTCCAAGGTGTAGCTTTGTGACACCAATAAGGCAGACTGTCGCTCTATAATGAGCTGAGAAACTGTATCCCACTCTTTGGTTCTCTGGTGACTGGAGTGTAATAGGCCTCATGCTATTTTTGACCAGAACTGAAAATACATGTCTGTTCTGCTCAGGCAGGAAAAAGAGAGACAACAGAGTAAACCCGACTGTGTGTTCTGGTGAAAACATTCCCCTTGAATGTTTTATATATTTATATATATATATTTTCAGGCAGATGGTCCGCTGTTGACCAAAACAGTCGCCCGCTGTTTATTGTCTTGTATTTTCAATAAGCCATTATTGTTTGGAGGGTTCAGCAGCACCTTTTAAATTCTCTTCAAGTGGACTCGACAGCAGATCTTTATATTTATAGTATGGTAGGATTTGAAAAGATTTGTTCTATAAACTGATCACGTTCTGTGTGAAATCAGGCATCTTATACAAAAGCAATTGTTCCCTGAATGTCAACCAGGATGTTTTTTTCCCTCTTTTTTCTTTTTCTTCTTACCACTCATTTTCATTTTGGACATTTGGAAACATTATTAATGGATTTGCTTTCTTTCTGGGAGGAATAGAAGTTTCACCTCTCTCTGCAGAAAGCTGAGTTCTGACAGAGTACTGAGGAGAGGCTGTGCATGTTCGCCATGCGTGCAATCTGTCTTTTCAGTCTCGTTTTCTGGCTACAGATCAGCAGCTCGTGGCTGCCGGTAGAAATCTGGTGGGCGAATGAGATGCAACAGCTGATGTTTTTCATGATGCAATCCCAGCATAAAGTGGGTAAGCATATCAGCAGCAGCTCTACAGTCTTTTTTTTTTTTAAATTCAGTTGTTATTTACTCAGCAGTTCAGCCTGTGGGCGCATGTGCATGACTTCACAGCATGGACCGGGAACGCTCTGCAAATATTATCTCCATAGGCTTTATTAATGTCACCTCCTGCAGAGCACTAAAGTTTAACAGCTGGAAATTAATGATTTTTTTCTGTTAAAATGCTTGTTAATACAGTGTAAACCTAAAATAGATCATTTTCTTTGTCTGTTTCATGTGTTTAGTGGTGATAGTTGGTGTTTCAAACACACTGCAAATGAAAAATGACAATTTCTGGAAGCTGGAAGATTTTTCTCAATGACCCATCACTCTGCCTCTCACTGCACAAGCTTCAATGACCTGGATAATAACAAAATCATTGTTATCATGTCAGATGATAGAAAATGGCACAGAGCAACACAATTAAAATGATTTAATTCAAATATAGCTGTATTTATCAATATCTGTGCATTAACAATAGATTAAAAAAATGGAAAAAGCAATGTGAATGTAGTAGCTAGTAGTTATAAACCCTGGATGTGCCAGCTTCCCTTATCTTTACAGAGCATTTTGGCGCCTTCAGCCCTTCTTTTTGGTTTTACAGCCTGCATCTTAGTGTTTGGCTTCGGTCCTTCAACTCTCAGTGTCACTTCCAGCAGCAGCAGGAATTTGTTTTTAGTGAAAAATCTCCGACAAACACACTGAACACTGCTCAGCAAACAAAGAAAGTCAGTGACCAGCTGGTGAACTGTGGAGAATTTACTGCTTAAAGAGCCAGATATTTCCCTCAAGAGTCAACAAAACCAAAACTGAGCCAAATGAGACTGATGTTGGATCAACATTCATTAGTTGCCCAGAAACTCAAATTTAAATTAATGCTAATGTACAATAAGGTATACTAATATTGCTTTGTATCTTTTAGATAGCAAAAACACCTTTATCAGGCGATAAGTATATGTATATGTTCGTTGTCGTGTTAACAGCTTGACAAGATTATCTCCAGTATGTTTTAGCTCTGAATAGATAAATAAATGGCTTCTAATCAGACCTCAACATGGAAGGCAAAGTGGTGTTGTTCTTTTTAAACATTTTGGGTCCCTCCTGCAAAAATCCAAAAACAAGCTTTAGCAAAGCGAGCACACATACACTGGAAACTAAATTAATTGGCATTTACTTCTCCCCAAGCACCAAAGCAGCATATGACAGAAACATGGAGTGCACCCAGTCAAAGCACCATATTTCAAAGGTTTCCAAATGGCATTTTGATTTGCATGTTTCCTCCTGCCAACAGAATGAGCAATTAAGGCTTGTTGCATTCAAGGAGGACAGGCGGCGCTTGGCTAAAATCACACACTGCGGCTCAGCCCACAGAAAATAAGCAATTAACACCTGCTCTCCTACCCTTACTCAACCTTCCTGCCTTTTAATAATTACATTTAAAGCTTATACAACCCATTTAAACAAAATACATGCGTATATGCATGTACATGCTTTTACTGCATTTTCTCTCTGACTCAGTCATTTCGTAGCACATAAATAAACAAACAGAACCACACACCAAGCGCTTGATATATAAAGAAAACCTCTTTTTTTGCTCATGTTCTGACATAGTCTAACAGGCTTAAAACATAGAACATGTTACAGCTATATGTTCTACACCGAGTATTTATTTATACTCTGAAAAATCCTCCTGCTCTCCTCTAGTCTCAAACACACATCACAGACTGCAGGAAGGCCTCTTAGCTATTCCTGCTCCTTCCATTACAAAGCAGCAACAAGGTGCATTTGCTGATGCACTACACTTAGTGGCAGAAAGGTGCACTGGTACCCTGCCTTGATGTTTCAAGGAGAAGTTTGGGGAAGGCGTAGAAAACAAAGTTCACAGAAAGGACCATACGGAGAGTCTTGATTGATGCTATATGTGACTCATGTCTGATGTTGCTGACGTGTGATGGAAATGCAGACAGTGCACTAGAATATATAAATTTCACAGTATGATTAAGTATAATTCACGCTGTTGCATCAATGATGACTAAATGTCGGCCCTTTTAAAACTTTTTATCTGTTAGTTTTTGGTAGAAATGTGCATTTTTATTGCTTTAGGTTTGTTTGCATTTCTACAGTAAATGCAGACAGTAGGTGAGTGCTGGGAGTCACTAAAAGCTTTATACTCACAGTTATTAAGGAAACTAGACAGATGGCAAAAACTTTTTTAAGAAATGGACATTTTGGGTGCAGAGTTACATGAAAAGATCAACACCATCCTCATACATGTACGTTAAATATGAAATATACAAAGTTTTAGGGAAATATTTGGTTTGTTCCAATTGAATTGCTCCAATAAGGATGTTTTTTCACCAAATGAAGCTCTTGGAAGTAACTAGCTTTGTTGTAACCTTAAATTTTATAGTTTTTGCATGAATTTCTCCAAAAAAGATATAAATCACTAAGGCTTGACAGGCTAGCTGTTTCCACCCACTTCCAGTCTTTATGCTGAGCTAGGCTAAGCTAACAGGCTGGTCTCAGTCGCTTTATATTAAAATGGCATTGGTCTTCACATATTAAAGACAACAAATTAGCACAAGTTATCAAAATGTCAATAATTCCTAAAATATCTTTCATCCTAAAATTAAGAATTTTAAATCTTGCAATGCAACTAAAGTCTTCTGCTTTAACCTTAAAAACAACCTCCAGTTCTTCATACATGCAGGACTGGCAGATTCAGTCAAATCAAACAAGTCTTTCATGGATTACTGGCTTGAGAGCTGCTGTTCTGCAGCTGGTTTTCACAGGGAACATTAAAACTGTCCTTGATTCGGCCTCACATGTTAAGTTTGACATCAGTAAATTGCCCACTCTGTTGGTTTTGTTTCTGTGATGTTTTGGGCGGCTTGTTTTGCTGCAGCTCTGTTGAAGGATTCCCTTTTTTCTCCTCCACTGGGAGAGAAAACTGAGACGGCAGTGAGAGATAGAAAAAGATATACTGAAAAAAAACAGAGAGGGAATGGATCGTCCAATATTATTGTCTCTGCTGTGTTGCATTAAACAGCAATCATTGTTAGACATGGAGTCAGATACAGTTTATAGATGCATGAGTATAGATAGACAAGCAGAGAGAGAAAAAGAAGAAGGCCCTGCTTTCTCTGGTCCGATAAAGCTTGTGTAACACCGCCGAGCCTTTCAGAGGAGACATGATTTATTTAAAACCAGTTTACATGAGGGAGCAACATCACGCAGTTTGCCACTTTTCTAATTCTTCCTCCTTTTTTTAAAAAGTAGGGATACCTGCCCCCAAAACCTTTAAAAACAAAGATGTACAAGCCCTACTTTTAGCCTTGTTCCCTATGCTGCTGCCTCTGCAGTAGCGTCACTGTGCTCTCATAAGCTTCATTCTGTATCCAATGTTATGCATGATTGACTTGTAATGGTCTTTCAGGAGGAAAACAATCTAAACATTAAGTAAGAAAACATCCACTGAATAGAATAAACTGAGAAAAAAGGCAGGTGAGCTGAAAGAGAAGCGAGGAATTGACACAGTTATGAATGAACAGTTGTCTGAGCAAGTTGCAGACAGATGCAGGTTGTGGTTGAAAGTCGACCACAACAATCAGACATTTTAATATGTCTGATCATCCAGTGTGGATGATGATTTTGCAAATTAAAGAAACTCAGCAAATGTGCATCCATCTGCTCGTGAAGTTTACCTATTCATGTCCATTTTAGTAAAAATGTGAGTTAATTTGTCATGTAAAAAATATGACTCAGTATGCGAAAACAATTATATTTTGTCTTTCATACCGAAAAATTAAGTTTTTTAAAGTCTAAGAACATTATTCTTATCAGGTCTAATTCAATTAGGCTCGAAAATTCAAATGTCTGGGAGGAAACACTTGTCACCCCCTGGAGGCATGAAGTTGGAGAGATGAGGATGCTAACAGGCAGGGAGGGTTTAATGAAAGATGCTGCTGAGTTGCACTATGGGAAATGTACAATGCATGCATGCCTCATTGGGATAGAAAAAAACTGTAAATAGCTCAGCCTCTGCTTCGCATATTTAGACCATTGTTTGTAAAATCTGCCCCCCCCCACACCTTGTCTTCCTGGTCCATTTTGTTTGTAGTGGTTTAAGTTATTTCCAACGCACGTAAAAAACATCTGCAGTGAGAGCTTCAGGTTCAGGTGTCAGTCCTCAGAGCAGGCAGAGGTACCAATTTCTCTGCTGTCAGCTTCAATTGACCAGAATGCACTGCACTGAACTGCACAGCCTTAAGAAGTGTGGAAGTTTCCATAAGGGCCACTTTTCCATCCCTAAAGCTCTCCGATTCTTTTGAAGTCACAAACACAGTGGCAATTGTCATCCCTCTTTCCATCTACATATAAAATTCACATCACGTACATTAACAAGGTAGATGCTACTCTTGCATGAAATACCTCCAGAAATGCAACAAATATGGCAGACTGCTGATTTATGGTTTTCTGCCCTGTTGAGACACTCTGCCCTGCACTCCAACATGCTCACACACAGCAGACAGACACACACGTAAACACACACAACAGGCTTTCCCGCTAATTATCCTCTTTTTTTGTGTCAGTGCCACTTAGGAGCTAAGCCTGATTGCACCTCTGCATGATAAATGCTCCTGTCTAAACTGCTCTTTCCTGCCGCCTTAACTGTGTTCCTCTATGAGCTAGCGTAAACAAAGAGGTGGGTTCAACTTTGTGGATGAAGTTATTTTTCTTCAAATGGCAACCAAGCAGCTTAGAAGCTGCTATCAATCAATAATTGCATATTGAAAAATGGATCAAATAACTATGTGCCACCTGATGAACCTTCAGAGAATTATCACCTTATTGTGCAGTCAGGGTCTATGGACCATTATAGCATCTTTTAGCTCAATGTTTTGGTTTTCTGGCCTGCAAGTTTACTGTGTTAGTCCAGTTTCACAGCTTTTGTAGCAAATGTCGGTTTTAGCAGGCAGCTGCGTTTAGAAAAAATGCATGGAAAACCCAACTGCTTAGCATCAGACAGACAAAGTTAGCAATTAGCATAAGGTGCACTTAGCAGCTGAAGTGCAAGATTATAGAAAAAGTGAAAAAAAGTGGACTTTGTCCTTTATTAGCATTCGGTCCAAATGGATGCTAATGTTGCTCTGTATCTCCAGAATAAGAATCAACGACTGAATATAAGCTTAAAGTAATAATATATAAGTGTTCACTGCTTGTTACGGCTGCCCCAGGTGAATTCTGTTCTGTATTTTTGCCCGAAGATTCCAGTTTTAAAAAGTACTAAAGAGCTGTTTGTAGTCAGTGGTCAATCAATCAGCCTTCCACCACTGAACAGCAAAAAGTCGCAGTGATGCCGAATGTCTGTGTGTCCTACAGGCAGAGAGGCAAATTGAATTTAAAAAGCAATTATAAAACATCTGGAGGAAAAGCAGCTCTTGTCCTTAGCGATTCGGCTGTGTGGTGTTATTCATCCCCTGTTGCTTTTCTCTAACTTTATTGGCTTACTTTTCCAACCCATCCAGGCATAAAATATATTTATTTTAATGTATTAGCAAGTTGTATTTATTTTTTAATCTTTTCAAAATTTCTGCAACTGACTGTGAGGTTTTAATGCACAATTTTAATCTTATTAGACATGTTTTGTTTTTTTTTAGCCCTCTGTTATTTCAGTTTAGGAAACTTTATGTGCAATCTACAACAGGCATGAAAACAGATTTTTCTGGTCATTGCTTCACTAAAAAGTCCCTTCTGGGTAAAAGAAGTAATTTGTTTGAATTACTGTATACATCTTTATCATTTAGTCACTGGATTAGAAATCTAGTTTTACTCTTGCAATGTTTAGCTAGAATCTTATTTGGAAAAAAGAAGCCGGTGCTGACACATTTGCACTCATTTTTTAGACTTTTTTCTGCTGTGGCCACCTTTGTCGGACAGATGATTTTTTTTTGGCAATAAATCTCCTAAGCAGGGGAGTTGCTGTGTTTAGATGTGCTTTCCCCGAGCTATCCACACCAGCAGGCGGCTCCTGTTAACTGCCAGCCCTTATCTCTCTTTTTCTGTCCTTCCTCCTCCCTCCATCTCTCTCCCCCTCTCCCTCCTCCTCTGTCTCTCCCTTTCTTATCTCCCACTCAGACTTTTCTCCCCCTGCCATCGCAAGTCTTCCCCCTCCCTTTCCACTCTATTTTCAGTTTCCTCGTCCGTTTAGCTTCCTCCTGTTTCCCCACCAGTTCTCATTCTCACCCCAATCTCATCATTTGCCCTCCCATTAAACCCCCTACCCACTTCCTCTATACCCCACAAACACACACACACACACACACACACACACACACACACACACACACACACACACACACACACACACACACACACACACACGCACACACACATTTAGATGTATCTCCTTTGTGTCATCTGTCACTCATCTCTCTCACAGCAGGAAGTGTTTGATCCAACTCTTCACGATTCACACCAAAACTTTCTGATATCAACATTCAGCATGTGTGTGTGTGATAGTGTAGGGATCCTCTAATTTGTGATAAATATAATAAAATATCCCCATTATCTATGCAAATTATGCTGCACTGTAAGTAATTAATTACTGAAACGTCATGCTGTTTCCATCAATCAAAGGAAAAAAAGAGCTTAAATTGTGTTTTTAGTGTTTGAAATGGACTTTAAGACCAGAAACCTCTTGCATGCTGCTTTAAAAATCTAAGAGTTGTTTGTTTTATCAAATGGAGGCATAAATCAAATATTAACAAAGTGCAAACAATAGTGAAACCACAGATGTTTCAATCTTTTTTATTAAATCTTAGGCTTCTGAATCAGAGCTGAATTAAACTGTGTTTAAAAAAGCAAAAGTGTTGGTGATTGTTCTGAACAGCTGCACGTGACGGCAGGTTGAAAGGTGCAATTAAAGTTTAAATATCAGAATAACTGCAAACACTGTCAGACAGTCTGACTGGACAGAAACAGAAGCTGTTTTGTAAAGAATAGAAAGAGAGATTTAGAGAGAAAAGTTTACTTTTTCCTTCCACTCCAGTGTTCAATCACTGCATGAAGTGTGCATGAATGATTGTCGATAGATTGTTGATTTCAGAAAGTAACAACAATTATTGCAGCCTCTTCAAAAATACTAGAAAGATATTTTCAAAGTTGCTTAACCAATCAACAAGCACCGCTGATTGGGTACTGTAGCACCTTCATTGTGGGCAACTGAACATCTCCACTGTGAGTTTGGTGCCTTGCTTGAGAACCTTGTGGCAGTATTTTTGCCCAAGGACAGAAAAGTACCACTCATTCATCTCCGCTTCACTATTTTCTCGATGATTTGAGAAGCAGCCCTCCAGGCTCAGGCCTGCTTCTGTAACCTCTGGTGTACTACTAACCCATTTTAGACTCATGGCTGACAAAACCCTGTTTTCTTTTCTGCCAACAAGGACTGCCTGCACTGAAAAAATAATAAATCAAAACATAAAACATAAAACTTAGAACATGGAGAGTTGTTATTGAGCTAACTAGTGCACATTATTGAGTTTAGGAAACACTGCAGGTTTTGTGGAATTGACTATTTTACTTCCTTTCTCCTGTTTGTTCCAGAATAGATCAAATCTCCAGCTTTCATCCCAGTCACATTTAGACCACACAAACACAGTTTGTGCTTCGATGTAATATCACTTTTTTTCTTAGCTGAAATGGAAAAAAAAAACCACTCTCTCGTAGAGGTTGGTTTTTTTTTGGCATTCAGGGAAATCTCAAAATAACTGTTCTGAAGAAAAAGCAGAAATTGATCAAAAATAACAGAGTGTGGGCTTTCTGTTTTGTTACTTTGGGGACGGAGACTCATGTCCTTTATATTTGTCATATTTTGAGTTGGACTTTGAGTGAAAAAGGCTGTACACCCTCGAGGCTCTCATCTGACCGTAAAGAGATTCCTTTACTAAAAGGCACCTCTTAACCCTGCTATGCTCATTGGCGGTTGTCAATTCAGCTATCGATCTTGAAACATGAAATGAGAGTGAGGAGGGATACCACTGAAGATTAAATTGCAAGTCCTGGGAGAGTCATCAGCCTCCTGAATAGCTCAATCCTTAAAGCTCCATCCATAAGAATTTACGCTGCTGAGGCCTTGAAATGGGGCTAAACAAGCTGAATTTAGCCTGATTACTTTACACTTAACCAGTCTACTGCCAAAGCAGAAGACAACCGATCTGCAGAATGATCGATTTGTCTTTCAGGTATCTTGCATTATCAGTGCAGATACGTTCAGTGCATTTCATAGAGAATTTCTAATTCTAATCTTAATACTGAAAAATAGATTAAATGTCTAACAAAAGTAGGCTTACACAGTCAAACAAATTCTTTAACATTGTTTGCACTTGTACTTTAAGTTTTATTAGTAGCAGTTTGTAAAGACAAAATCACAAGACGTGTTTTTTAAAATTTGCTGCAAAAACCATCTTTAGCAGTGTAACCAGGACACTAAGCATCCTATATCCAGCTGCATCCATTATTGAAGGGATGTAAATGTCATCAAATCCCAAACACACTCACATACATATGACACTGCAAAATCCCTCATACGTGAGTGGTCCATAAACCGTAACTGCATTCAGTTTTAGTATTTACAAAGCAGGCAGGCAGAGACTGGAATTATAGATAATATGAATTATAGATTGAGGAGTCTGATGGGAACGAGGAAGCATGTTGTTCTTTGTGTTTGTTTGTCAAAGGTTCAGTCAGGTTTCACAGAGGGCAACTTCTCACAGCAGGAGTCTTACAGAAGGTCAGAACGTCACTGTAGAACAGGACTGCACTTAAATTCGCTTTGCATTTTGTTGTAATACTTAAACACTTTATATGTCATTTTTGTGCAGTCAACTGCAATTTAATTACAAAATTGAGCGCTATAAAGGATTGTTATAAATCCTATCCTAACATGACACAAAGTGTTTGATCCAAAGATTTATTTTTAAGGCTCAAACCTCAGCTTTACAGAGGCCAAGGCTGCATTGCCAAAAGCAACAATTCCTCTACTGGCCACTTGAGACCGGCTCCTAAAGGGACTCAATCCTCACACAGCCAATAATGCCCAACTTTACAGCAGAAATAAATGTGTTTACAGCCTTTTCCAAAAAACAGTCTTGGTCCCTTTAGCTAATTAGTTATGCTAGCTGTCTGCTAGGCATCATTCAGTAATTGGTAGCATCGCACATCCTCTCCAGCTTCACTTTCTCATCCAAATATCACAACTTCTGGTTTCCATAATACTGGGATCACAACAGCCACAATGTCAGACATTAAGACTTTACAGTGGTGCTCTGCGAACCTCTGATGTCATGGTGGCTCTTTTTATTATTTCATCTACTATCTATCACATTAACTTACGATATTGTCACTGATCAATCATAAGTAACAGGTAAAAAATAAAAAAAGAGACTAAAAATGCTATTGTTAAATAATTTAGATGAGTTCTTTATGCTGTATTTGGATTTTTTATCCATCGTTTTAATTTCCACTATTGTTTCTTACCTCTAAATCCAACAATACAAGCTAAGTAGAGCAGCTGTTAGTTTGCAGAGACAAACTAAGCCCTGTTAAATGCATTTGCATGTGTTATGTCTCATTTGGTAGGTGGAGATTAACAGAGTGATACGAGGCAGGAGAGAAAGATAAAGGCAGAAGGAATATGCATGTTGTTTGAAGGAGAATATGAAACTTGTGCTTAAAAATTTATACCACATGTGGCACTAGTGTCATAATGTCAAAACACTTACAGTAGCATGGTTTGAGAAGCATCTTATACTGAGTGAACTGACTCGGAAATATCAGTCATACATTAAAATTTACTCAAGGTTTTCAAGTTCAGGCTGCAGCTAAAGCAGTTAAAACATGCAGGTAAAACACCTGAGTTTACTGCATGATTCTGCTTGAAGCTTTTTAGATAAGAATATGAATGAATTCTATAATTTTAACAATAAAAGTTGCCTTTAAAACAGCATATAGTTTGAGGAAAAGTAGAAAAAGAACTTAAAAAGATCATTTTAGTCTTGAAACATTTCAGTCCAGGATATTTTGTCAACAGTTTCTGAATGGAGTTCATTCAAAGCTCTGTAGCAAACAGTTTCATGCTGATAACTGAATAAAAACCGCTCTGCTAGTCCCACCAGGAAGTCTTGACCTTTGCCATATGTCATCTGTTTCATCTCCCATCTTGTCTTGCACCATCAGAAATGCAGCAAGTGCTGAAATATTCAACATCCAAACAAGCAATATGTCTCCAGCACGAAATAATTCAATCCATTTTGCATATCAAGCAGGTAAAAAAAGGGAATCCATGCTGTTGTAATTTTCATAATTTATTTTTTCACACTCACCACTGTATATTTTCATGGTTCCCTGTCTGTAAAGTACAGTACAGCCAATTTTCAGCCTGTGCTCTGTTTTCCTGCAATATTCCTGTCTCATTCAATTTTAATTACAACTCCTAGGATTTATACTAGACTCTGACCTCAGATCAGCCATAACCTCCTTGTTTACGACGTTAGGCTGAAGACTGGGTCCAAATTATGACACAATTCATTGATAGAATTTTATCATGTAAATTGAATGGTTTAACAGACAAGAAATGAGAGCTGTCTCAGTCACGAGGTGTCTGAGGTGATTAATCATGAAGATTATGCACTTATAAATGCACATACACACTGTCTTCTTCTGCACGCAGGCTTCCACATTCGATGCATGGCTTTTAGCATTAAGTGAAACTCATAACTCAGTGTCTGATTGATGTGCGATCTGGCTGTGCAGGAACTAAAGCTCTTGATTGATGTGGCATGCCAAATAGGAAATAGCAGGGTGTCGATGAGGTGTGTCTACTACTCAGAGTTTTGTTGTCATGTAACGGAGAGGACGGTTCTGCATCTTAGACAGATTGACCTTTTTTTCACTTTGGGATTCCACTATGAGACTTTAAGTTAGGGGTGCCGTGACAGATGGTGCATTATTTGCGTGCACTTGCTTGGGCACACGCATACACATGCATACGTCGCCGCCAGTAAATCCAGTGAAGCCAGAAGAACAAAGTGTGCCAGACATGGCCCCGTTGCACACAGTGGACCAGAATGTGTCTGAACAGGCAAAATAATTTATCCGATCCAAAAGGCCAGTTTGCAAAGCACACAATGACAAGGCCAAACACATTATTTGCAGCCAGAGAGTCAGTGTGATATTACTGTTTAATGATGATGTTAAACTGTGCAAATGGAATAAACTTGAGCTTTGGGCTCCGGTTATAATATTCTTAAGGAGGTAACGTCCACTGACTATGATGTTTGGCGTTATTTTAATAATTCAGAACTATTAATTTTGCTAACTTTTGTCTGTGCATGTCTGCAGCTTTACACTTTTCCAGCAGGGGGTGCTGCAGTGCCCACAGAGGAAAAAAACCCAAAATGACACTAACAAATCTCTTTATATTTGATCCCCCTGATTTTCAAGCCTTTCACAGCCGTATTAACATGTAATAACAGAGACATTAGCCACTGCTGATGATGGTCAACTGTAAGACATGGCTTCCTTACGCACACACATACACACACACACATGTTCTTTTCATCCCCTTTTCAACGGATGACTGACTTGGGTTACAAATCAGAAGAGAGCCAAGCCAATCAGCTCACTCTCCTTCTCTGTGATTTCTAGTTTACATGATCACAGATCCGAGTTGAGCAGCTCTTTGGGCAAGAGGCATGTTTTCTTGTGGTGCAGGTGCACACTTGGCCTCCAGCAGGCTCTCGTGATCCTGAGGCTCATTTAAATGGCTCAGTTATGTGATACACATGAAAGGAAATCATCTTTTTTGGTTTGAAATGCTGTGTGTGCCCATCAGCGCTCTTGTTTTTCCTTCGTTCTTTGGTCATTTTTCTGTCATTTTTCTTCATCTTTCCAAATGTTCCTCCAGTGTTTTTTCTTGTTTTGTCTTTCTGACTCCAGAAGATAAACTTAGTTTTGCACCAAGAAAACTTAAATCCTTTTGATGGTTTTCTGGCTGGTTTTCTTGCTGGAGGCATTGGACAAGTTGTCCTGTACATTCTGTATTATTACTAAGCTGTGGAGAAACCTTTAGCTTATAGACGAGTTTATCCTGCAAAACGACTGTGTTGATGTGTGTGTATTGTTTAAAATGGATTTTTATTATTGATAGATTATTGGAAAACAGATGTTTTGTGCCTTGAATGTCCAGGCTGCCACATAACCTTTTACTTTTGTACTTTTGAAGAAGTTGTCTTTTTTAGAGTACTTTTTCCTTAATTACTCATCTTTTTTGTAATTCATTTATCTTCTCATTTCTCAATATTTTTCCTTCCTTTTTTTGATAGTTAAAGTCATAAGACACATTAAAGAAATGTAAAGTGTATGAGCAGTGTTATCACTATGATTTGTTTGGTCTTTTTTTCTTTTTAATATTGAATTCACTCTCTGCAAGTTACAGTTAATAAGATGATCAGAAACTATTTCATACACGGAATATTGAGCTAAAATCCTGCAGGGGCCGGTCACTTACAAACAGCTCTGTGCTGCAACAAGTTTTTATGTTTGGATACTAAAATATTTAATATTTTTTAGACCAGAAGCACTATTTCATGATCTGTGCTTACTGTATATTTATTTACTTTTATTCAGTGCTTCTTATTTCTATTGATATAAATCTAACCATCAATATTCCATATGTACATATAAATTATTCCACATGTACATACATTCTCCTGCCGACCACATCCTTAGATGAAGGCATGTGAGACAAGACTGTGTCAGCAGCCAGTTTTAATGAACACATAAATATAGACACACTCTAAGAATATTTATACCTTGTTTTCATCATCATCTGTTTATTTCCACAAGCTAAGATTTACTGCAGTTTCAGGATGCAACTTGTCATTTTTGGCAAGATTTCACCAAAGGTGTGAATCTAAAATCACCAGCCTCTCTCTCTCTCTCTCTCTCTCTCTCTCTCTCTCTCTCTCTCTCTCTCTCTCTCTCTCTCTCTCTCTCTCTC
>JAQMCX010000041.1:11013277-11025143 GCA_029814765.1 Acanthurus leucopareius | reverse complement strand
CTCTCTCTCTCTCTCTCTCTCTCTCTCTCTCTCTCTCTCTCTCTCTCTCTCTCTCTCTCTCACACACACACACACACCTGCTTGATCCAGTCACCTAGAACTGACAAAATAAACAGCAACAAGGCAGCAAAGCTCCCTGGGAAATGACATGCAACTACTGTAACAAGATTTCACCTCAAAGTCTGCCATCTAGAGTTATAGATCTTGAGCTGACAACTGTGATTATTGGCTGCAAGAGCTGCAGAAGAGGCACGTGCATGTTTGTGTGTGCACAAACACAAACTTCCACCTTCCTTGATGCACATTTGTGTGTTTGAAGTTAGCAAAGTGACAAGCTAGTTATGTTACGGGCAGTAATGACTTTTTATTTAATTCTCTAATTCGGATTATCACCTGCTGCCACATATACATGCATACAGTCTACGCACATACACAGACATGCTAAGCTAATGTGGATTTAACGTTGATATGTTGATTTAGTAGCTTTAACATTTACACAAAAGCGAGGGGCAGAAACAGTGGAAGGAGGAGAAGAAAAGGCTGAATACCCATCTGATTGGGTTATAAATACTCTCAATGGGGTCTCTGCCTCGTAAAGATTATCTGTAGAGCACAGAGGCAAACAGTGTATGTTTGAGCGCATGTCATGTGGATGTATGTGTATGTGTGTGTTCGTGCGTGTGTTTGTGTGTGACGGCGATGTAGAGAGACAGAGAAAGAGAAAGGCAGAATGTGCATTCAGAAAAATTCCATCCGGAGCATCTTCAGCTTGCAGGGATGATGCCTGAATATTTTATTTGACTCCAGCGAGCTCAAAAGAAGACACGCAAAAAAAAAAAAAAAAAAAAAAAGGCTCCAGCTTCTAAACAAGTCAGTGTGTGTGTAAAGGTGCTCCACTTCACATGATTGCACCCTTCACACGTCTTATATATGGGGGTGGGGGGGTGGGGGGTGGGGGGGTTTGTGGTGATAGTCCAATTATGCCATCATGTGCCTGGAATGGAGGCTTTAAAGCAGCTCTCCAATCAATACAGTGGGCGTTTTAGCCCAAATCCCCAACGTGGGAGCGGCGTGTCTCAAAGATCATTTACAAATACTTTGCTTAAACATACATATATGTATACACCCAAACATGCAAGCTAGTGTATTTAGCAAATCTGGTAAATAGAGATTTTGGTGTTTAATTCCAGCAGAAAGAGGATCAAACAGGTGCAAAGGGTTGTTGTCTACTTTCAAATAAAAATGACCTGGTTCATTTATCAGCTGTTGTTCTTCTTCTTCAATAGTGCGACCTGACCTCCGCCACATACAAACGTCCAATCATAGCTTAGCAACTGTTACTAGGCACTGCCTGTCAGGCTTGGCTTCTCCTCGTGCTGAAGTGGTGCTCATGAAGCTTGGCGGATTGTGCCTTTAAAAACACGAGAGCAAAATTATTAAGGAATAAAAGATTAAACGCTGCTCTAATGTCAGTGTCAAACATTAGCGTTAGCCTGCTAGTCAAGCCAATCTCATCCATAATCATCACATAAACTGACTCAGGACACTTTACATATAGAGTAGATTTAGACCACGCTGTGTAATTTTATTTATTGAAACCCAACAATTTGGAAGCAATTCTCACATGAGCGATCACTCAGGGACAGTGGTGAGGAAAAACTTCCTTTTCACAGGCACAAACCTCACAACAGAGGCCAGCTCAGAGGTTGGCAGCCATCTGACGTTACTGTTCAGATTGAGAAAGGCAGAGTGAGATGGAGAAAGAAAGAGAGGGAGAGAAAATAGGTCCAGGGAGGCCAGGCTGTGTTCACTTTGTAAGAAAAGAGAAGCTGAGACAGAATCTCACCTTCACACTGTGAGAAATATAAAGATTGGAGAGAAGTTTTCTTGACAATAATAAATAACATATATCCATCGTTTATCCATCTCCCTGTTCCTTAGAAACTCTCCTTTCAATGGGGAGAAACGGCAGCGTGCGGTGTTAGCCGTGAAGTAGTTTCATAACTTCAAGCTCTTTCAGTTCAGTGTGATCACATTCCAAAGCCTGAAAGCAGATTTGATCTAAATTCCTGAAAATTTAACAGGGATTAAATGAAAAAAACATTACAATGGAAGATTAAATACCAAGTGCAAATGATGTGATATCAAGTGAAAAGGTGAGACTCCAGGTGCATTTTGCAAAATGCCACCCTGCAGCTCAGTTACTGCTCCTCTGAACATTGTACCTCTGCGCTCTCACCGTGTTTTTGTCTCCGGCTTCTCCTCCGGCATCTGGCCTCGGCCTCTCCTGGATCCAGAGAGAGCGCTCTGTAAGGTAGCAGCTGCTTGGAGATTGGTGTTGATTCAGCCTCAGGTTTTTTAAAATTATTCTTTTTTTCTGTTTCAAATGCAAATAATAAAACCTCAGTGTCTTATATAAAAGCATGGCAGAGGCTTGTAACTGAGGTTGGACGTAAAGACTGAAAACATTTTTATTTATTTATTTATTTTTTTACCTCACATTGCTTATCCATTAAGACACCCACTGGATTAGCTTGTGGAACTGCGCTTCAAGGTCTGTATGAATCAGACAAAAGCAAAACAATATATATATGCTTGAAATCCTTTATTTCTGTGCCATAAAAAACATGAAGTGACTGAAAAGATGGCAAGTCAGTTCAAAGAAGGAGCCTGATCATTTGTTTGTTGGCTCAGCTGATTTTAAATCCACCTTTAAATCCATTTGGGATGTCTTATTTTATGTCCTGACTCTGTAAAAGCTGGTAGGATCGTGTTGTCGTGTTATTATTCTATGAGATTGTTGCAGTTCTGCCAATTTGAGCTAAAACGTAAAGCAAAAGAAATCAGTTCTTTAGGAGTAATATCATGAAATTAGATTGTTTTTAGTGTTTTTAAACTTAAGGTACAGTCGTAAATGGCGGCATCAGAACGATCATGATGGCTCGTCCTCGGGACTGAGCGCGCCCAGTGGTGACAGCTGGTGGACGTGATGACTTTGACTCGGGTTCCCCCTCATAGCATCCAAAAAAGCTGAGCTGCCACAGATGTTTGGACGACGGCTGCTCATTACTCTTAATCAGTCTCCTATAATGACTGTGATGGTCAGAGGATTTCCCCTGAGCTGAGGTTTTTGTGTACACGACGAAACAGGAGATCCAACGCAGGAAATGCAGAAGTGAAATGAAGGACGGACACTCGTGGATGTTTGACTGACTGATTGACTTTGACTGTGGTGTTTTGTGTCAAAGTTTAAACCCAAAAAACAGAGAAAAACTACCTTTTCTTTATTATATCCTTTGCAGTATCTCCATGGACAAAATTCTTTCACTGATTTTTAAAAATCCTTGTCTTGTTATGTGTTTAGGCTTTAAATTTTATTATTTAAGCTCATTTCTTAAAACAAAAATTGGAAATGCAGCATTGCTCATTGCAAAATTAAAAAGAATGGGAATGGGGCTGTGATGATACTCCTTTAAATATTATTCTTAATTTATTAAATCTATATTTGTGTATATATTAACATTAAAAATCAGAATTTAAAAAGAAAATTCTAAGGATAAGAGCGTTGCCACTTTTAATGGTGCAGCAAATTAAAGCAGCTGATATCGAATCGGAGCAAACAAATTGTGACAAACTGTTTCCATCTGAAACGTACACTTGTCTCGCCTGTCATGATTTGGACTGCAGTGAGTTTACACATGATCCAATTAGAGCTCAGTTTGGATTGGTGCGAAGATGAAGACATATCTGCATAAAAAAAACCAATGCATGAAACCGTGAGTATTTTGGTCAGATTTCCCCTGAGTTCTTACTTGTTACTTTAGGCACCCAGACAGAAACAGGATGCATTTTTAATGGAGCCGTCAGTAGCGGGCATTGTGAGATGAGATACAATCTGCCCCCCCTCCGTCCCCTCTCTCTTTTTCTATCTGCTGCTGCTGCTGCTGAGTTGTGAACATTTCTGCATACGACTGAAAGTCAGACAAACGTAGCCAACATGCAGATTTCCCTAGAGTTTCCATTAATAAAACCCTTCAGATGAGGCCCAAATGTTCAGCCGGTTGCCGGTTGTCGGAGCTGTGTTTGTGCATGCGGCACATGCTTTTATTCCACCATCCAGTTTGCAGCTGTAATGACACAAACACATTCAAATTTCATTTTTTTTCAAACCCTTTGAATGTCAGATTGCTTGATTTAGACAGGCAGGGCTTATTTACCCACAAACATGATGATGTTGAACCACCAACAACCTTGATCAAAAGGTAACTTTTTAAAGTGGAGGCTCTGACTTTTACTTTCACTTTTACCCTCTATTAACAATTAAATACCCTCTGCCCAGTTCGTGCTAGTCTGAGCCTTTGAAGCAACAATTTTCTGCGTCTGTAGCCCCTCAGGCTGTTGCCACCCAGCCATCAAGCTTTGATTGTCTTTTAGGACCATTTTAGCACCAGACAGTGTCGATGAATCACAATAAGTAGGCCAGGTATCTGAGCCCGTACAGAGAAGTCACTTTAATGACTGACAATATTCCCCAACGCCGTCATCTTGAGCCCTTTAATGACTACAACTCTAATCAGACATCTTGTGCTTTGAGTCATTTTGAAAACACAGGGAATCATTATTGAAAAAAGCCATGTGATGAATGTCAGGCTTCATATTGTTGTAAATTTTGCTGTAATGTGTCCATTAACACTGGCAGACATATAAAAGTGTGAGAAAAAAACATTCATGCAGCTGAATACAACAAGTATGAATACAGATGAGTTTATTCACAAGTTTTAAAAGAAAATGAAATGCTGATTATGTTTTGTTTTTTTTTTGCATTATATGTTGGTTTGTGTAGCATTTTATGTTTCTGTTAGTGGGTGAAAAGTGTCTCGCTTGCAAATGTTGCTGACAAGTAAAGAAGAAAACACTTTTCACCCACGAACAGACCTTCTGACATCCATCCCCGACCTGCTGGATTGTCCTAAGGATGAGGCAGCAAAGTGCATTTATTTAACATTGATGTGATGGTGTAGGAGACAGTTATGTGTGTGTTTTGTTTGCATTTGTTTAGCTCTCATGCAGACACCAAGTATTTATTTTGTGTTGAGCCCAAAAAGTTCAGGGAAAACAAACACGGTATAAAAAAGGACGTGTTGTTTTTGTGGTTTTATGGAGGTTTGTTTGTAAAACTAATTCTTAGCTGTGCACAGAGGCTTCGCTGGTGTTCGAGCAAACATTGTGATGAACAAAAACACCAAAACACACAGATTCTAACATGGTTTCAAAGAGCTTCAGAGACTTTTGATTAGCAGATTTAGCTTGTGAGCATGTTGATCTTAGCATATGTAGCATGTCAAAGACTCCTGTCTAATTCAAGTTTACTAAAGCAAATTCCTTTGAACTATTTGCATTAAAATGACAACAAGGTATTAAATCCTGAATCTGTTTCTTCCTGTTTTCAGTCTTAATGTTAAGCTCATAAAGTTTACAGATAACAGAAACTTTTTTATTAAACTTGGATTTCTTTCGATACAGATCACAGATTGATTCTTTAAATGTGCGACGTGACTCTCGTCTTATTTCTCCTCCGTTGAGCAGGTCTGTCTGCAGCACGGCTTTTAATTTCATCCTGTCACTGATCACGACTCAATCACAGCTCAGCGTTGCATGACTGCAGTGGTTTAATCCTTGTAGATTCTGACACAGGTGGCTCCTAACACAGATTTGTTATCCACTTTCCTTTAATCATAAATGATCTGGAGCTTGAAACTGTGATTTAGACTACTTATCATATTGGAGATGCAGTATCCGATTACAGAACGACTGAGTTTCTGTTCCCTAAAATCAGCTAATGGCATCATCTTTATTAACATTCTAGAATACATGTTTTTTTCCCCCTGTGTTATCCTGCTGTTCCTGCTGCTGGGAAAAATAAATCTGATGGTTAAAAGAGGGTGAAAAACCAACCCAGTCTTCTCCATTATCATGAGGGGGGATCATATCACCCCCATCATAAATTTAGGCAGCAGGCAGAGAGTTCGCAGTGATATCTCACCCATTTTCTCTCTTATAACAGTTTTTTTCCTCATGAGATAATAATGATAAAAAAACTAATGTGTCTTGAATTTCCATCATGAAAAAAAACACAAAATTAACATTTTGACTGTGTGCTCTAATAAAAAAATATTTAATTAGAATAATATTTTATATTTACATAATGTACAGCTGCTATTTTAGATAATGTTAAGATTTAAAAAATAATTGTCACTTTGACTCGGAAAATCAGGAAAAAATAAAATTGAAAGTTTACATTTGGTTGCTGGTAAACATGGAAAATTATATTTGAGTCATCTTGAGTTAAACCTAAGAGCTCTCCACATTCATGAAAGTCAGATATGTCTGAATTAAACTTAAGCTGCAGAAAAAAAACAGTATGCTGTGTTTTAAAAATGTCTTTCCTGCTGATCAGGTGTCATTTAGAACGAATGATAAAAGAAAAGTAGTTTAATTTTGATTTATGTCAAAGCAAATGAAGCTTCTTTATATGAGAATCCTGATTGGATCCATGTCTCAGCTCTTGATTGGCTAAGAGCTCTCTAATCTCAACTCTGTCTCCCATAAATTTCATGGATATACAACTTAATCCCAACAGCAAAAATATTTATATAAGTACGTTTTATTTTGTTTGCCATAGTTTTACCATTATTCTCTGATCTGAACGACAGCGTTCAGACTGTAAAAAGATAAAGTTCTGAAAGGTTTTAGTAAGAAATTCCTCTCAATCATCTTTCATATCCTTCCAATTAGCACTTTTTCGGGCTGTGATGGTTCACTGACATTTCTTAAAATTAGTTTTGATCTAATCAAATGAAACTTTATTCTTAAAATACCAAAGAAATTAGCCCTTTGAGACTTATGTTAAATTTTTAGAAAAGCAATCAGTTTTTCACAGACTGTGTTTTCCCCTGACAGGCTGCTGCTGCTGCTTACCGAAGCATCACCACACCTGAAAACCCTCCATTATCAAAGTGAATGAAACACCTCAGTCAGAGGAGGAACTTAAATGTCACAAAACACACCAAAAAAGATCCCAAAAGTGTGTATGACTTCAACAAGACGATTCACAGATTCTTGTACCAGGCTATGAAATGATTTTATTTATTTGATACTGTTATATTGACAGAAACAGATGTATCCCATAATATGACTGACTGGTAAATTACACTTTATCAAGCATTAGGGGTTAATGTGCTCTGGATTTGACCTTTCAGGCAACAGAAATGACTGCATCCTCCCAGCTGAAAACTGTCAACAGTCCTCAGTGTGTCTCTACTTTTCAAAAACCAATCAATCTATTTCATACATTGATAATTCTCCTAAAAACAGAGATAACACAAGGACTGCTCATCACTCAAATGTCAGGCAATTAAAAACTGTGCTGCACATTTTGTACTAGAGGACATGAAGTGATAAAAGGAAATACATTATATAGTGTATTTAAAGGTTTATTCTTAATTCTGGGACTAGTAGTTTAAAAATTAGTAAGTTTATGAAGCTTCCTGCATGTGTGACAGCAAGAGGAGACATTATTCTGAGGAGAGTGAGACTGTCAGAGCTAAAAAGCAGAAATTATAAAGAAATGTTGCAGTTTTCTGACAGCGGCAGAATGAAATATTAGACATTGTTTGAATTGAAAACACAGGATGTGACATTAGTGGGGGAACAGTTGGGACATGGACCAGGAGCCGGGGAGCATCGATCGATAACAGACCGACAGGTGGTCGTGCTGTGGTGATGGTTGGACAGGTGGAGCATGTGGATGGTGGATGTTGCATGCCAGGTTAGCAGAGAACATAGTGGTGATAATAGTAGAGACGTTCAGCATCAAAGAGACGACCACGTTCCCAGAAGAAGCTGAAGTTATTAATAAAGTTCACCCAGCAGGTGTCATGTACAGGTGAGAGCCAGGTGAGAGCCAGGTGTTGAGGCTGAGCAGGAAGCGCCCCACCCAGTGTCAGAGGTGGTGGTGGTGGAGCCCCTTGTAGAATCGTCCGTCGCTGGACATCAGTTGTCGCTAGAGGGGAAGCTGATTGAGAGTGACCAGGACTCATCCAGGAGCTCCAGACCAGGTGAGGCTCAACTGGGCAGCAGGTGTTTCTCCTGGGAGGTGGAGGAGCATCAAGTAGGCTTTGTAATATGAGTTTACTGACTGGACATCCTGGATTTTAGGGACAGGAGATGGCTGAGGGATGTGGCTCCAGGGACAGATACAGAGGCAGCGGCTGGAGGAGTAGCAGCAGGTGGAGGTGCAGCTCTGGCAGGCTGGTGGTGAGGTGAGTGGTGTCATGTCCTCTTGCACCTGTTCTCAGCTGTTTATTTGGTGACTTAAAACCCAAATATCTGATGGTTAAAATCCTTTATCCTGTTAAACGACCATGATCTAGAAAGTATTTCCTTAAAAGTAGCTTAAAAAGTAAATTTAAGATTTAGTTTAGTTACTTTAATCTAGTTTAAATTACAATAAAAAGTGCTGACACATGCACAAAAAACACATAAATAGATGCAAACGTATACATATATGTATGTTCATATAAACTGCATATTTGCATCCATGTTTATATTCATAAACACACACAAACAGTGACATACATACAATTTCCATTCATACCTGTACATATGCAACTTGAGTGTCCTCATGCACCCAAACCCACCTTTGTCCCAAACACACACATACTTTGTAAATATAAGCTCACACACACACACATATGCATACAAATGCATTGCTCTCCCACCCACACAGGGTGTCCATTCTAAAAGCAAGCAAAGCTGTCACTTTACAGGAAATGGGCAAGTTCATGAGTTAAATCCACACACACTCACACACACTGACAGCTCAATTTTCTACTGCATAAGTGCTTTTCCCTCCATATTCACTGTGTTAGCGTGCCGTCCTGCCTCCTTCCTTGCGTAGGTGGCAGGAGCTTCTTCCAGATTCGGTGGTGTTGGCGGCGGCAGTGGAGCTCCCCGCTATATCATCCGCCCTTTGACTCCATTTATTTTTCTGTCTCTCGCTTGTACTCTGTTCGCGGCGCTCGCTTCAAACTAGGTCAATAAACTCGGGGTAAAGCAGTGACGTGCTCATGCATCTGTCACTGGATATTAGTCGTGTCATTGTCAGTAGGCAGGAAGGCTGCCTGAGGACAATTGTTACTCATTTTGTTGTATATGGAGACCTTAATTTGTCAACTTGCCCATCAGAACATTGAATTAGAGGTGCTTTTTTGGACTAATGAAACCATTGGATGTGTAACGGCCAAACATCTTGCTTGCAACTTCTGAACTGGTAATTATTTCAAGGTTACAGATGATCCCACCTGCAGTTGTTTGAGTAAAAGTGACTCGGTTCATTTAAGCAATTGTGCTCCAGCTTTGTGAACCTGCATTAGTCTCTCTATACTTTAATTATTAAAGTCTCCTATCTGTCACTTTTGTACAGAAAACACATAGATAAAAACATTCAGTTGGTGAAAAATGAGTAATATTTGTGAATCATAATGTAATAATCCAAAATAAACACTGATTAA
Source organism: Acanthurus leucopareius (assembly GCA_029814765.1). NCBI lineage: Eukaryota > Metazoa > Chordata > Actinopteri > Acanthuriformes > Acanthuridae > Acanthurus > Acanthurus leucopareius. The sequence continues at coordinate 11,015,571 of JAQMCX010000041.1, read as the reverse complement.
TAACACAAAGGGTAAACAGAAGTGCTCCATGCCATTTAAATACCAGTATTTGAATTATTTAGTATATTAAGAAAACCCTTCTGCATATATATGATATGGTGTTTATTCACAGATCACTTTGTGTATTCATGTCTCAGTTTTACTACTGATACTCCTGTTCACTCTGCTCATATACGAGTGTGTCACTGTGACTGACAGTAAACTCTGACTTTTCAAGTTTCGACAAAGATATTTATAACTGTAGAGCATCAAACTTGCAATCTGTCTTCTTTTATTGTAATTATACTGTAGATGAAATGCACAATTTGCACAATGTTGTTTTTTTACTCTATGATAAATGTATTGTTGGAGCAGCTTATAAAGACACAGTCCAGTAAGTCTGATTTTGGTGATTTGCAGGTGAAAAGACATTAAGCCAGACTCAACTTTGTCAAAAAAGTTAAGTTGTTTTACATTATTTTCCTCGTTTCAGTGACATTTTAATGGCTTTGTCTTGACTTGACCCAACACTCTGTAAGGAGAGTAATGAGGCTTGTTTACATCTGCAAACACCCAATAATAATCTTCATAAATCAAAATGAACTTAGTTAAAAATGGCCGACATTTACTGTACATGTTGAAATGAAAGAGAGAGAATATTTCTCTGATTATGGTGATGATGCAACAAAGCTGTTAATGTAGTTTTATTAAAGGTCCAGTGTGTTGAATTTAGTCACATTAAGTGCACACTGCAACCAAAATAACTGTGAATATAATAAATTTCTGCCATAATCTACCAAAAGATACCCTTAATCTTACACACTGCACTTTTAATTGATGTCTTTGCTAATAATCAGGCATGAATACGTATATGCACATGCAGGTGACAACAACTGGCAGACCAGCATGAATGAAATAATCCTTATTTCTTGGAGCATTTGCTTTATCGTATCACAAACACATACAGTATTTGCTTTTAAAGTGGCTTTTAAAGAGAGTCGTGTTGTGTCACTTTCTGCAGAAGTCACAGCATCAAATCCTGTTAAAATTGGTAATGATTCACGAAGATCAGAGCTAAGGAGGCTGTAGCACTGAACTCCAGTGCAGGGATATCCATGAAAGGTATTAAAGAGATACACTGGACAGAAGTGCAAAACCCGAAATAATGAAATTTCCTGCAAAATAATAGTGTTTCTTTTCCTGCACTCACCCCAAATACTCTCATATCTCCTACGTCATGTCGAAACCCGTAAACAACGCAGGGATTTTTCTCTCTCAGTGACCTTAATTCTCCCAGAAAAAGACTTCACAGTAGCACTTGACCAAAACGTTATTTATTAATATAAGCAATGTACCACGCACTAGAAAAAGATACCTATTTTCACTTAAGATCCTGTTTTCATAAAATATTTCTCCCAAGAGTGCTGATCCAAGATCAGAGTGGCTTTTTTTTGTTTCGAACAGCCCCGCCTTCCAAAAACCTCAGTGACAATCAAAACAAAACCGGTTTGGGTAAAGAGGAAGAAGTAATATGGGATTTTCTGACACCTTAGTGAAGCGCTTTTCTCAACTCTAATAGGGGTGATGAGGTCTCTGGCAGAGGCTCTTAGGCGAGTTCATTATGTTTGCCGGCTCTGATCCTGGGTTAGTACTCTTATTCCATAGAGGCTTTATAAACACAGGTCCCAGTCAGTTGAAACACACAGGTGATTTTCATTAAGACGTAGAAAATAGTGATTTTTGTTTTATTGAAGTATCTCAACGGACTAAGACACTTATAAAGTGTAGTAGAAATATCAGAGGTGAGGAGAGTTTACTGCGGTGTGGGCCAAGCTCTGTTCAATTCAGTCAGTTCATACTTAGCCAGATAGATAGATAGATAGATAGATAGATAGATAGATAGATAGATAGATCTATCTATCTTATGTCAAAACACTAATGAAATTTCACTGTCTCATTTTAGCTAATGTATTAAATCAGCGGAGTAGGTAATGACCCACAGTGTAACAGCCCTTCTGCTGCTGTTCTAGCATCACTTGAGGCAATTTGGTTTGTAATTAAAAACCCCTGGACGGGACACAAATGTGTCTGGGGGCTTTATGAATATGTAGGACCCCTAAATATAAACTCATTTGAGCAGCTTGAACTGACTGAACTGTAACCAGATTGACTCCGGCCTCACTACTGGCCTAACTTACATTCCATATACTGTATAACTGTATGAAAATAGAAACATTAATTAGATACATCTTACATAAAAGCTTTTTCTCTGAACATACAAATACCGGGGGAAAAGTGTGTGTGTGTGTGTGTAA
>JAQMCX010000041.1:10964018-11009189 GCA_029814765.1 Acanthurus leucopareius | reverse complement strand
CAGTTTTAAAATAGGCCATTCATTGAAGGTGCGCCTTATAATCTGATGCGCCTTATAGTGCGGAAAATACGGTAAATTGAAGTGGTAAATCTGTGTGTGCAGAGTGACGGAGAAAAGCCTGACAGGTGTATCAACACTGACATTAAAGGGGTTTGTGATGGTCTATTATGGATAACTGCTGCAGAAATAAACAAACTAGAAAAAGAGGTTATGAGTCACATCTTTAAATACATAAAGAAGAAAATTATAGTATGTACAGCGTTGTGACAGCATGCCTCTTTAGCTGCATTGTGTGCTGGTCCATTGTGTTCACAGTGAAGAATACATGCCATTTCTAGTGGCTTGCACTCTGTGATTAATCATTTGATCAAAAATGACAAGTCAGTAAACTTCTAAACGTATATTTACTGACATTTCATGAACTAAAAATCATTTCCACCAATTTGCAAAATAGATCTTAAAATGAACAAACATACCCTTCTCTGAATTTGTCCAGTTATGAGCTGAAATAAAAAAGGAAACAAACCAAACATCAAAATAGACTCAGCAATACAAACTGATAAGATATTAAATTTAATCAAATAAACTGTAATAAACTGAGCAAACGAACTGATTTGAAAAACCTACAAACACAAAAACCAAATTCATTGTTATTCATGATATTTTATCCTTTTTACCGTCACACAATGTGGCCATAGCCTGAACTTTTAGACTGAAATATTAAATAAGTACCTCCTGAGAAAAATTCATTATGTGACTTCCTCCCTGATGTTAATAAAATCGTGTGGGACAACCTAATTGGGGTAAAATCTTCACACATCTTTCCAGTCCTCTACTCTGCTCTTAAAGGAAGAGTGGGAGGCGAGAGGGGGAGAGAGAGAAGAGTTGGATGTGTCTTGTGGAGTAAGAGAATTGACTGAGTGGGTGGCACAAAGTGGCCACACAGATGAAGGGGGTGGAAATACGAGGCTTCCCCACAGACAGACGAGGCAAAAATACAGCAGAGAGCTTGAAAAAAAAAAAAGGAAATGCATCGGAGAGAACTGAATGTAACACAACTTAATTGTTCCGCCCGAGCTGACAGTCTTTTTTAGCCCTGAGACACATTCAGCAGAAACCCCTCCACATTGGAAGAAAATAATGAAGAGGGAGGGGATCTGGAGAGAGGGAGATGACAGCCGCGGTGGCTGACTCAGTCTTAGTAGCTGTGTGCTTCCACCATTAAAGCATTCACTGCAGGTGCAGCCTTGAAAACGCCCACACAGAGCATCATACGCTCAACACTGGAGCACTTGATAGAGAAAGAGATGTTTTCAGTTGCACATGTGTTCATAAACATCGGATGCCTGGCATATATGTGTGTGTGTGTGTGAGTGTGTGTGTGTGTGAGTGTGAGTGTGATGTGTCTCTCAACTGCTGGAATATATTTTTCTGCAACATTTTCAGTGTTGTTTACTCGTTGAACCCCACGAGTAACAAGATTTTTCATCGTATTTTTGGATGCCGGTTTCAAATTTTCAGATTTAATAAAGTTGTGATATAGAGGGATGGATTTATAACTTATTATTGGCCCTGAGGCCTTAATGGAGACATGAAAATGACCCCTACTCTTTGTTTATAAGGGCAGGACACTTTAACTGAAAGGCTGTTGGTTATGTTGCCTTGTGGCTGTTTTGAGTGTTTGTTATCATCTTAAGCATCATTTTTGTTGTTTAGAGTCTCTTTGTGGTCGTTTTGAGTCAATTTGTGGTCATTTTGTGTCTCTTTGCAGGAAGTAATCAGTAATCTATCCATGTAGATATATGTCTAAGAGTATAATATGAAAGATACTTGTGAAAAAATGCAAACTTTACTGGCTTTTATGGAAGTGTGCTTAAAAGAACCTTTGCTGTATCTTTTAAATAAAAAATGGTAACTACAGAGCTCATATTCAGCACCAGCTCTATTACTCACACAGTCACCACAGGCTTACCATTCTCCGTGTCTTAGGTGGAGGTCTGCGCACACTGTAGGAGTAGTAGTTGAGCATGGCGTACTCGATCATGGCGGCGAAGACAAAGAGGAAGCAGACAGTGACAAATAGGTCCATGGCGGTCACATAGGACACTCGCGGTAACGAGTTCCTGGCCACTGTGCTCAGCGTTGTCATGGTCAGCACCGTGGTGATACCTGGGAAAGAAACACAAGTGTGAGAAATGCAGGACGGATACTTGGTCAGTGTGAGTGCATGATTAATAGCTGGTCAGCATTGGGGTGACCCATGAGGAAGTCAGTGATTATATAACATTAGGACAGAGGTTTATCAATCACCATTAATTATGCAAATGGGGTATTCTGGGTAAATGTGCCCGTTTTCGTATCAATCCTGTCCTGCGTTTAACAGCTGCGGAGGGGATTTGTTTTGAGTGTCATGAAGGAAAATAGTAAAAATGGCATTTCATTTTAGTTATATCTCTTTTCCCTCGATCGAAAATGTGATAAAATAATTTGTCAGGAATTGATTTGCGGGTGAAGAGCCTCTATTATAACAGTTGGAGTCACATCAGAGTTATGAGGCAGATCTTGACACCTCCTCATGACTCAAACATGACTCCTCTCTGAAGTGGCTCAAGCAGTGCAGTCATAATTCAGACAGCATCGGGCAAAAAAGATGGCCCTGTATTCCTGCATAATTATGTGACATGATAATAAATTTCATGAAGGTTCACTGCCTCAGCAAAAATTAACATTTTCCAAACATCACTTTTATACTTGGATTTTTTCAGTGAAACAGATTTTTTTCTGGTTTAATTGTTACAGTTTGCTGAACTAAACTACACAATTAAAAAAACAAAAATTGTTTTTTTATCTCATATAAAAAGCCAAAATCTAATCAGGGTCTGATGTTCAAGACACTATGTAAAAGATTACAATTTAAGTCAACTCTGTACAATTACACACTCTTTCTCATTGATAAAATCTAATGTAATTTTCTGGTATCCGGTGTCTTTTGATTACAACTTTGAGCTTATATAGTGAGTAAAAATACCATTAAAACAACGTCAATGTCAGATAATTGGCTGCCCAACATGTCTCATTTAAAGTAACCAATATTGTCAATAATATTACCAGTAACCAAGAGAAAAATCCCATTTGCTTTATGATGAGGGAACCAGGGCAATACTAACTTCTGTGTTGTTCTATAAAAATATATAATCTTTTGCACTCTTGGGGTCTCCATCTATATCATTCTCTTAATATAGGAACAAAAAAGGTCCATATATTTTATCCTCTTAAAAATAAAGGGTTATTTTTAACTGTCAAAATATTACATCAACAAAACATCCCATCTTTCATTTCACAGTGGCATATTTGCTTTCTGATAGGAGTTTATTATTTTTAATTGTTTAATTGTCATTGTTTTAGAAATCACTTCCCATGACGTCTTAGAGCAGAATATTGTGTTGATTTGTTGAACCCAGTGACATTAATGCCACTTACTTCTGCAACACAAACACCATTCATATAAACTCTGGTCATAGGAATTCTTGCATTATTAACAATTTATTTGTGGCTTAATTTGTGATAACAAAAGTCAATTTGAAGAGGCAGTTATTTATTCATTACAAGTTCAGCATGAAAACGTTTTCCCTCCACAACAAAATTAAAAGATCTTTTGGCCTAAACAAAGCAAAACATGAATGTTCAAGGAAAAACAAGAGTCAAGTGCTGGACAGATTCTCAGTCTTGTTTAATTTCTTTGGATATTTTGTGACAAAGAAGTCATCTGATGATTTTAATCCGGCCTAAAAAAGTGAATTAAAACTAAAAGAAAGTAAACCAGGATCACGATTCTATCTGAATATCAGCATTAAAAAGAAAAACGTATTACAAAACAATTGTAAATGTTAAAAAATACTAAAGACTGTCAGCAGAATGTCTCCTATATATAATGTGGTACTGAAAGATTAAGCAGTGTGAAATATTGAAGCCAAATACACTTTGCCAGTCACACGAAATGGTGGCACTGACGGTTGGTTTCCAGTCTCTCCCAGTTTACATCAACATACAAATAACAGACTTGACTCATGCAAAATACATGCAGTGCATCTGCCAAAGTCCAATATTGGATGCAGCTGATGTGCCAATCTTTCCATTTACATTTGTAGAGAGCAGATTGGCGACAAAGGCCACCTGACTCGAGATTTCACAGTTACGTAACCTTCATCTTCACGGTGCCAAAACTAACCACGTAATTAATGTGCAATGGTTTAAATCTGTTATAAAATGGACTGATTGTTTAGAAAAGGATGATGTATGTTGCATAAGTTAATATGTTGTGTGTTTAACTCTCAGAGGTTGAAGACAAATTTAGTTAAAACATGACACAAACATAATTTTCTCTTATTTATTCTGACATCACTGTCCGCTAAGATTTTTTCTTCCACTTTTTAGATGATAATGATGGTTACGTGTTGAGTTTTTTCAGACCGTGGCCGTTCAATCCGTCTTTGCAGAGGTGAAGCTCTCATCAGTCCACTTGTCTTTCAACGACAGTGATGAATGATGGAAATGAGGCCGAGCATTAGCTTGACCATTCCAGTGAAAACTCACATTTAAATAAAACTCTCTAATGGCCGCGTTTAGGAAACTCTGCCAATCACCTGTCAGCTACTTGTACATAATTGCAGCGACGGGTGAGTTAGTCACTTTGGGGGATAACTGACCTTTATAGAGTAGTTGTAAAATTTGAAAGCACTAATAATTACCAGTCACACGGGCAAATAACTGCTCTAATTGGTGATAACTTTTAATTGTGTCTCATTGTGTCATCAGTGTCATTGTATTTGAAAAATGACTCCCCACGGCTTCTTAAAGAGAATATTGTGTTTGCCCGGTGAAATGAAATCAATTCTTTCAAGGAGAGATGAACCCAGTGACATTAATGCCCACTGGGGGCATCAATATCCACCGCTGTGACACACACATCATTCTCGTAAGCTTTGCCATCTTTTCCCCCCTCCCCTCCATGCGGCGTTTTCACCCCTCCTCTCCATCTTCGTCCCTTTTCTCTCACCCTCTCTCCTCTCTGTCTCTTTCATCCTCGTCTCCCACATGTCTTTCATGGCAGAGTGTGCCACTGTTTTCGCCTGTGGTTTCCATAGAGACGAGTTGCTCCCATCTATTTCAAGCTACCTCCTCTGGTCTAGTCTAGACTTTCTCTTTTTCCTGCCGCTCATTAGATTTAAGCGCCAAACTGGGTAAATGAACAACTCTTTCCGCTTCTAATACCTTAAACCTCACTATCTGTTCAAATCCCGCTGTACTGCAAACTGTGTGATCTCATATGAAACAACAAGTGCATCAACACCACCGTTTATTCTTTATTTATTTATTTATTTTTTTTATATTATCACAAGCAACCCACCGGCTGCTCACAGTTTGGGCTGCTCTTTCAAATCAAGGTCATAAGCTTTCTTTATACAGTTTAATTCATTCAGTGGGAATAGTCGCTACATGATGCCATAGCAACCTGTCTGCGCAGGCGACCCGAACAACACAAAGTCTCACATCTAGAAAACAAGCCGTCACATAGAAACGAGGGGAAGCTCGAGCCCTGTACATCTGCTCGTGCGAAGCAAATATGTTCCAGAAACCCTCAGAGTGCTAAATAATCTTGATGGTGTGATCACAGCGACAGGAAAGAGCAGATTTTCTGTTTTTTTGAGATGAAATACAGTTTTAAAGACGTCGTAGGTGGCATGAAATAGAGTCACGCACGTCTGGTGGTGATGAGCTGTTGCCACATTATGGAAACAAATATCAGATGTTGACTTTTGTTGTGTGTCTCGGGGTAAAATAGGTGGAACAGACCACAGCTTGTTCACATGGATTGTCTATAAATAGCATTAGGGAGCACCAGGCAGGGAACAGTGGCCAGGTCACAAGGCTGCATGAGCTTTATTATGACCGCAGACTTAATCTGACCTCAGATCAGTGTTTTTATGCCTCTGCAGTGGCGATAGCCATGGCTGGAGGCAGCATGTTTTTTACTTAGTTGTCCAACCATCACATTCTGGTAAACATGATATCTCAGACATAGTTTGAGGGAATTTCTTCAAATTTGACTCAAACTTCTGCTTGGACTCATAGATGAACAAAGATTAAGGTCCAGGTTTCCACGTGTCCATCCATCTATTACATGAACTGATGATCAAGGCTCCTTATTTTGTTTTTTTTTGTTATTTTTGTCTTCCTGTGTTTCCTGTTTCACTGTGGTAACATCGGTCTTGTCTGTTTTTGTCACGTTAAGTTTAATTCCTCTAATGTGTGTCCCTTGTGTCCCAGTGTCTCCTCTGTCTGTGAGTATTTAAGTCCTTGTCTTCTTCTTCTTTGTTGTCAGTTCATCTGTTTCACCTCCCTGGTCTCGTCTCCGTTCCTCAGTCTTTCACTTCCTGTTTTTCTTCTGTTTTTGTATCAGCTTTTACTAAAACTCGCCTTTTGTTTCCCTCACCTGTCATGTTTTGCTTCTTTTAGGTCAGTTTTTTTTAACTTTGACTCAAATGAATTTCATTAGGTTATTTTCAAATGTCAACTTAGACGAAAAGGATGGGTTGATTAGACTTTGGGGGTCAACGATCGAGGTTCCTAACTCAAGAATACCAACTATGACTAAATTTTATGTAAATATCCACTAGGATAAAACGATAAAGTGATGAAATTTTGTTGATAAATTTACTTATTTAACTAAGCTACAACATTTTTTCAGTCAATTCATTTCTTATTCAAAATGCCCAAAATTGACTGGTTCCAGCTCCTTAAATGAGAATATCTGTTTATTTTCTTGATCCTTTATTAAATCTTTGGGTCAGGGCTTTAGCTGATCCCTGTTTTGTTAATTGTAGATAAAATTCTGTAGAGAAAATGTTAATATGTCACAAATAATATAGGAATTTCAGCTTTAAAACCATAAATTCTTTTGCTCCCTGTCTTAAAAACAAAGTCACTGCTGTCTATTTGAATCAGTATGTTTGTTTTGAAGAACAAGAATATAGATCAGGGTTCACAGCAGCCATGAATAACAGTTAATATACATGTTCTGACAAAGTAGGCTAATGTGAAGTTGAAATTATGCAGTGAGAACAGCTGAAGTGGAAATAAAGGGCCGAGTTTTTTTTGAAAAAGTGAAGGCTTTCCTGTTCGGAGCCATGAAGCACTCCAGCAGATTTTCCACCACATCAACACAAAGTAAAACGCAGCGAACATGTGAGCTGACAGTCTCCTCGGCGAGAGCTTGTTTGTTTATGCTAATTATGCTGATGTTTTCAAATTAATGTGCTGGTGATTGAGGTTAAAATGCTACACATGGCAACTTCAATTTGGTCTGATTAAAGGTGTTGCACACACACACACACACACACACTGTAAAGGGCTTCACCAGAAGCCACATCTACCATGCATGTATTCAATCAGATGGCCTCATGAATCCCCTCTGACCAAAGAGAAACAGGACCAAACAGCCTCCAGTAACTCTATTATTTATTTACTCATCCATGTATTTTTTAACACCCAGTTTGAGTTCTATAGCTTTTAATAAATGAGCCAACTTTAAGTGCAAAAACTGTCCTTACATTGATGCTTTAATTACAGTAAATAAACCTCTTCATCGCTGTACAGCATCTAAAAAACATTCCTGACCTCGTGGCCTTTTTCCCTTCATTTTTGATGAAAGTAGTGACTACTACTAATTAATAGATGTCAGAAAGAAACAGCTCGAGGTGACAAACATGGCAGATGATACAGTGAGTACGTCCCAGTGGTGAACAGAGCATATGATCTCCATCCCCCTCTTCTCCTTGCAGCACAGTTTGAGGGTCTGATGTCTCTGTGGAGTTCCCATGAAGAACCTTGTCAGCTCTCACACACCAAGCTGACACATCACATCACCATTGACAAGCGTTTGCATGAACTATGGCTCTCACAGAGAAACCTTAGATATTTAAATGATACGTATTTTTCATGCATGACGCCCATATCAAGAGCAATAAGCTTCTGTTGTTGCTGCTAATCATGCCTCTTCATTTAGAAACAATAAATACAAACCAAACAGTAAGTTGTTTGGGTATTGGAGCAATTTCTTGAAAAATATTAATAACTGACTGTCTCTCTAAGAAAAATTACTGAATTAATTATCTCAGCAACTCCCATAAAACAACATGTACATGTTCAAAGAGCCTTATGTCGAAGAAATTAGTGTCAGCTGCAAGTAAAGGATGAAGATGAGATCTGAAAAAGCTTTTATTTGTCATTCTGGAGAGCAATTTCTAATGACCCCGTTTGTCTTTAAAATTTAAAGAACTTGTTGATAATCCATAAAAATAACAGCCTGGTCTCATCCGTATTTAAACATCTAAGATTCTTCTAAAAGTCAAATCATTTGTGTCTAATAGTCACAACAAGAGTTTTATCTTAAGGAAGCAAAGTAAATCTGTTCTTTCCTAAAGTTCAACTTTTAAGGGATAAAATTTCTACTCCTGACTGAACTGCAAAAAATCTTGACAGTACTGACCCGCTCGAACAGAACCACCTATGGACAGATAAAGAAAAAGATCAAAATGATACATCAAAACCTGAGATTTCCTGCTCTAATATTCCCTGCATTCATCTTCCTTGTCAAAAACTTAAACCTAATGTAGCCTCGAGCCTCTGACCTCAAGCAGAGACGAAGAGCAGCCAAGATTTTTTTTGCATTTTCAGCCTCTTCACTGTGTCGGAGGAGGTATTTTAATTGATGGCACAGCTCTCACTAGAGCCACAAATGGCTTTATACAACCCTTTTTTATAACATAAGTGGCCTATTTCTGCCCCAGCACCTGTAAACCAACCTTCATGTGCAAAATCAATTAAATTCATCTTTAAAGATACGTCACAATTAAGATTGTAATTTCTAATGCTTACAGTAGAAAAACAAAATCCCACAAAATCAGCCACAACCAACATTTCAGTGGGATGATGGCAAAATTCTCATAAATGGACATCTTAAAAAACCTTTGCACAACATCATGATTTCTAGATTTAGGGTGAACTTGTGTGACAGTCGGAAACATTCTCTTAACTCCAGTGCAACACTTTTCTTTAACCCTCCTGAGCTTTACAAGCTTGTGCCCTCGGGTGTGTTTAATTTTCTATCAACAACCCTTCATTTCTCCATCAAGATCCATTAGAGCTGCAGAGATTGAGGTCTAATGGAAACCAACCTGAGCTCGGCTCTCTCACTTCGAGCTCGCTGCTTTCTCCAAACGTAGCGTCTGAGTGACAGCTCTTTGGAAATACCACCTGGAACATGTTAGCAGCTTGTCAAGCCACACCGTCTTGAGGGGTGGGGTGGGGGCAGCGGCATCACCTGCCTTTTTTTCTTGGACTTCAACCTCTGGGCTGATCTGACTGATCCCCCCCCCCCTCCAACGCTGACATTTCTCCCTGCCAGAGGCCTTCACTTTGCTTTACACGCTTGTTGTGTCCCTCTCTTGTGCCCAGTTTTTCTCCCTCTTATCTCTCCTCTCCTCTCCCCTTTCAGCCTCAGGATCGAGTTTAAGGTCGAACTCGAAACAGGAGCGACGTGCTGGAGAAGAAAGGCTAAATGGATGTCTATTATTGGGGCTGAATGTGGATGTTTATCAGGGTCGGGGCAGCTGCTTCTCTGCACCACCTATAGTCTGAGCGAGATCACAAGTCTTTCACTGCCTTTGGTGATGTATCACAATACCACCCACGTGCTTTGAGCTTCGACTGCCTTTGATTGTTGGCTACATCAGACAGACAGACAGACAGGTTGACAGACTGATGGGGAGACAGACAGGCGCACACCCAAATTATGAGTTGAGTGATGCACTTAAATGAAAAACTGCAGTAGAATGTGGAAGCTGCAGGAAACAGGATGTAATGATCGTATATTTTTTACTGCTTGAAAAGCTAATAAAGTCTAACTACATTAATATGAAGCAAACTCTTCAATGTATCTTTAAGCAAATCAGGCAGGAATTGCTATTTTTGCAACTTACCCCACCTTCCAGCCTTTTAATTTCTTAAAGCTCTTGCCAGAATTGAGACCATCTTTAACCTTTGCATCAAAATGTGTCTCCAGATTGTATCTCAATCTGATTTAACCTGAGAACATTTGCACTTGGTATTAAAATTTGTCTCAAGTGTCCACTGAGATCCATCTGAGATCCCTTTGCTCTGCACAGTTTCTATTTCTTTTTCTTGTCCTTCCTCCTTTTTAAAACCTTTCTCATGTTGGCACAGATTCACTTTCACCACTGTCCAAAGAATGATCTGGATGTGGGAACGCAGTCAAGACTAGTGGATCAGATGAGAGATGGGGGCTTTTACAGATGAAGACTGAGTGTCAAACCTGAGGTGGTTGCTTGATTGGATAACAACTTATTCTAAAAGCATCTTGGGTGCAATTCAAACCTTTATTCTCATGAGGAAAAGCTCTATTTGATTGCAGTCTGATCACTAAAAATGCATTTTTCATCCAAGATGTCAAGAAGACACAAGAGCCAGTGCAAGATTTACTCTTATTTGGCCTTTTTGCTTCATCACATTCACGTTAGCTTCATCTGTCAACATCCTCTGTGGTCTCTTTGCTTCTTACCACGCTAGCTTCTTCTCTATGATGCAAGAAGGCGTTTTGGATGCACAGTGGAAATGAAGGTGGCACGATGCCTCTTATTTCAAGTCACTGTACCATCAAACTGATTTTGAAGCTGTTATTTTAAGGTGAAAGAGTTGCATAATGTTACTTGTTATGCGACTGGAGCGGCAGTACTTCATCACATATCAGCAGCTTAAAAAAAACAACACACATTTCTTAACACACTCTGAAAATAAACCTTTGTGTTGTTGTCCCTCTTGATCTCATCTGCTTCACACTATTTTGATGTTCAGCTGTCACGGTGTCAACTTTCATCCACGTAACAAGAGAAAATAAGCTGAGCAGAACGAACGCTCGACACAGACTCCTATGATGATCTGTTTTATATCAAAAGCGCAAAAGGAAAGACTCCATTTGGTCCAGTGCATCCTTAAGTAATAATGCTAGCTTATTGTTGAATTTGATGCATTGGACAACTTAATTGCTCAGCCATCAGTGAGGAGGATTTTTCTTTGGGCTCAGTAACGAACAAGGATGGAAAAAACCTCCAGTGAAACCTTTATATTACTACAGAGATGGTCCTCTGTGATATTGGCTGAGTGGCAGGCTGATGAAGGGCAGGAAGGGCTGAGTGGAATTAAAGTATTGTACTTCAGAGTTGTATGTGCCGCCTTGATGCGGGTGACATGGAGGGGAAAGGTGGCTGGAGGTCGGAGAAGTCGTTTCGAGTTGAGTTCTTGCGCTTAGTGAAGAAATTTTCAGTGGTGGACTTTAATCAGCTGGAGTTTAATGTCCTTTGATAAATACTAGCAAAGAACCAGGGAGCAAGGCACCGCAGCCAAAGTGCTCTGGTGGGGTATTAGAGGGCCTCATGGGTAAAATGCTGTCAATCTCAGCCATAACACTTTACTATATCAAGTAAATTGAGATTTAATCAAGTTAAACCAGCTATGGATTAATTAGCCAGTAAATTTAATTAGGATTATTGCAAATGGTTAAATTGCAGAGAGCAGGGCTGAACCATGAAAAATGATGGAAGTATCAAAGTACCATCAAGTATGAGATGGTTTGTCATAAAACTCGTTACAGATGTTCTTGCAGCTTTTCAACCATCAGCATCATCAGGTCAAAATTTAAATCTCTCCATAACTACTCTAATGTTTTATTAGCAAGTGCCTTCAAAAATAACGACATCCCCTTCGGCCTCAGCTGTACTTTGTGTTCAGAGCTGAGAGCTCAGTGATGAACGAAGGTCAGAGATAAAAGTACATTATTAAAAGTTATCTTTAGGTAAAGTCAGTGTGTCTCCAGAGCCTGTGAAGGATTTTTCTTCACAGAAACTAAAATGCTTTTAGTTAAATTTTCAGCTGCCTGTTGTGTGTTTTTGTTAGTTTGGAGATGTGGCAGATTAATAGTTTTTTGTCTTGACAACAGTCTTTTTCTGATCAATGTGAAACACATTGTACTGATTGACTGCTGGTATGAAATTGAGACCAACTCCAGAACTTTTTGCTATTTTCTTAAAATTCTCTCTGTAGTATCAGTATGCAGTGTTTGTAGTTCTCATATTTTTTTTTGCCCCCACAAGCGCTTCAGGGTTGGAAAAACCCTGTCTGACACTGTCTGACTGTCTTGTATATATTCTGTACCATCTTGCTTAAACTCTACGTGGAAACTATATGATGTTTATCTTTAATCTGCCATTTAATTTTATGCAAATTTGCTTGTTTTTTAATGTTCTGACCTTTGACTAAGGCGTTCTTTCTGTTTGAAAACTGGACACAGCATACTGTTTATATTCACTCTATACAGTCTATCATCATGGAGGTGAACTTGTCAGACACTTACCTTGAATTCCACCTTAAAAATGGACCATCAGCACAACATCATCATCATCCACAGGAAAGCAAATGAGCTAATGGTAGGCATGCAGTTAGGGAGGAAAATCATTCAAAATGAAAAGGCAAACAACAATTAGAAAAAAACACCAAAATAAAAGATGAAAAGAAAACAATCATGGATAGAACATAAATATCAAAGACGGCTTCATGCTCGCATAATAGTACTTGATGTATTAATACAGCTGATGTAAAGAATGACACATGCACACACAGAGGTATTAACAGCTTTTTCTTAAACTCTTTTCTTCTCTCACTGCACAACCTATTCCTGTTACATGAGTGCATTTGCAGGTAATAACAGCTGCAACAAAGACTGAGCTATTACATTATAATCAGCAATCAAGAAGAGATTAATGCTTTGCTACTGAGCTGTCTAAATATCACTTTGGATGGGCATTATTGAAGAATAACTTTGGATCATGCCACCAACTTTGGATGCGTTCTCATGATGTTGCAGCCTCACAGTTAAAGCCTGAATGAGCAGCAGCAGCAGAGAGTTTTATATTATCTGGAGAAAGTATTCCCATCACTTCAATTAGAGCAAATGGATGAAAAAATATTGGACATCAACGCCATTCCCCACTGTCGATTATTCACAGGCAAGACAGGAGTTATCTGCCAATTTGGTGGGCGTAACAGAACAGCGATATTAAAAGCAAGTACTGCAACAAATTACTGCACCCGGGGTTGATTGAGTTATACGAGCGCTGCTGAAATGAAGTGATGCTCCCCCCAGTTTCCCACACTGGGTGGTGCAGTTGTGTACCTAGGGCCGTCCTTGCCGGCGTGGCGTCGCTCTTGATCCAGAAGGAGACCCAGGAGAGGACCACGGTGAGGATGCAGGGGATGTAGGTCTGGATGGTGAAGTAGCCCATCCGTCTGCTGAGGTCAAAGTACACTGTCATCAGCACATAGTCGCCTGTTGAAAGAGAGAAAACGGAGAATAAAAACTGTGAATTTAAAAGCAAAACTGCTAAAATATAGCTTTAGATATATTTTTCACCAAGCTAGGGGCATTTGTCTTGGGATGGTAATGTTGGTCGGTCTGTTTTTAGTGAAATAGCTCAGCAACTACAACTTGATTGGCACAATTCATGGTTTCTAGATGATGACATTTTTAAAGACATTTCCATCACGTTCCCCTCAGAATGAATTAAAAAACTTAAGTAATCCTTTAATACTTCGGTCTAGTGTCATCATCACGTCTGACTTTCAGTTTGCCTTAAATTAATGACCTGCAAAAGTAATGACTTTCCATTCAGTCTTAGCTTTACTTTTTACTGTTTTTGTCCTTTAAAGCACTTAATCTTTATTTATGCTGTATTCTAAACATCCTCATGTTAGCATTGTCATTGTAAGCATCTAATCCTGACATTTGAATTAGCCTCACAGAGCTGCTAATGTGGCTGTAGAATATTACAGAAGTGCTATAGAGAGCGACTTCTGCAGTTGTTTTTAATATTGCTGTGTTAAGTTGCATCTTATTGCAAGGTGACCCCTGCTAATTTGTAAGTTACACTTTTCCATCCGTCCACAAACAACAGCCTATCATCCCCGAGGAGCTGAAGCAGCACAGTGGCTCATGAGTAATTAAAAGATCTGATATGTAGCTGGAGGCTACACAAAGCTGTGCTCTTAACTTGGTCATCAAAACAGAGGCCAGAACCAAAATTTTACGGTGAGGTTTGTTACATGATGCTGCACTTATTCAGGAAAAGCTGTGATAGTCAGTAGTTTTTATTAGATTATATTATGGATAAGGAGAATCTGGTGCCACAACCCAAATTACATACTATGCACTCTATAATCACTATATGTGCCATTGTTCAATTTGCTTTTAGCGCATATAACAACAATTTCCTGAGTGCTACTTAGATGGTTGGATGGCCACCATGTGTTACCATGCCAACGATTAATGTAAAGTCCAGTATGTAGAATTTAGGGGCATCTATTTATAGGATACAGCAGGGTAGACATTGAAAATAATGTTAATATATGTTTTCATGCTTTATTAGTTTATAATCATCCGAACATAAGTGTTGTTTTGTTTTTTATGATCTTAGATTTAGCCTGTTATATCTACAGAGGAGGCGGGTCCTCTTTCACTATCATGTTTCACTGCAGTGTTTCTACAGTGGCTGTCAATCACATATCACATAGCATTCATTTTTATATACGCAAACCTGTTTGGAAACTGTATTTTAGCGTTAAAAAGCAACTACTGCAACATACTTTTCTTCCTAAGCATAAGGGAATGCAGTAGGAAGAAAACAAGCACATTACTCTGTTGATTATCATCTCAACTCGGATATATAAGCTTTTCTGTGAAAGCTCTGAACTAAGTTTTTAATGGGTTTCAGATGGCTTTTTGCAGCAGAAAAATTCAGGATTTTTCATCATTACTGGAGTGTGTTACTGTCACTTAATGCTAAATATTCTGAAGAATATCATGAATGTGATATCTTTCCTCTCTGCTGCACATTTAATATGTTTACTGTCAGTTCAAAGGAATAATCGAAATATTTCTTAGCCAGGAAAAAGTGCAAAAAACTGATGATGTCCAGGCAAACTGCAGCAAGGGGGCAGTAGGGAGACTTTCAGAATAGGAGAGATAGGCAGCGAAAAATCAAGAATAGCATATTTTAGTCTAGTTGATGTAATAAACAGGTGAATCAGAAACTAAATGTACTCTGCTTGCCTATCTGTAAAAATAATCAAATGCCATAGGATGTAGCACTTGCAAAATAGCCAGGGGCCAGGGAATGACTCTTGGGGAACCTCACACTAAAAATTAGCCATTTTCTGTCAGCAGAGTTTAACTGACAACATCACAAAGGAGACTTCAGTCCAGTTTTCTAATGAGACTGTCAGAAGTGTCTGGGGCTGTGCCGAGATCTGAGGTCTTCAGTTACTTTAATTAGTTTCTTTGCAATGAGGAGCCCATAAAATTCACTAAAATTTGTCGAAGGTGTTATTCTTGGTCATGCAAGACTTAAAAAAATATTCAGTTTCTTTGCTGATTGAAAATGATCTGTGATTGCTTTCAGCCAGATAATTTGGATCAAATGGAAAGACAGACAGACAAGGACAAACGAAGACAGGGAACAAAGGAGATTGATGGAATAAATGTGATGGGAATACATTTTAGAGAAAACAGAGAGCAGGAAGGAAAATGATGAGGGGACTGAAACCTGGAGCCAAGAAAACAGAGAAAGGAGCTGTTTTGTCTCCAACTTGAACAACTACACAATGGCACTGTCAGTGTGAGGAGAGCAAAAACAAGGAGAGCGACAAAGTTTATTTTTCTGCCTCGTTTAATGGCACAGTAGCGTGCTTGTTATTGCAAACCTTAATTGACAACAGCAGATAGATATTGAGCTACAACCCTCGGTGAACAAAAGCCATTGTTCCGTAACCTTGAAAAAGTTTGACAAATCAAAAGAGTATTACTTAAACATAACTGAAGACAGCCTTTTGCAAATCTGCTGCTACTCAGGCATTTGCATTAAACGATGTCAGACTGAATAAGACATCTGTAGAAGACCTTTTGTCCTCAGCTCGCAGCTGAATCTCACCTCAAACTCCACTGAAATTATCATTTGCATCTCCAGGTGCAGTGAATAAAAAGACCACAGGATCTTGTGTTAAGTGCTGACAACCATGAATCATTCCCTCCAGGTTTCTGGCTATTTTGTGCTATCAAAGTAGATGTATAACCAGCTTACTTATATTTCAAATAAACAGTATATCATAATATTAACATACTGTGAATACACCTGCCCAGGTGTGTCCTAAACTTTAGCTTTGATTGAAACAGTTTAACAAAAGATACAATGACTAATACGCACTGAAGTCAAAATAAACTAAAAAATAAAAATTTAGAAAGTGATTCCCAAGCCAGTCTTCAGGACTGAGATCCAGATGTTTGCTCAGGCAAAGACAGCTGTAAAAGGGCCCCACTGTGCCCCATTAAAAACAGTGACCACACAGCATTGTGAGCGAATGAACAGCAGGGCCAGGAAACATAAACAGCAGCCAGAGGCTTCAGCTAGTGAGGGATGCAAACAGAGCTGCTCGAGACATTTTACAGGTGACGCACAACCTCTCTGAAGTTACAGTCCTGACGTCCTCTCTCAAGTGCCACAGGACACAATGACACTGGGGAAAGTTCTTCTGTTATGTAAACGCAGAGCTCAAACTTGACTAAAATGCGTCAGTAATCTTGCACACTAAGCTCAGAAGTGGACAATGTTGGAAAAAATTGAAACATTAATCATCTCGTTACGCAAATGTGCAAGCAAAGGCACAGACTGTCTGATGGTGATGACGTGACACCGGCAGATACTGAGAGAAGTTAAACTGAAGTAAACTGACATGAAATTACTTAAAATTACATCTCATAACTATTATAAAATACTAAAAAAGGACACCCAGTCCCAGTGGATATCTGGCATATGTCACCAGAAAGTCTAGATTTATTATTATATTATATTTTTAGGGTTTTTATTTTATGCTTTTGCTGTCAAATGACACAACTGGCTTTGCAACACTTAGTTTAGATTCATTCATTTGTGCAAATTTTGAAATTTGAATGCAGTGACTGGATGTATGGAACAATAATTCTCTTTTAACTTATATTTTACAGATACAGAGTCAGTTTTATTAATCCAAAGGTTGTCAAAAGTGCTATTTAAAAAGCCCTGAGGAGAAGTTTGTAACTGTGGTCCATAAAGAGAGGATTCATTGAGTTAGATCTTGTGCTAAAAAGAATTAAATTGACAGTATATCACACAGACTGCTGCAGTTTATTTAATTAGATTCTTTAAAGCAATGTCACAACAAAGGACGTCTTTATCGCAACACAGTAGGAACATATAATCAAAATATTTTGGTCTTTCATCAAAATAAAATGGTCTGTTTTAATTTAATGTGCCTATTTGTGTTTGAGATAAAGTGCAGGCTTCCTGAAACAGCCCAAATCATGTTTGGTTAAATAAAAAGACACAAAAACGACCCAATTTTATGTACCAATAGAGATAAATCAGACAATAATTTATAGCAGATTGAATTATTCTCTACTTCCTCACTTTGAATTCACAGTTGCACATTTGTAGAAGCAGGCCAGGATGTAGATGTATTTCACCTCCACACTCCTCTGCTGACAGAATATTTGATTTGACAGTTTAATGCACGGAACAAATGTGTCACTTTGCAAAGTCATTCTTGCAAATGTTGCAGGATTAAACTGTTTAGCTTGCATTAATCACCATACGAAGGCTGCAAAAATATACATTCCCACATGGACTATCTGGAGCTGTGTGCGTACACAAAGCCAGTGTGGTGACTTTCTGTGAATGGTGGCAAACAACCACACTGTTTATATTCTGTTAGGACAGTAAAAAGCTCTCTGTTTACACACTCCTGCAGAATATTTATTAGCCCGCGTCTGCACTTGTCTACCGACTCTGTCACTCGGTGCAGTCAGGTCTGCTCTGCGGTTGGAGGCTGCAAGCGAAAAAATCCCTGTTGAAACTGTTTTATTACTCAGCTCAAGAAAACTCAGATGAAATGTTGTTATTTGGCTTCTCCACTTATCTGACAAACAGTTGCAGTGATGCAGAGTGCCTTTATTTTCCTCTAGTTTGTTGTATGAAAACAGTAGATTCACTTAAATTATTTTCAAGAGTCTGCTGTGTAAAGCGAAGGTGGTCTGCTGGCTGCTGAGCACCTCCACCGCAGCAGCCGGGGTCGGTATCTTGCTCAAGGGCACCTCAGTGACGGTAATGAGGGAGGCTGAAGCTCTGCTATCTCACTTTCCTCCTTTCTCACATTCACCCCGACCACACAGATGATTATCAAGACCGCATGCTGAAAATGAAAACTTTCACTGAAAATTGTTTTATCTTTTGCAAGTTTAAAGATCTAAATGTCATGTTTTAGTTTTTTTTTTTTAGCGCTTTCCTTGTTTGCTTTGGGATTTTCATGCTTTTCCTTCATCACTAAAATATTAAACCACATGAGCTCCATGCCTGACTTTTGTTTTCTTCGCCAAAAAGAACGAGTTATCCCATTTTTACACAGACTTTCTCCTCTGTAATTGGTTGGCCTGCAATAACAGAGCGATCATGGCTCTCACAAGAGCACATGACCCTGGGAAACCCCTCAGCTTTTTTTTCACACACGACTCCTACAAGGATACAGATCCAGCACATTAAAAATAAAAAGGTTTTGTTTCGTATGCTGCAGCAAATCCTAATTTTATGGCCAGCTAACCACAAAAATGTATTATGCATTAGTCTGTTTTTTTGTTTTGTTTTTATCTGCAGAGGTTTGCTGAAAAGAACTTGGATATTTAATGTTAGAGTGTGTTTATCTAATGCATTTTGGTAAAGGTAGCTCCGTCTGGGGTAACATTAACTTGCTTTACCGTAGTGCTAACTTCTCCAACCAAAAACAGCAGGAGTAGAGCTACTGAAATGAGCTAAAACTCTAATAGCAACTGTTTATAAAGAAGAATTACTACATGGTGAATGTGTCAGTCAAGAAAACCTACAACTGCACAAACTAGCAGCTAATAGCAGGTGCTCCTTGACCTTGAAAGCAACACTCTTTCACTAGAAAGCTAGTTAGCCCAGTATGCTAATAGCTGCGTCAAACAGATAAACAGTTTTTTGCTTGTGTTTTTGATTTAAAAAGGCTCTAAAAAAGGCTCAGCTCCTCAAAAACTTTAAACGCAGAGCATCTCTCTTCCTTCAACTCCATGCACACCACATTAAATGAAAGAAATCCAAAACAAGAGAGCCCCGCTGTGCTCACTTTTAATTGCTAACCATAGACAATTGATGTTCAAGGGTGGGGTTCAGGAGAGCAGCCGAGTGATATTCTTTTTAATGTCAGTGTGTGTGGTCATGTCTCTTTCACACATGGTGAGGCTTTGATCACAGTTTCATGACTTCCAGCTGTGATCTTAATATGATCCGCGGTCAAATGCAGGTTAGCTGGCTCAGTCAAAGGATGCATGAAGGCCCTCGTACATCAAGTAAAAGGGGAAACATCAAATGGAATTTCAGTATTGAGATGCGAGATTGTCAGCGATTTCATTACAGATTCTTTAGAAAAAAAGGCATTTGAAAAATTTTCCAGGCTGGACTCGTAAAGAAGGTAGAACATCAGCATTTCTGCAATGCACCCACTGAAAAAAAAGGACATAATAGAGGCTTTCTGGGGAATTTGTGATGGCATAGCAGAACAAAGCACTGAAGTGTTTGGGATTCCACATTGGGGCTTTTTTGAAGAGGACGCTGCTGAATTGATAACAACAGTGGATTTGCAGCAAAAGGTCTCCAGTGGCTCTGCGGCCGGGGATCTGTCCACTCTGTGCTCATTAAAACAGCCCCATACATCATGTGTTTATGAGGAATGAAGGATAAAGCAGAAAGAGGTAGACACAGAGAGAGAGAAGGAGAGGAACAGAAACGCAGCACTTTGGAAGTTTGTCATGATGTAAATTAATGATAGGTATTTTTAGCCGGGGATCTAATCATCATGCATGTGGAGATGGAGCTCCGGCAAAGTGAAACAGGAAAAAGAGAAACAAGATAATAAATGAGAAAACGGCTAATTTTCTTGAACAGCATGAGGTAGATGTGTAGGTTTGCCGGTTTGCTTTTGAGCATCTCAGCAGAAAATTAGTTTGGCTGTGTTTTGACGCTGCAGCAGGAGTCCAGGAAAAACATATAATTTATAAAGCCATCAATGCGTCTCCGAATGAGAGCGCTCATCAGTCAACGTTTTTTTTTTTTTATGATCAGAAACAAAGAGACAATGGCAGCTTCGTATTAAACAAACAGGATGCTTGATCAGTGCTCCCAGTGGGTGGTGGAGTTAAACAGACTGCAGAATTTGTTAACATCTTCATTTAAAAAGACGAATATATTTTGATTTCGTTCTGTTATTGTCATGATTTGAGACGAATCATGCTTTATCAGCTCACAGAGATGTACAGCTCCTCTCATAATTTGATGCCACTCCCTGCCCCCACCCCAACTCCTCATCTCGCCAAGCACTCGTCTCCCTCGAATATTCATGAACGGGGTTTCAGCTCTTAGAAAGCTGAATGAGGTCACATTATGCAAGCGCGTCTCTCCAAAGACCAAAAAAAAAAAAGACTGTATGGCACAAGTATGTGACTCATAAACAAGGTTAAGCAAGGTTAACAATCATTACGTCATGCTCTTTTTCCCACCTCTCTCTCATTCACTATGCTCTGCTTATTAAGCCATTAAATTAAATTAAATCTGTCTTTATCTCTGAGGGTCACGTGAAAGCTTTAAAAATGTATCAGGGACCAGTCCACCTCGTGCTGGTTGTGAGAATAATCATCGGCACCTGTTGGAGTGTCAATGTTTCTCCAGCTGCCTCCCAAACAACAAACTTAAATTGAATCATCAAAGAAGACAAGGCCTAATAACCACGTTAAAAGCATGGGAAGAGAGGGGGAAAAGGAGTGAATAATTAAACTTCCTTTTAAATCTTTAATCTTGGTGATTAATGTCAGTAGAAAAACCTATTTGCCCTTACACCCGAGGGGAATACTTATGAGCTTTGAGCTTGTAGCTGTATGATTACATTCATGGGCATGGTGCTAATGTTAACCTGTGTGAAGCTTTGGGGCACAGTGGTAGTCAAGTAGCTCAGGAGGCTGAGTTTTATTTTGAAGTTCCAGCTGCTAGTTAGAGACAAAACCGGCATTTGACCTCCACTGAGGGGAAAGGTGCAAGTAAGAAGATGCCTCCTAAGGAGATTGTTAAAGGTTTATTTATTTTTTTCAGCCAAAATGCCGTGAAATGCAGCCGTTCAGCTTGCTTTTTGTGACTCAGCTGCAGGAGCAGGTAGACTTTTCTTGACCTTTTATTTGCCGTCTTACCTGCTGTCGTCGTGAGCACGTCGGTGGTGTTCCTGAGCCCCATGAAATCAAACTGGTAAAGCCTCCAATATTTCTGGTCTGAAGTCGCCACTGAGTTTTGCGCCCACTTGTACACAATTTCGTCTCGCGGGTAGCCGTCTGTAACACAAACAGAGAGTGAACTTAGCGTTTGAAAAGGAAGGGAGGAAAGGGAGGGATAAAAAAGTGAAGGCAGAGGATACAGGAGAGACTGATGCAGCGGTGCAGTTTTTATTACATGCATGATTTATACCTGATTTGGGCATGATTTATCCAAAT
This sequence comes from Acanthurus leucopareius, assembly GCA_029814765.1. Lineage (NCBI taxonomy): Eukaryota > Metazoa > Chordata > Actinopteri > Acanthuriformes > Acanthuridae > Acanthurus > Acanthurus leucopareius. Next base: position 10,987,426 of record JAQMCX010000041.1, on the reverse strand, counting down.
TTATACAGTGAGCTTTCATTGGCAATTCAGTGGACTGCAGACCAAGTGAGCCATTACTGCTAACTTGTTTGCTCGGAGTCTGCTGTAGTGCACCCATGGTGAACAAATAAGCACTCTACTATGTAATTCAAGGCATTATTTGATTTTAAAATCTTAATTTGAGTGGAATAATTTCACCTGTCTCTGCAAGTGAAAGCCAATTGGTCTCAAGGATGCTCTCGAATCGAATGAAATCGTAATGGTCTGCTTTATTGCAGGATATTGTGATCTCGAGTGCACGTCTGAAAAGCAAAAATGAAAAATGAAATGAAATGTCTTGATGTTTCCTGTAGTCTGAGATTAAGAGCCATGCATTTACCATATACTTCTATGACAGGCCTGTTATTGCACATCAGTGACGTGTGAAAGTGGCCTCTTTCTTATGTGATACAAAGAGAACAACCTGCTCGAAATGCTTTAAAGAATAGAGCCTCTCTGTCGTGTGCTGATTCTGGACATGTTTCGCATTAAATCTGCAGGATTTCAAATACAGAGCCTTAATGGGTGACACGGTAACTCGCCAAAAAAAGGCACCCGAGATGTTGAATTTCTATGAAAGCTATCACAATACTTCCTGTGAAAGAAAGTAAAGCTGAGCTCATTTAAAAAGTTGAAGCAATTTTACATGGGAAAAAAAAAAATGAGTGACAGAAATAATGAGGGAGACGGGAGCCTTGTTGTGCCCTGTAGTGGAAACCAGACTAATTATGTAAATTGTCTCATTTAGAGGATAGCCATCTATAACCAAGAAGAGCAATCACTATGATACAGGAGACTTGTTTTTTTCAGACACTAATATGGATGACAAATATTATTGCTGGTAAATTTCTCTCGGTGTGTTTGCACAATTATCTTTACTGCAAACACTATTACTATCATGTTACAAGTGTATCTTCATAGCTTGAAAATGTTCATCATATTTCAGGCCTTTAAAAGCCCCCTGAAGCATCATGTTCACACACAGTGTTATTATATAAACTGTTCAGATACTCAGGTCCTAATATTCTTCCTGTTTATCCTCCTCCTGCCTTATTATTGTTACAGAGTCCAATTAAATATGAGGATATCTGCTGGAAAGAACAATATCGAATGAGGAGAGATGAGGGATTTAAAGTGAAATTCTAATTTGAATTCACTTTTTTTTGTGATTAGAATGATACTGCAGGTGTTTTCCTCTCTTTAAGGCTAACAAACCTTTAGCCCTTTAAGCTAACTGGTGTCCACTTTGGAAATTAAAAGCTATTTAGCCGAGCTTGCTAACTTTGTGTAGTGCTGTGTTTATTCCACATTATTAAAAAGAAGATGGGGAAGTCAAGCTAGGTAGCATTAGCTGTGTATCTTTCATTAATCCACTCAATTCAACCGACACTCTCACAGCAAAAAGTAGTAATGCAACGAAACATCTGGAGAGCTAAACTCACAGATGGGACAGACAGACTTTTAAAAGGTGGTCAGATATCACATAACACTCCTCGAAAGTGAAGCCAAAAACTCCTAGATGATCCCCTGATGTCTAGAAGCAGAAACTGGTCTAAGACAAGCTGAATAAACAGATTCAGTTTCAAATCAGTTATCAAAGAATCGTTCCCCAAGCTTGACCGTTTGTATGGAAATGACAGCTGAAGTAATACATGATCTTCAGTGTCATTGCTCCAATCAAATTACAGTATAAATAATGTCGAAACCACTCGTGTACTTGTGTAGGGAACACTAAAGCACCCAAAGAAACCCCAAAAACATAAATTTCCCTTTTTAGTAATTGAATTTTTAACAATAAAAGTGCAAAAAGTCCAATCAGTCACCAAGGTTATATACAGTACAGTACTTTCTGACTTTCTGGCAAAATCCAGACTATCAAAAGCTCATTCTTTTGTATTAAATGTGTAAAACTTTCAAGTCAGTGGTTTTAGTGGGTATTTATATGGAAGTAAGCCAACTTCTGTTCAAAATTGCAGTTCATTCCCTTGTCTGAAATACAGTGGTGTATTACTAAAGAGACCTTATCATAAAATGAGAAAAAGGACAAAAAAGACATCTCGGAGCTCATATTTTTCTATTTGTCGCAGAGCTGTGACTGTTTTCTCTGCCATACACATATAGAAGGTCAGTAATAGTTTATTTCCAGTGTCAGCTGCTATGAGAATATGTTTAAATTGTGAGTGTTCAGCCTTTTTTCTGCTGGTATTTACACTCGAAAGTTTATCACAAGTCCATTTCAGGTGAGGTTTTCAAAATGGAAAACAAGAGAGCTGTGAAGAATCAGAGTGACAACTTATGATTGACCATTCAAGACCCCCTGTGGTGGGCTTTTGAATAATGTAATAACCCCCGTGGCTATCACTGTGGAGCTCTTTTGCTGTTTTGGGCAGGAACGACTTGAAAACTGCTGATTACATCTTTACATGTGTAACCTGCCTGTTTCTACAACGCTGAGATGCTGGAAAATTCTTTACTGGGTGTTTGTTTTGCATTTACAGCTGTTTTTCTTGAGCCAATCTGGGTTTAAATAATCAGCGTCAAGCCTAAATACAGACTCAAAGAACCTTGTAGACTTGTTTCAATCATTTAAATAGTTTTGATTTTTAATCCATTTGTCCCGCAAACAAAGAAATGTTTCTAAATTCTAACAAATTATTAAATGTTTTTTTTTTTATCCTGTAGCATTTATCTGATTGACAAGAAACAAATGGAAACGAACAGATTTCTATTTATTTTCTTGCACACATTGGTCACCTCTCGCCCTTCAATCACTGCCAGCCTTCCATATCACATATAATGGCAGTAAAAAGGTAAATATAGCACCACTAAGTGTGTTCTTTAAGAAGTGATTGCAGAGTCCAAAGTGCTTGTAATCATCATTAAGGCTTTTCACGTCTTTTATCCTGAGCTTACCCGTTGTCAGAAAACTTTTGTTATTTCTAGTGTTTAATACAATACAGTGACTAAACTGAATTTATGTCTCGATACAGGAGCTTTTATGCAACCGTGTCTTTCCTTTCAAAGCTTAATCGCAACGTGCTGCATAATGTTTGCATTCAGAGCTGCATTCATCATGTTTGTAATGTTCAATCTCATCTAAATAAATGAAATTGATTGCAGCTGTAATGCGAAGGCCTCCAATTTGCTTTATGAAGAAGAGACAGAACATTTTTAAAAAAGTGTTGCACATAAGGCTTCTCTTAAACAGCTACGTGCCTTGAGTGGTAAGAGAGGGAGATAACAGAGGATGTTACAGCGTCTCAGATAGGATTATGTGTTTGGACTCTGGAGGAAAGCGAGGGGCAAATGCAGCTTCATTATCAGATATCCTGATGTAAAACCACTGAGAAACACGGCTGGCAGCATGTTTATGTAAATATACAGAGATGACCTGAGAGAAATATACTTACTGCTTAGCTAGTTAATGTGTTTTTTCCCTTTTGCATCCTATGTTGTAATATAAAGAAAATGCTTCTCTAAGAACTTCTAGATGGATGCAAAGCTTATCGGAGTCATATGGAAATCTGGAGAGCAGCTTGACATTTTCCAAAAGAGTTGACACAGAACCGAATGTCTCCAAAAATAAGACATGTTCATATATACAACGTGAAAATCTCTGGACATTTTAAAACAGACGTCGACCAGATGTCACAGCAGTTTTTGTTGTTTTTTATCATCAGGCCTTTGTTCTGCTCTGAGAGGTGAGTAAAGCTCTTTAAACAGAGAAAGACAGGAGACTTTAAACTGGTTTTAAGTCTAATCTCCACATGTAATTTTAATGGTTTCTTAGCTATTAAAAGGATCTTACTCTAAGCCAAAAGATCCTCAACAAAACACAGAATTATGAGTTTTAAATTGGAGGAATTAGTATTTGCAATTAAACTAAATTCCAGAGACATTTTTATTTAGCAACTGTAGACATTTGCTGCTGTCTGCGCTTATATTTGTGTTCATTATTAAAGAAAAACACCATCACATTTGCTGAGAGGCCAAATTTTAAACAAACACCATGAAATTATGCAAAAATTATCCGTTTTTGTTTTTATTTAATCAAACCATGTTTGCACAATTAGCCATCAACATGATGAGGCAATGGAAGCATCCAGCTCCAGCAAATGGAGGGAAGTGAAGGAGTCATTTTAAATGCATTTTGCCATGTAAAAAAAAAAAGGAGGGATTTTAATGAGGGTTGAATTTTACATTTTTATTGACGTGCAAAGGGCCCTTCATCGGATTGAATAAAATGTCAAGGATTTAAAGGAACAGTTCACACAAAATTAAAAATTCAGTTACAGTTCTGCACTAATCTAGCAGATACAGTGAAGATTTTGGCTTTAAATTGGGTGTAAATAACATTTTTTCGAATAGATTTGGGATTTCGTGGACTTTCAGTGACTTCAGGGCATTTTTTTTACTTTTGTTGTTGCTAAATGTTGCCATGCAGCTCCAGAAAAGTTTCGTGGACTGAATTTAAAAATCTGGGGGGAAAAGTCCCTTTGATTCAGTGTCATTCAAGACCTTGGCTGCTCATCTGTTTGCAGCTACAGAGAAAAAGAAATCATTCATTCACATGGTCATGAACTGAGACCAGGAAAAAAAAAGGGTTATTACTGCAAATCCTTTTACTGAGAGCAGAGACATAATGGAAACCCATTTGTGGTCGATAGCTTTTTCAATATGTACAGAACGGTGACATCCGGTCTCATCATACATTGGACAAATTGTATATATGTTCAAAAATAGTCAATTGATTATCTGAAGTCAGAGTAGAGAGGAGATTTAATAATGTCTTTTGGACAAATGCTGCCATTCTTAGTGGAATCGGGTAATGATTATGTCTGTGTTAAATCATATCTGGCAGTGGCACCAGAAAACAGGATGACCTGTCATAAAATAATCAAATCTGATTTTGCTGCTTTTAAGGTGGTGAGAAACTTAATAATGCAATGGTTAATGGAACAATAACCGCTTGGAGGGCTACATTTCAGGCAAGCATGAAACCATTAGTGGCACTAATGCCGCCATCATGTCATTTGCTTCCTTTTTTAGGGGGGATTTTTTGGCTCCTGGCCGATTTAAATGTGCAGGGAAAACTAAAAAATACTTAAAAACAAAAAAGTTATGATTGTTCTCTAATGCACGATTTGTTCAACAGTCTACTTGTTTGATTGCATTTGTTGCTTATTTCAGGTACACTGATGATCTGAAGAAGCAGGTGAACCGTAACATCCAGACCGTCACTGTGGCTATGAATCATTGAAACAAGCTCAGCTGAAGCTCGTCCTCAGAGTCAAAAGTAAGTCTACTGATGCTGCGATCATCACTGTGACCCAATGCATTAAGTTTTCTTCCTCCTCTTCATTTTCATCACTTGATCCCTGATCTGAAACTCATGAACCATTCGGAGGCAGAACTGGAATCTACAACTCTCTTTTTCTTCTACCTTGACAGCAAAGAAGTCTTGTTAGATTTAAAAGCTAAGAACCGACATTTAACATGTATATGCAGTTACTGAAATAAATACCTAGTCTCTATAGTAAATACCCCACGGACTGAAAAAAAATAACATTGTGGTGATGCAGAAGTTTGCACTCCTGATAGTAAATTTCAACAGGCTCATTAAATATCCCCTATTGATGCAGTTCATCCTCAACCCCTTAATCAATGATTCCCACTGCACCTTGAGCCTCCTAACAGCCTGTTTAAGGTCTGATTCTCTCTGAATACAAAACCGTTTTAGAGCTGAGCGCCTAGCTGGAGGTAACAGCTGAGTTTTATTCACCAGGTGGCACAGTTATGGTGCTCGTTTTGGCAAGAAATGATGATGATTTTGTCAATTATATTTGCAATGACAGCTTTAAAGTTTTACTTCACTTGTCAGACGTAAAGGCATCGCTCTGCATGACTTTATGCATGTTTTTCAGTCCTGTGCATCCATATCTACATCTGTGTGCATATGTGTGTGTGTATGTGTGTGTGTGCTTTTGCCAATATTCACAGCTGGAGAAGACGAGAGGACAGGAGTGTTCGTCCATCGGGAAATTATGGAGCTGCAGCTGGCATTCTGCGTTGATGGTCATCCTGGAGAGGAAGAGACAGACAGAAACACTCAGACAAAGACATGCAAAGCAGTAAAAAACGCTTCGGATCCTTCATTTCTTGGTCCATGAAGCACATGGTGCGAGTGCAAGGCGTTCATCATTGCTTATATCACATGATGCGCTTTTTGCACTGCAGCATATGAAGCGCCGTCTTCAAACCAGATGGTGCGGGATCACACTCTGTTGCTTGGTTTATGTGCGAAATCCCTCAAAATGACAGAACTGTTTAATCATCGGCGTCGGACATGTTTCTCACCACGACGGCATTAACTTATAGGTCAGGGCCCAAAGGCGTGTAAGCTTCTGCATCTGCAAGATGTTTTGGAAAAGCAACAGCAATCACAAAGACACAGGGGATTAAATCTGCATACAAAACATAAACCTGAACCCATCTAAGTTAATATTCCCTGCATGTTACCACAATATATCATCTTCAAATTAATTTCCACTGGATGGCTGTAAAAATAAGGCTTTTTTTCTTTGACTTGTTCTTTGACTTGGTGTTGTTGCGTCTTTGTCCCAGCTACAGTTTCTCATTAATTGACTGACTCGGAGCACAAAAGAGGGAGCCTCAATCAAAGCAGGAAGAGGGCTGCCTCACTTGTCTTGCTCGGAGGTGAACAAAGTGCAGACGATGTGCAAGTCCTCATTTGCATACACAGCTCACAGCAGTCTTTGTCAGGAGCCAGGAAATTCCAAATTTGGGCAAGAGTGGCGAGCGAAGGTGAGGAGAGCGAGCGGCGACGAGCACAGCAGAGGCTGAGAGCAGGAGAGATGCATCTGTTGATGTAAAGACGCCCCCAAACAAACGCCTCTTAAAACTTAATATGCTTGTAATAAAACAGTAATTTTCAAATTCGTCGCTGAGACATGCATTAGCAGCGATGAAATGAGCTTTTAAAAGCAAAAATTTTGCAGGAGTTTTGTGGTTGTTGCATCTTTAACTAATATTTGTCAGTCGTGACAAAGAAGGTCTTGTCTTTCTGGTCATTGGATCGATTCGGCTCCTCATGACAGGGCCTGAAGTATCGTGTTACAGCAGAGAACTGCTCCTCCAAGGGCCTGAAAGCAAACACTCATCCTGGTATTTGTTATTGGACCAAGGTCTGGTTTTGAAATCCTGGATACGCAGGCGAAATTGGATCCTCGACACAGAAAAAACTCATGTCAGAGCTCGAGAGTTCATAAGCTCAGACGCCACTCAAAGTTTTAGAGGAACCTGTCAACTCAAACTCGTTTTTTTTTTCAGTAGAGAGAAAAACTCTTATTTTGAGCAAAAACTGAGGGTTTGTTACATGTTTCTTTGTCTGAAAAATCCCCTGCACTGACACCATGAGCCAGAGAGACTCTTCAGCTGGATGGATGGGACTTTGCAGGACTAGTCGCTGCTGGAAATAATCTGCAAAATGCACCAATAATTGCTTATCAATCAAGACAACAAGTTCATATGTTGCTGCTGGAATCATTCAGGCCTCCTTCCTTTTGCTCAAATTTGGATATTTTGCTTTTAATAAGACAACAAGCTGGAAAGTGAAGAGCATAAAGCTTCTGGTGTTTGTATTGTGTCCATACTGTGCGTCTTTAACAGCCGTGAGTGTCTTCATTTGTCTCCAGCACTTTGTATCGATTCCAGAGTGAATGAGATGAGTCACTATCAACAGTTGGCAATTATATCTGTTAAATAGATTTTCATTGGAGTTTTCCTCGTGTAAATACCTGGTTTGGGTTCTTTCAGGGCTGCCTGCCACTGAATCACTGTGTTTGCCTCTTTGTTGAATCCCTGCACAGTATTTTCTTTCTTTTATTGTACTGTACTGTGTGTTTTCATGTGTTTTCAAGGCTTTTTACCTCAGCGTGTAAAGTATTGTTCCGTTGTTCCTTATCCGTAGCAGCTGATTGGGTGTCGTTATCCAGTGGGAGTCGGCATTCTTGGAATTCCTGAAGATGGTGTCCGGCAGCCAGATCAAGCCGACCATGTTGCTAATTGAAGGAGAGATGGACAAACAGAGACGGAGGTGGGACAGAAGGTGAGAAATGATGTTGAATCCCTTCAGATTTCTGTGAAATGTAAGAGGCAGCTCCGGTTCTCAATAAGAGGATAATAAGACACTCGGGTGACGTGGGAAAAACAAAGCACATCAATCAATTTGTTCCATTAATTAGGGGGCTCTCCTCGAGGGAGAGAAGAATATTGCTCTCAAATGAGATATTCACAGTGTGAATATGTTGAAATCAGTGGTTGCTACAGTGGAGAGAATAAAAGGCCCAGTGCCATTTCTGCACTGAAAATAGCCATTAGTTTGATTAAATAGAGAAACATGGACACTTGGAATAAGTTTTTACAATCAATACAAGTCATCATTTAAAAAACAGCACTCTGTCATTACAAAACCACTGGAAAATCTGCCAATTATGAACAAAATAGCTGCATAAGCAACAGGATATCTCCACAACTGTGCAATCTTTCATTATTATAAGGATTTAATAATTATGATAACTGTTAAATGATCTTACTTTAATGTCCTTTTTAAAATTAAAATGATCTTTTTTTATAACAGGCGTGACCAAAAAAAGAGTTATTAGACCCTGATGTCTCAGTAGATAACTAGTCAGCTTTGTGAATGACCGTCCTGAAAGTTTGACATCTTTACATGTATCATTCCCCCTTTTGTTTGCATGTGACACTTGAAATTAAACCACAGCCAAGCAGTAATCACTGCCTTTATGGCGGTACGTACTTGTAAGTGTAGGAGCATGAGTTGCTAATGTAAGCATAAACTGCACAGCTAGTGGTCTGGTAATGAAGCAGAGTCCTTGCATTGTGCATTGTGCATAGGGAAGTGGTTAACACTTTTCTTTGGTTAATTTTTAGTATAGGGTTGTTTTATTTCCTGGAGAAAGATTTCAACTATTGCCCCTGTAACTCTGCCCAGAGGGGCAAAAATGGCACTTGAAACTGAGGCCTAGAATAAAAAAACACATTTAGCCCTGCCCTGCTGTGACAGAGCACATCAGTAGCAGTGATGCAGTTAATATGAATTATCAGCACATAGATATCAATGCTGCAGCGACACAGTTAACATCTTCTAATCTGCATATTCCCAGTATGAACTCAGTAATCCCAGTGTACCTGTTGAGGGTCAGAGTCGGCATGCTGCTGCTGCTGTTGTACTGCAGACGGGTGTCCACCCAGGTTTGAGCGAAGATAATATCGATCTGATATTCCTGCAGAGAAAAAAACTAGAGTCAATGGACTGATCTGACAGGCTTTTTTAAAGGAGTACAGAGAGAGAAAGAGATGTGCTTGGTAGTGTGTGTGTGTGTGTGTGTGTGTGTGTGTGTGTGTGTGTAGCAGCCTCCGTGTGGTCCTTCTGGAGGAGCTGATAATGTGTTTGTTTGAACGCAAATGTGTCCACATCAAAGAAAAAAAAAAAAAAAGCAGCACAGCAGCACTCGATGGAAACACTTAAATGCGCATTATGCTTTTGATATGGAAATTAAATTACACCGTCTCACAATATGTTTACTTCAGCACATTTTTTCACCTCAGCAAAGACCCCTCTCCTAACAGTGAAAGAATCTGCTGGTTTTATTTTTCAAAAGTAGAATAAAAATGTCCCTTCGATTTTCAGGTAAAAATCGGTGAATTAAAGTCTAGTTGGAATTTTTATAAGAGCATAGTGGTGAAAATATGTTTTTCTCAATCTTTCTATAACACAATATGTTAAATCCTTGAAAAAGTGAATTTGAATACTTGTTGTTTCCCCACAAAGTGGAAGTTGAGAATATTTTCTTCATCCACCAACCTTGGTAGACAGTGAAGGAGTGAATAAAGCATAAAACAAACCTGAAAGATGCTGTTTTAAATGCTGTGGAGGGTGAGCTTTGTTCACTCGGAGGTTTATCTCATTATTTTGCGGTTAAGGAGCAAGTTATTAACATCAGTGGCCATCTCAGAGACTTTAAGGGTTGTGGCACAAATATTAAATCGACCATGAGAAGAGTCTGCACATCGGTCTAGAACAGTGTTTCACAAACTTTAGACAGAGACACAAAATGGGCATTTGAGGACTACAGTGCTTTACGATGCTGATATTTGACTTTTTCCCCTTAATATTAGAGAAAAAACAGAACATCCCCTTTGAGAACAGACCTTTACTGAGGATACTTAATGCCTAAAATATGATATTGAAATGTTATTTTGTTCATTGATACTTTTGATAAGTATTTGTAATTTCTAACAAAATACTTTGGGGTTTTTTAGCTATTCAGCTTCCCTTTGCTTAAAAATTGAGGATCTCCAACATGGCGGACAGAAGGTCAGTGCATCAGCTGGGAGTCCTCTGTTGAATTCAAACAAGGTGCACTGATACTTCAATGATAAGGTCAGCCAGTGAGATCTCTGTGGAAGCTGCTCACAAGTCTTTTGCTGATGTGAAACATGTGAGAAAACCTCAGTCTGTTTCTGAAAGCACACAAGAGAACCAAAGCTTCTACCAACCTTTAACATGAGATAATCCCATTAAACAAATTAGATGTTAGTGAAGCCCTTTTATAGTGAACACAAGGGGACTGATTATAGACCCTTTAGAGGACAATCATCTCTCTCTTCTGGATGAATTTGGTTCCCTTTCACTTCTTTCTGTTCCCCAGAATGGAGCTTGGGCTGGTTTTTAGCTGTTGGCTGGTTTTTAGCTGTTGGCCGAAATCGCAAATTATGTCACAAAAAGGCATGTAACTCTGGTTCTGACAATGATTGAGCAATGTGACTTGGAAAACTTGCCCACAAAAGTTTGTGCCTGCACCTGCTGCGTGCACATCACTGTGCAGTGCTTAATGTGCAATAAAAACAATCTCTGAAGTTTCGATCACTCATTTCTCATCTGTCCAAACAGTTGGAGAACATTTTTGTAACAATATATGCTTTTATAAAGTCCAAAATTGGTGAAAAAACGTCCCCAGTGTCCCTAGATTAAATGACACACACACTCACCTTAAGCATCTCGCTTTCATACCCAACATCACTTTCCCCTTAACTTTTCTGACCTTTTCCTAAAAAGACAGACAAGATTTGACCTTCCAAATACATCTGTCACCCAACTGCTGCTCTCGGCACGTCTGACCTTTGGAGAATAATTATAAAGAGACACAAGCCGAAGGTGACACGCCCATAATTCAAACAGCAAACCACAAAGTGCAACATGTGACACCTGGTGCTGATGAACTCTGAAGACAGAACCCCAACGGGATTTGCTGCATCCATTGGGTCTTTTTGGGTGCCAAGCCTACCAGACAAGGCACTGAAGCAGGTCCATTATTCATGGACATTATGCAAAACAATGAAGCCGAGCATTGGGAGATATCTGACTGAAATTAACTATGGAGGCTTGCATTTTTCCCCTGGGGATCCATTTCAAAGTCAGAAAACGAGGGTGTTAAGGAGGGAGTCCATTACTCACAGCTACTGACAAAAAAACAATGAAGTAAAGACCTTTAGGTGAGATAATCAAGGGTGACTCGCATTGTAAAGTCTCTGCTGGGAAAATCCAACAAAAAAAGTCAAAGACTAGGAGCTGGGAGTTCATTATTTAGAGTATAAATATTTTATTTTAGGTCTTAAAATATTCAAAATGTGATAAACTATATCCCTCCTGTCCCCGACTTAGTTTCACACAGCAGGCAGATAGGTACAGGAAGTGCGAGGAAACCCTCACATGATTAAAAATTAATCGTTTCTCGTGTACTCGGTGAATCCGATTCATTATCATAGAGAAAGGTGAATGTGCAGACAACAATTATCCACGCTCAGGGTGGAAAACTTTTGCAAATTATCTCGATTTCACATGAAAATCCTTTTGTTCATAAATATAAATCCATCCAGCACAGACTGGATATCAATGCATTTACTTGCAGTGGGTAAAAATCAACAACTTTGGCCCCTGCTGTCTTTGGGAATGCAAATACCACTCGGAATCTGATAATACGAAATCCATTATGATAGCCGAAGGATGTTGACAGCAAAGCACGTCGGACTGAAATTAATTAGCCCGACTCGAACAGCGTCAGAACAAATAGAGTCCTCCTCATCCAGCCTCATCTCTCTCGCATCGAGGAGGATCTCTCTTCACTAATTACAGACGTCGTGCTGCCTTATGTTCCACATCCAAATACCAAAACGTGTTTCCAAGGCGAAGCAGACACACTGTCTTTATAACTTTGTACATTCTTGCTTGTTATAATGTTGTTCTTGCCTGAAAAGGTTTCCAGTGTCGTCGTATTTAAATTAGCTATTAAAATGACCTCTTTTTTTTACGGCAGACTCCAACTCACACAAATGAAAATCCAAGAAAAAAGAAGGAAACTAAAAGAAAATATGTGTATTTGTGTCAGTATGTAAAATGTTGATGCATTTAAGAATTAAAGATCCACTTTTATTCTGTTACTTTGCACAATTTCACACGAAGAACTCAGAAAACAAGACAAAGATTATAGGAATCTTTTTTTAATCTTAAAAGTTATGTTTAAATTTTATAAACTTAGTTAATAATGCAGGAGCCAACTTGGTTTTTCAGTCTGCAGGTTTGTAATCCAGTCCTGCCCAACACTAAACTGTAAAGTAGTTGATATACCATCTATTTTAATTAACTGTTTTTATAAAAATGCTTTTCTCATTCACTAATGATTTCCAATTAATGAAATTTAGGTTTTTTCCTGTTACTGTTCATTTTTTTAATGATTTTAGAAAGTGAAATCTGTAAAAAATTAATGTGTATTTGCAAAAATCTTGAATTCCGTACAAAAAACCCCATTTATATCACTTTGAAACATATGTGCAGCATTTCAGAAGCTCTTTGTAAATATACCAAATAAACAGACAAACATGCTGCAAATACACACAACACACTGATTATAGAGTTTACTCCCCCTCACTTCTGATCAGGTAGAAACCAGTGAGCTCTTTTCTGTCTTGCACTGTATCATATTTTGCTTTGCAGGGAAGGGAATCTCTAATTTAGACACAAATCACTGACTAATGTATTTCTTCAAGCCAGACCGATGCCGCATTGTTGGTATAAATATTTATAAGTGAAATATTTATAACTCCCAGACCTTGGGAAATTGGTCGTTGGACTACATTTTCAATCCCTCAAGAGGAAGAAAAAAGATAAACACACAGAGTGTTGGATTTCTCTACGTCATGTGTCCATTTCTGAGCCGCTTCCCGTATTTCTTCATCATCACAAATGACTTTCAAATATGCAGTTTTGCTCCCTGAGCCCTCAGATCCACACCGCCAGTCGCCCCTATCCTCAGATAAACACATAAACCCAGAATGCATCACTGTTGCTTTGTCCTGCAGGCAGCCTCGCAGTGATGCTCCTCTTGTGTGACGGTAAACACGACCATTCAAGCACCGCTTTGGGGCGGCGCTGAACTTCTTGTCACACGTGTAATAAACAAAACTGTGCGCCACCTACGGATATGAGTGGCATTTTTAAAGATTGCTTTGTGTGCATGTGTTTGTGTGCAAAGTTAATTTCATAAACAGGCTTTGTCTGGTTCATCCCTTAGAATTAAATTAAAAGACCTTTGAAAGAAACCAAAGGGATTGATTTGCATAGCAGCCTGTTAAAGTCTGTCTGTGAGGAAGGAAGCGACTCGAAATGAAAAATGATTACAAACCGTCGGCTGCGCTCCGCTTAGCATCTGGCCAGAGGTGCGATCAACACCTGTGTTTCTTTGTCCAACTCTAAAACAATTGATTTCCTTTTGTTTGAAGTGATAAAAGAGGAAGCGAAAATGGGCGTCTGCCACCAATGACAGAGCAGCAGCAGTGCAAGAAATAGTATTATTTAGGAAGTTTATGTACCAAAAGAGTAAAAATGCACTTTATTTACTAGTATTTTGGGTTTTTTTGCCCTATCCACACACATCCATTACATTTAGACCAAAATTTGAGAAAAGACAAATTGTTTTGATGGAGAGTTAAAGAGCAAGATATGGGGGATAAGTCACTTCCTGATCTGGCAACCCTCAGACTGAACTGTGACAAAAGGCTGTTTATTTTGTGTACAAATGATAATAATGATAATGTGCATATAGCAGGTGCAAACTTTAACTTAGATGAGTAAGTATTTCAAGTGACCTTGCACTATCATCATCTGGACTTCAGTTTAACGCTTTTTTGTGACCCCCCCCCGTCAACGATCCTGTCAACGTCTTGGACGTTTGCAGGGTCGTGCATCGCAAACTTGTCCACCAGGGTTCAGCTGTTAATGCAGTGATGCTCTGAGGCACCTGATGAATCAATATTGTATAATTCGAGGGAGATGACATAATTAAAATGGTTTCTGTATTGATTACAGGTGCATTCATTGCTCAAACACTGTAGTATTCTTTGTCATTTATCCATTTGAGATGATCAAGCCTTTGCTCATGTTGCCCGGCGTCTGGTTTGATGGAGCTCCTCAAGCATATAAAATACAACACATGCAAATGAAGAGAAGAGAGAACATTGTGACAATGAATTACAAAACAAAAATGAATGAATAGAAAGTAAAATAGCAAAGTCCAACCAAAAGAAAATATAGCAGAAAGGATCTTTTGTCTGTAACTGAATATGATTTGTATAAAATGCAACGTTAAAGCCAAACATTAGACCTTGATAATGAAACTGAGGTTGATAATACTTTCATCAGCAGCAGTAGCAGAATTTAGAGCGTTTTTCTTATTCATCTCTCAGTTCCTAAATACCCCAAGCTTTTTTTATGCCGTGTCTTTGAACAGGTGATGGGTTTTTTTTTCCAACAAACACATTCTGCTCATAAGAAATTTAGATGCTCAGTTCCACTTCAAACAATAAATTTTCTGTCTACATTGATTCTGAGGGAAACACATGTGAGGGAGGAGAAGGCAAAAGAAGAGGAATTAGTTCAGACAGGGAACAGGATCTGGGATTTAATCAGGGTAATAAAAAGTGATGAGGGCCAGTGATGAGAATTAAGAGGTTAAAGAAGAAGAAGAAAGTGCTGCAGAGGGAAGAAAGTGCTGCAGAGGGAACAAAATACAAACTAAATCCTGTAGATAGTGTTGTGTCAGCTAATCAATTATGACTAACCTGCAAAATGATATGATATTATCATATTTAACCCTTTGTTACAGATGCAGCCATATAAATTGATGTAAAAATACTGGACAGATGTTGTCTTTATGTAACTAACAAGCCAGATATACAAAATCAATTATACTTCCTTTTGCTTTTTGTGTAAATGTGATTTAAAACAGTCAATTATAATTAAGAAATTAATGAAATATGTTATGCTTATCTTGAAAATATATAAATAAATTACAGTTCTTCTCATTTTTGATGTTTATTGCTTTGGAATGGAGATGGAGCAGGATGATGACGAGCTGATCTCAGAGCTGTTTGAGGGTCAATCTCATCCTCTCCTTCAAATCACTGTCAGGTTCTGAATCGACTGAAATGTGAACTCTTTACCTTCATCTTGCAATGCATCCTCACTTTTCTGAAATCATTTCAAAGATCCTTTGAGCACTGAGTCTTTTCACCACGTTGTGCCATGAAGCTATGTATTGGAGTGTGTGAGGAAATATAGTGTTTGGCATGTTTTAAAATAACAATGTGCAGGTTTTGGTTAGACATTTTGTAGTTTTTTACACACCACAGAGGGTAAAGTGTGCAGGAATATGTGGGAGCAGTCAGATATTAATCACATTTCCCATGTGTGTTGTGTTTAAAAAGGATATTTGATACCTTCTTGCATGTAATTTTAATCTTAAATTTTGAAAAAATTGGACCTTTGTTATCATGAATTCAATCAAATGTTCTCAGTTTTAAATGAAGTTATTCGAGGGCGTTGAGTGCCTGTGATATGAATAAAGTTTGACTGCAAAATGACTTTCTTGTTATTCTCTGCTATTATCTGCCGGTGTTTTCTAATGTGTGAAGAACAAGCTCTCACAGTGATTAACATTGATTTTCTCTGGTGACGAGCGCTCACACATTTTCTCGATGAAACTCAAACTCTTCTTTCCATTGTATGGTCCGCTTAGCGACACTGTGTCCTCAGTTCCCACAGATTTCTGTACACTCTGTTGAGACTTTTTAAACTATGATGAAACAGTGGCAATTGTACTGATCAGCATTGTCAGATGAAGACACCAACATACTCACAAAAAACATGTGACCAGATGGAAAGGTTAGACATTCTTGAGGTTAGACTGTCCTTGAAAATGTATAAATGCACAAATAAATTTAACCTCAACTCTAACGATGATATCTTGTCTTTGTAACTCCCTTTTTAGGAGAAGACTTCTTGTGGGCTCTTTCACCATTCGACAATATCCTGCATCTGTAACAGAGTGTTTTGGGGGTGAGAGGTTTGGTCTTCTGGTTTTGAAAGAAGAAAACGGACATAACGCTATCATGACCACGAGAATAAATATCAGGATATCTGAGGTCTATAGTACACCTGCTATGAGAAAACACCCAGCTGTGACTTGATTTTTCACCACAGTGTAACACCTCTGCAATGTTTTGGATGAATTATGAAACAAGCATGAAGTTTTCCTTTTTATTTCTTCAGGAAAGAGTTGTAATGAGGAGCAATTTTAGCAGAGGTAAGTTGGTTCCAACAACAGGTGTTACCCTTTCAAAAAGGTCACATATGACATAATGCTATGTAAGGGAAAGAAAAAAAACATGTATTGTAACTGTGTTGCCAGGCTACCGAGGCTCCTAATCCAGCTCAGAGAATGCGATTACACACGGCCAACACCATTTCTTTTTTCCTGAATGAACCTAAAGCACAAGGCCGTTTGAACACCATCCCAGCGCAAAAAACCGTGGAACAGCGACCTTCTGCACTGCAGTCTGCTAACCTTTCCTTATCTTTTTTTTTCTGCCTCACTCTCCCAGCACCTAAATGAGTCACATCATTGAAGGTCAAGCACAGAAAAGCTCAGAAAAACACAAACTAGCCCACACACACTCTGTCACCCGCACACCCATGCACCGAAAGTACATTAAAAGGCACTTTCAAGGGACTTTTGACATCTGAGAGAAAGCACAATGCTCTGCCCGAGTACAAAGCAATTTTCCCAAAAGTCACCTCGACGGCACGCTTAGCACCGTTCAGACCGTTGTCAACTTTATGCCGATAAATCCACTCCAAATTGTTGGTGGACAGCACAGCAGTCATCACTTCTGGCAGTGAGCCTGGCGTGCAAAAAACAATATTTATGCCAAAATCTAGTTCTTGAGTATGAAGTTGAGAATGTCAGCCAGTACATGCTGCATAAGCACAAAAAAAATATATTGCATCTATTATTCATGTTAACCCTAACATTAACTAATTTTTTTCTCTACATTCATAGTTACTTGACAATGAATGCTACTAACTTCCTCAAGCGATTTGTAGAGCTTCAGCAGATGAGATGCAGTTGATTTCATTATAAGAAGAATTTACATGCTAAGTTGAACTGAGTGCTGCCAAGAGGACGACTGAAGAGCTCAGAGAAACCAGTTCTTCTGTCCTGTAAGAAAACTCTGGATGTAAACTCTACAGAGTCCTCAGCTTAACCTGCTTTTGCCTTCCTAAGAACAAAAATCTGTACTCTGACAACAAATTTACACTGCTGGGCCAATTGATATGAAAACGCCTCTGTAGCCTTTAATTTTTGAACATAGGAAAATTTTTCACACATACAGCACAACTTGGCATATTCAGTTCCAGTCTGCATGAAACACTCCTCTATTGACAAAATTATGTCAAATTCATATATTATATTTATTTGCCTTAGCAACAGCTGCACAACAGCTCAATGAGTTAAGCTGCTGATCTTTTAGCACTGGCAAGTTCATTGGGTGATGGGTTTGAATCTGGGTTTAAATTTGGTTCTCACTAATGTGAATGATACAGACAATATCAGAGCAGAATATGTTTATGTGGGGACGTAGCTCATTGAGATAAGATGTGGGCACACAAGTTTCTGAGGTTCTGGGATCAAATCCAGGTTAGCATGGTTACCAATACACTGTAAACCTGGACTTCATATCTAATTAAACAATGTAATTACAATGTAATTCAATGATTTAAGTGTGGTTGCATTACCATTCTAATGTAAGTATATTCTTTTGCATTACTATCCAAATGTAAGTATATTCTCTTAATACCTAGACATATTTGAATGTACGAATAAAGTTAAGTTAAATGACTTAGAATTGGTAAGTTTTACTGCGCCATCAGACAACAGAAGCTCGTCATTGGCTATTTCCTGACGCATTGAACGTGAACGCTCAGTGACGTTGCAGTTGTCCGTGCACCGCCATTTTCTGGAGCTGCTGGCAAGACGTGAAAAAGTTTAATTTAACCAATCCGACTGACTTTTTTTTTTTTTTTTAATATACTTTTAGTCGGATTTTGTGTCATTCGAGAGGCTGTGAGCACAGAAAGTACCGCGGAAAACGGCGCTGCACTACAGCGAGGAAGAGACGAAGACAGCACCACGGTCCAGTCGAGGAGAGAGGAGGACAACAGGACGGCTGTCTACTGAATCTGGATGTAAGCTGTTGCGGAGTATTTATCGTGTGTAAGTGTGGATGAATTTGTGGGGCTGTTGGTGAGATGTGGGTAAGTTTGTTTTCATCCAATTCGGACATTTTTCACCTGTTACTTTTCATTGGATTTTTTTGTCAGGTTGACAGACGGGCATTTTAGCCGGTTAGCTAACTCTGCAAACTTAGCTTAAAGCTACATTTCTCATTTGAGGGGCTGTTTAAGCAGAGATGAACGTTGTTCAATGCAGTTTAACGTGACATTTTCACCTGTTGGCTGTCAGTGCCTTCCACAGTGTGGCAGAGACCGCACCAAGTTGAGGCCCCCCCCTCAAACACAGGAGGCACTGCGAACGACTGCACCCAGCTCCCAGCGGGGGAGAGAACAGTAATGTTAGCTGTAACGGTACAGCAGTTAACTGAATCTGGTGAGTGAACAAGTTAACATTATTGACCTTGTTGTATTACGAAAAGGCTGCTGATTGAAACAGATTAAGGTTAGTCATTGATCAACGCTGGGAAAACAACTATTTTTATGCATATGAAAAAGCGATGAGGTCCAGGAGGTGACTCAACAATTTTAGCTATAAACACAACATTACTTCATTAACTGAACAGAATCAGGGCTCCAGACTTTTTTTTTCCACCAGGTATACTGGTGTTTACTATTGAGGAGTAACGTTACCAGCACAAAATGTAAGAGCACAAATTAAAACGACAGGCTTCGGTTATTGTCTCTAAGGGGGGTATAAAAGATAAAAGGTATAAGAAAGATGACAATGACAACACGACCTGACACACTTGAAGATTTGATTGGCTGGCTCAAAGACGCACTCCAAGCAAACTACAGCTTCGCCTTACAATACGAAGATCCTGAATTTGGCAATGCTGTGCAACCTTACAGATCTCACTGAGCTCCCAGAGAAGCCAACCATCAGAATCATTCCAATGATTGAACTTACACCAATCACTGCAGAAAATGAATCATTTGGAGACACAAACAGCCAGGCAGACACCGAGATCCTGTCCAACTCCTCATTGGATAGAAGTTTGCAGTGGCCAGAGGTATTAGACATTCCCAAGTTTTCTGTTGATGTTGAGTATAGACTCCGTCAAGGTAATCTGTAGTATCTCAGGGATGGAACTCATCCCAATGTGGCAAAAGAACTGAAACATGATATCCTCGAGAAACTGGCTGAGACCATCTACTGTATGCATTTACAGCATACCCAGAGAAGGAACATTTTGAAGCTGTTGCAAAAGCCTTAGTACAAACTCACCCGTGTCTTAAGTCTGCTGGGATGGATGGAAGAACAGTGTGAAGTTCAAGATGGGTAATATTAGAATAAAAATGCGCCAGCTGGGTCGAGTTGATGTCACTGTTAACAGTGGTAAACGTGGAAGGAACACTACAAATGGCGATCCTCCCAACAAAAACATAAAGAAGGCAAGAAAAGGGGAAATAAATTTCCTACCCAAATATCCAGAGGGGATGGATGACCATAGCCTGGAAGGAGCTTGCCAGGTCCTGATCAGTGAAATCATGAAGAGAACGCCAAATGGAACCCTCATTAAGAAGGAGACGGATGTGGCGTTTGCTCCTCGAAAAGAAGTTGTCATAGACAAGCCTGCCATCAGCCAGATAATACATCGATGGCCAGCTCTTTTCACAGAAAACCAGGTTTATGTGACTGTTTTGAGTATTTATAAAAAATGACCATGGCTTTCTGTGGTATAAATGTAATGTTGAATAAAATTGTACATTGTTTGCTGTGCTTTATGTTTCAGGTTTGTTATGAGTTCAACAGAGTGGTGGGGAAAAAATCTCAGAGAGAACTTCTTTGATGCACTTGACCATTTCTCCCCAAGCCTGATGGACCTCTTCAGGAAGAAGAAGGGCCTCACTGGCTAGCTTTTGGCTGAGCTTTTACATCAAACAAAGGTGCATTGACCTCTGCTCTCCTTTTCCCTCTCCTCTCCTCTCCTTCCGTTTCTGGTGAGTGTGAGTGCGAGTCGTGGTGGTGGATGTGCGAGTGGCGCGGAGTTTGAAGGGGTGTCTGTCCCTGTTTTTTCTGGATTTCTCTGTTTTCTTCATCTGTTCTATGTACATAATCAGGTAAGCTTTTTTCAATACTTTTTGAGTGTTGGCTGAATGATCAGTGTTTTTTTGTCTGGTGGTTTTTCGGGAGGAATGGCGTCCTCCGAGACGCCACCTCCGTCTATCCAGCAGGGAGTATGGATAGTGCCGCCGGATAGCAATGTTACCATGGAGGAGGTTCTGCTTGCTGCCGGTGAACAGGTAGGACATGATAATCTTTCATTTGCATCGCAAATGAACAAAGCTGTGGTTGTGTTTTTGAAAGATGAGGCTCTAGTGTATCAGCCGATAGAGAGCGGTGTGTTTAGCTCCATGTGTTCGGCAAGTTTGCCAGTGGGTTTAAGACGGTGAGTTTGGGATGTAAGGATCCAAAGCTGAAGCATGTGCAGTCTCTGGGAGGGCAGGGGTTCATGTTTTTGGATTCTTCTTCTCAAACACTGGAGGTGTCTTTCAGAGTGAAGCACGGTGATGGCTCTTATATGGTGCATGCTAGCTCAGGACAGCTGAAATGTTTTGAGTGTTGGGATGTGGGACACAAATGTGTTGCGTGTTCACATAAAGGGCAGGGGGCGGCGGGCGGTTCACCTGTTGCCTGCAGGGCTCACCCCGAGGAGGCTGATGCCGCAGTGGCAGATGATGCTGCGCTTGGTGCTGGGTCGGCTGCTGATGCCATGCCAGGTACTGCGGTGGTGGATGACGCCGTGAGCGTTACCGCTGCGATGCCCGAGTTTGGGCCTGTGGCTGCGAGTGCGGTGGCAGAGCGTGGTGATGTGCATGCCGCAGCTAGTAGATGTCATGACAGGGAGGAATATATCCAGTCTGAGCAACAGGTTTCTGTGGACGTAGAGAATTTGGGCAACTCTCAGTCTGCAGGCACTGAGATGCTCAGAGTCAGATACTGTATCTGTGTGTGGAAGCAACAAGAATGCAGATGATCTCTATTCTTTAGAGGACATAAATAATTTCCTTGATGTAACTTTCAAAAAGTCTGTCAAAGTGAGTTATTACTTTAGTGACATTGAAAAGTTCATCAAATCTGTGGACATATTGAAAAGGCTGGTTGGTTTTGATCTTTTGGATGAGAAAAAAAGTTTCTGCCTTAAAAAGCACATTACGACTCTGAGAAAGGCAAAAACTGGTAGACCTGTTAGAAAAACAAAAAAGTAAAATGATCATGTATCACTCTGTTTTCCCCTTTTTACTGTTCTCTGCTTGTTTCTTCATACCTGTTTCTCCTCTCTCACCTCTCTGTGCAGAACCTTAAAATAGGGTCTTTGAACATTAATGGTGGGAGGGACAGACAGAAAAGGGCATTAATTTCTGAAGTTGCTACTCAGAAAAGGATAGATGTGCTTTTTTTTGCAAGAGACACATAGTAATCCAGCAGATGAGGTAGATTGGGTTTTATGGTGGGAGGGCTTGTATGCCCTTAGCCATGGCACCAACTTCAGTGCAGGGGTAGCTGTTCTATTTAGACCAGCTGCAAATGCAACGGTTTTGTCTTCTACTGAAGTAGTGAAAGGTTGACTGTTGATTGTTAGGGCTGAAATAGAAAGTTCTTTGGGGTTTTTTGTTAATGTTATGGCCCAAATTAGGGACCTGAAAGAGTAGGAATTTTTACCCTGCTAAAAAATGAGTTGATTAATTATCATCAGGACCAATTAATTATTGGTGGGGATTTTAACTGTACTCTAGATTTTACTATGGATAGGACAGGTGAGGAGCCCCACCCACAGTCATCTCAGAGCCTAAATAATGTCATCACACACTTGGACCTGTTAGACACTTGGAGGGTCAAGCATCCAACATCCAGACAATACACATGGGTGAGGGTTGGTAATAACAGGGTGAGTGCAGCCAGACTAGACAGGCTCTACATTTCCCAGACTCTTAGTTCCAGATTAATTCACAGCAACATAAGTCCAGTTGGCTTCACTGATCATCACTTTGTCACCATAGACTTGGTCAGTTCGCCAGGGGATAGGGTTAAGTCCCACTGGTTTCAATAACAAACTGTTGCAAGACATTACTTTCTGTCAGAGTTTTGAACACTTTTGGAATCAGGAATGGAAAGAGAAAAAAGGTAGTTTTAGTTCTTTGAAGCAGTGGTGGGAGGTTGGGAAGGCACAAATTCGTGTTTTTTGTTAGCGATACACCTCCCATCTACTGTTAAAATCAAGGCAGCAGTTCAGGAACTGGAAGCCAGCATTAAGAACATTGAGGAAGGGTTGCATAGGGCCTCTGATCCTGCTATGGGTCATCTGCTGCAGGAGAAAAAGCTAGAGTTGAACTCCTTCCTGCAGGAAAGAGTGAAGGGAGCCCTTGTCAAATATCGCTTCCTCCAGCTAATAGAAATGCATTTCCTGACTTCTTTCTTTTTTAATCTGTAGAAATCTGTGGCACAGAGGAAGCAGATGACCAGCCTTAAACTTCCAGAAGGCAGGGTGACCACAAACCCAGGTGAGATGCAGAGCTGTGCTATGGACTTATACACTGACCTCTTCAGGGCGGAGCAGTGCAGCATGGAGGAGCTCCTAGAGGGGCTTCCTCAGCTCAGCCTGGAGGAGAAAGCTGCGCTGGACTGTGAGCTCACTCTGGAGGAGTTGACAGTTGC
>JAQMCX010000041.1:10943494-10963918 GCA_029814765.1 Acanthurus leucopareius | reverse complement strand
CCTTTGTAAAAGTTAACAAGAACTTGGCGTGGGAATTTTGCTTTCTTAAGTTTCCTTAAGAAGTACAGCCGTTTCTGTAATCTGATCTCTAATCTGACCTCTCTCCTTGTTTCATCTTTCTTCTTCTATCCCTTACCCTTCTGTTCTCTGCCTTTTCTGTCATGTAATGTTGCAAAACTGTGTGCTCTATGCCCACTATCCTCCAGAACACTGAACCAACAGACATCAGGTGCCTCTGTCTCCGGGGACTGCCAGTCATCTTGGGGGATGATCCATCTGCTTTCTTCAAGACCTCCTCCGTAAGTAACTTTATTTTTTGTAAATCCTGCAGGTGCATATTTTGTTTTTCAATTTCAGCTATTAATGAAGACTTGTCTGTCACTGATTTTCAGAATCATTTGATTAGTATTCAATGTCTCACAGACTTGAACTTTAATTTTATAGCCACATTTTGAACTAAAAACATTTTTTGAATACATCCATCATTGATATATGACACAACATAAACTGAAAAAATTGAATGTTCTCTTCTTGTCAATCTATTTTTTTGCTGTTAGGATGTAACTGACAAGGACTCCTACAGTCAGACTCCAGTGGGAATCCTCTGCATTGGTCAAGAAAGTCCTCAGTGCAACACATCCAGAGTGGGGATCATCTTGGAGGGGAGTGTGGTAATAGATGAACTGGCAAACCTGCCTCAGGCCTTCTATGTCCTTTTTGGCCTGATTTATGCCCTGCACCTTGACTACCCCAAGTGTATGAAAAATACCATCAACTTTGTTCAGCAGGTAATGTTCAACCTGGGTAAAAGTAAGCTGGCAACCAAAATACAAACCTTCAAAAATCAGATCTCGGTGTAAAACAGGGTTCCAAAAAGGTAAACTACTGCTCCAGATATTCAGTGCACTTTTATACTAACATGTTTGCTGGTGCGCTGTTTTCAGTGCATGTTTTATGGTGTTAGCACTGATTTTTCAGTTCTGTTTTACGAGGTCCCTGTTTCATACAGACGTTGCAGCAAAAAGGGTTAAAGGGATAATTCACTTATTACTTATGACCTCCGCAGCTGCAGATTCATCCAAGCAGCAATTAAGCATACAAAAAATTGCTCCGGGGCGCTTTTAGGAAAGTGCTAAAAGGTTGGGTCTGAGTAAGTGTTATAAGTTTGATGCACCTGCCATAAGTTAAATGTTTGCCTTAATTTTCTAAAGTTTTAAAAATTTTAAAAACGTTTTTCCCATCTTCACTGGGGCCAGGGAAAAGTTAACATTCCTACTGTGTACACTACATTGCACCATCATTTTTAATTGTGTATTCACACATATTCGGTCTCTCGGAAACAAGCAGATGCTTTTAGTTGCTGATTTTCTTCTGACAGTCCCCGTTTTCAAATATTTTTCTGTGTTCAAGTGAGTAACTGTTCAATGTTCATTGGGACCAAACACAGAGTTGGTACTAGGTGCTACTGTGTTCACTAACAATGTATATTTTGCATGTCATAATGGACATTTACACAAGTTATTCTCTCTGAGAAACAAAATGCTGAGTACACTGTGAGCCTTTGCACTGTATTTATTTTTTATTTATTTTTCATTAGTAACTTGTTTTAGATTTTGGTTTTTTGTTTGTTTTTTATTTTTTTTTATAAAGTTCAGTTTTTTGATTACGTGGAGATTTATTTAACTGATACTTTTTTGTGCACTGCAGACAGTGTAATGTATGATTTTGTCTTATTTGTTGAACACTTCTAAAATAAAACAGAAAAAGAATATGCTTCTGTTTTGCTTTACTTTAACTTAAGACACTGAGTGGGGTAAACAGGTAAAACAATTGTTATTACAAATGATTTTAAGTGAAATCCACATGGAATTTAGTGTACTGAACTTAAGGATATAAAGTATTAATATAATATAATAATTAATGTAATAATAATAAAACATAATAAATACACTGACAAAAAATAACACAATGACTTGCAATAATAAAAAGTCATATGAAAGTGACTTTCTACATCGACTTTTTCGCTGTCAAAAAGTCTCTATCCCCCAATGACTTTTTTGACTTTTTTTGGGTACCATCATGACTTTTCTTAAACGACTTTTTGTCCTGGCAAAAAGTCCTTTATTCGCGAACGACTTTCCAGCACGACTTTTTGCTGTGCGAGACTTTTCGTGAGCGACTTTTTGTCAGGCAAAAAAGTCTTTTATCCGCAAACGACTTTTCAGCACAACTTTTTTTTGCTCCGCCGAGACTTTTCGCAGATGACTTTTTGTCAGCCAAAAAGTCTTTATTTGCAAATGACTTTTTGTGACTTTTCACAGTGACAGAAAGTCTTTAAAGGGACTTTTTTGCATTGCCATGACTTTTTTTGCAATGACATGACTTTGCAAAAAGTCTTAACAAATATTGACTTTTTGTTATTGCAAGTCATTTGCAGTCAGATTTATATAGATTATGTTTATTATGTTGCAATGTCATGATTTAATGATCTCAATGAATGACATTGTGATGTAAATGATAAATCATAATATTGTAAGTCGTTGAAATGAAAGCCCCTGCCATGTTATGATGTCACCAAGATTCAAACCAAGGATCTTCACATCCACACATTCAAGGCAGGGCCACTGCGCCATCGGTCAAAACTCCACTGATGACTCTGAAGGCTGATGTCATCAGAAGTGCTGTGAAAATCTGTCAAAGTCCAAAAGCTGAGTAAAGTAGAAATCGAACCAATGGCTTCTGCCCCGACACACCTCACCCCATTGTCTGCTGTCTACTCATTGAGCTACTGGTAGATGCGATGAGAGTAGGGTTTGTTGTTGGTTTTGTT
This sequence comes from Acanthurus leucopareius, assembly GCA_029814765.1. Taxonomy (NCBI): domain Eukaryota; kingdom Metazoa; phylum Chordata; class Actinopteri; order Acanthuriformes; family Acanthuridae; genus Acanthurus; species Acanthurus leucopareius. Next base: position 10,961,088 of record JAQMCX010000041.1, on the reverse strand, counting down.
CACATTTTTGAGAAGACAAAGTAGAAAAGACTATTGGTAACCATCCCCACACTGACATATTCTGCTCTGATGTTGTCTGTATCATTCACATTAGTGAGAAGCAAACTTAAACCCAGATTCAAACCCACATCTCCTGACATCTCCCTTTGGTACGGCAACAAGTCAGATTATTTTCTGGACAAATGAAGACTAGTTAAAAAAAAAAAAGACAAACAAGTCATTTAAAAGTAACCAGGAATCAAAGTGATTCTTTAACACTGCTAAGCAATCCATAAGAGATTCACGAACATTATCAACAGTGCATTAAACAAAAATGAGCAGTGAATATTGAGCAGAAGGGAAGCAAACGCAACGTTCCTTTTTAATTCTGAGTCTCCTCTGAAAAGGGCCGGAGCCTTTGATGTGTGCCCCTGAATGTTTTTGTGCTCATCTACATATTCACACATCGCAGACAGATACAAACATTTGTATGTATCTGTCTACGAATAGTACATTCACTCTTGCTGTGTGAAAAAGCCTTAAAATTCTGCATTCTGCATCAAAATGCATCAATTTGGTTGTTACAGAATGCAGAAATGAAAATGGTCTTGTTAAAAGCATTTTCAGTCTAGTTATGCCATAAATATTCTTCAATAAATACTAACTACATAAAAACTTTCATCCAGTGTCACAAAACATTCAGCAGTAAGAGTCTATTAGGAAAACCACCTTAAATTGACCTTTTGTAGGCCGTGACAGTCTTAAATTTAGTTTTATTCAAATCCACAGTAATTTTACATGATCTGAATGACACAGGTTTCTTTTTAAGTTCCTCTTCTTGTTCTTTTTCATTTTTAAGATCTGAGGTTTCACAAAACATTTGGGGCTGTAGTCTCTGATGCCCCAAATCAGCCATGCTGGTGTGTCTGTGTTTTTGCTTGTGTACTTTGCAAGTAAATGTCCCTGCCACAAAAATAGCTTCATCTGTCTTTTCAGAATGGAAGTCCAGGATGTCCTTCGATCTCGGCAGACTCAATTATTCATCGAGTCCATTCCCTGTTGCTGCTGTACTCGGCGTGTGTGCATTCATTTGCTCAGTTGAGGTTTGAGTGTGTGCGGTCCGTGAGTCCAGGGTCCAGCGTGTACTTTGTGTTCTCAAACAATCCAATACGTGTTCACAACAATACAGTGTAAAATATACTTCCAAGCAACAATAAGTAAGCTTTCAAGCAAAATATACTTGTTTTTTAACTTTAAGCTGCAGAATATAAAGAATCCCATAAACACTGGTTGAGTTTCCAGGTTTTTAGATTTAGAAAAGGTTTCCATCGAGAGGAAATAAACGAAGGGTTGAAACATTATGAAATAAATGAGTAAACAGAATCTGTTTTCTTCTCAGGGCTCAAAAGAAAAAGAATGTATTTTTTAAGGCCAGTTACTTTTGACTATAATACATCTTAGTATTAACATCCAGCCAACATGTAGTTTATGAAGCCAGTATTTAAATTTTACATGTCAGCCCCTCTTTCATCCAGAGCAAAACAAAGAAACAATCTATTTGGTACAAATATCCACTTTTCATTGTAGTATTTGGAATTACTGAGACCTACAGAGCTTACTCATAAAAAGGGGTCATAAAAGCTATTAGAATTCATCCTGCACGGGACATAAATGTCAGAAACAAGTTTTACAACAATCCTCAAATTGATCCACTTTACTTAAAATTACAAAAACCAACATCAGAGGAAAAGTCAGGGCATTACCAAAGTCATTAGGATGGGGTTGGTGGATATCTGTACCGGATTTCATGGCGGTCACTGTTTAGATGTTTCACTCTGGACCAACTAGCAGATAGACCTAAACAGAAAGCAAAAAAGCTTAATTTTGAAACATTATTAAGAAAAAATTAAATTAAAAAGGGCAAGGACAACTAGTTTCCATGCTGCTGTTGACCCAATCCATTTCCACTCTGAAAATAATTATAGTGTTGATATCTTTCTCAGCGTTTGGAGAAAACAGTAAACAACATAAAAATGCACATCAACATTGACAGCGCACGGTTGCAGCAAATTAAAGGTACGCCTGTGCTGTGTTGTCGTAACCTGCTTCATGTTTTGGGTCAGTAATTACATCTTTGAAATGTGCACGCTGACTAATGGAGGCAGAATCTCTGTGCCAAGAGGACTGAAGGCTCCGCTAGATTGATGGCACGCCAATGAGAGTAGTAATCTCTCCTCATCTCTGACTCACCGTCTCTCTTTTTGTCTTTCCTCTTCTTTTATAGAATGATGAATGTGTGCATTATCGATATGTCTGGAACTCGAGTGTTGGCTAATTTTGTTAGCTTGTCCTTGCTGAGGACAACCTTGATTTCGACCTGAAACGGTGAAAACAATGAATGAAAATGAGGTGCGTTCGACGTTTTCTTTGGATGGGCTTCCTCTGATGATACAGAAAAAAACGCTGAAAAAACAAAGAAAAAATGTAAGAATCTTGATACAACATGCAGAAGTGATCAAAAAAGGAGGGAAAAGAAGTAGAGAAAAGTGTGGAATCACTGACATAGAAGTTGCACTTCAGTGGATTTATGAGTCCGAACTGAAAAAAAAAGCTCAAAGAAAAGTTGTTCATACTCACACAAATGCACACCGACACAGTGTGTGTATGCTGACAGCTTCTTTGTCTCCGGCTTAGTGTACACAGACAAAAACACAGACAGCTTAAACACACACACACACACACACACACACACACACACACACACACACACACACGCACTGTACAGCACACAGAGATGCTTTGAAAAATTGCATGTGTCAAACAGGAACGTTTGCTGTTGGTTGAGGGTGACATCTCTTCACAGATTATTCATGTAAACACATTTGTCTGGACTAATGAAGACTGCTGTCTGCACTGGATGTATCAATCCCCCCCTCCACTCACTAGAGATCAGCTCACATGGATGCGGCGGCGGCGGTGGGGGTGGGGGGAGTTAAAATGTTTTTGATCGATCCAGAAATAAAGTGCAGATAATGTACAAAAACATTATGTGTTTCTGAAGAAATACATCCGCCTTTATATTCTATTTTCTTTTTACTCTGTTGTATTTTGGACATTGATCTATAAAAAGATGGTCTCTTTAATCTGATATCTGTGGTGGATGTGGTGTCAGGCCACAGACCTCCATATAAATTTGCACTGATGTTACTTTGAGAGATGTTTGGGACCACAGCTGTTGTGACTTGGTGTTAAAAACAAAACTTAAGAGTGACCTAAAGAAAACTTGTGCCTTAACTCTGTAATATTATTTCTTACTTTCCTGAAGTCAATTTGAACTAGACTTAAATAGTAACATTGCATTTGTAACCTTTTGAAAACTTAAAAACTCCTTAAATTCTCTTGTTGACCTCTATTACACTATTAAAAATAAAGACTCTGGATGTATAGAAAGCAGTAAAACCTACTCTGACTTGCTGCACACTTTGGCTCTACTTCCTGCATAATTAGTTTGGCTTCCTGCTTGCATTTAGATGACTTTTTCTCGTGTGTGTCCATGCATACGCTCTGCTGTTTTCCCCACATTGCTCTTCGTGCACTTCATGAACTGTGTCCTTCAATGTCCGGTCATTTCACCTCTGACAAGAAGGTCATGGCACTTTTTACATCATTATACACTTCATTTGCTGCTGCGGTAAAGCACTACAGCAAATGAAGCGTCGGCGTTGGGTCGTACGATGAGCGATAACCACTGAGCACATTATTTATTAATAGATTTGTACGTTTCGCCCTGAATGTGATAATGTGATAAAAATCTGAGCTGTGACACAACAGTCTCGTGGCCAGAAAAAGCAGCCTGACACTCCCACAGAGGTGAAAATGATCTGCTTTGACACTTCAGACAGATGTGAGCAGTAAAGAGTCCACAGTGATGCTTCAAGAATGAAGTTCCTCTCGAACTGATGTCATCGGATGATGTCCAGAGGCTGATATGTAGATATTTCTGATACAGACACAGATACAGATATATTTTGTAGTTAATGTAAAAAAAGTGTAAAAAGGATAATTCTGCTGTTATTCTGCTTGCTGGATATCGTCAACAATTCATAAAAAGACTAAAACATTTCCTCTGTCCACTAGTTCAGTTGGCCACTGCTGCAAATGAAGTTCAGACTCCGAAAGTTGCCGTAGACCCCTGAAAGTTATTGTTAAAAAGTTCTAGCTTGAACCTGCCACATGCACATCAATGAGCAGGGCTTTAGAATATATATTATTAAATTCTCAGTTCTTTAAAACTTGAGAGTGTTCAGGCAAATCCCTTCATTAGCTTTAAGAAATCTTTTCTGATCCATGACACATTTGTCTCAAAGCTTAATCATGAGTTTTGGGGATCAACAGACTAAGTCCAGTCTCAAGTCTCCGCCCTTTCACTTAGTGTCAAAGTGTGTCCATCTTCGTCCGTCAATGTACCGTCTATGTCATCTGACTCTCCCGGCACCAACTACACCAGCCCGCCACTTCGCCTTCGACTTTAATGCTGCTAATGCTGTTTAATCGCTCAACCATTCATCACAGGATGTCCTCAATTACTATAAGCTTCATTTGGCATTGCATCATCCCAGCCAGTGCCCATTACCGCTGCAGCAAATGAGGAAAGATAATGTGTTTTGTTCAAAAGCAGAGCAGAAGCTTCCCAGAGTTTTTGGTCACCGACGACGTCATGACACCGGAGACGGATGCTGTTTGTGTGTTTGATCAATACGGATCATGCGTCTAATAGTCCTAAGGGATTTGACCTGGTTTTTCATGTGGAAGGCACACACACACACACACACACTTTGCTACACACAAAGTTCAGACAGGCTAAATGGAGGTCTCAGGCCGAATGATGGATTGCACTCAAGCAAAAAGAAGAGTGCAGATCAGTGTGAATGTGGTGCTTTAAGGGAAAAGTAAAAATAAGAAAAACTAGGCCACACTTAAGAAATCGCTTGGTTTTTTTTTTTTTCTGCGGCGCTGTAACATTTCCACAGAGGGATGGATAAAAGAGTTGTGACTTTGCAATAATTCCAGTCCAGTCAACCCCGAGGGCAAGCGGGGATTCATGTACCACTGACCAGCGTCCACGGGCCTGACGGGGTGAAGCCAATCAGCGCTCACACGGGAGGAAAATCACTCGAGTGTCTCGCTGGGACTCTGTTCTCCACTGAAACACAGTTTGGGCTCCCACAGTGAGTCGAGCCCGGCCAAGCCTCACTGACCTACTGCAGGCCGCAGGAGTTTTTAATTCACAACAGCTATATCACCCCTGATCGCCTGTGTGTGTGTGTTGTATGTATGTAGGTAGGTGAGTGGGAGCGCTTGTCCTGTGTGTAGAAGATGCACTTTCTTCCTCACAAATACCGCATAAAAGTAACAAATTTAACATGGAAAAAGAGTCAAGATGACTTGTGATGATGAACATTTGCAGAAAATACAAAATAAATTCAGTTTTCTCACTTAAAACGGAGACTAGAAGAAGAATCATTTGCATAGCTGAAGTCATAAATAGAAACAAGGACACTCTGAAACATCTCAACTGTGCCAGCAGTTTAGGAAGAAGGAATCTTTGAAATTGAAAAAGCATTTTATCAGGACAAATTCTCTCCTGTTCTCATAACACGATGCATCTGTTGTTCCTTGTTTCTGTTTTAATGTTGCAGAGGGAGCATGTATGGCTACACAACAAGGAAAAGATGTTTCATGTCACAAAAAAGGGACAAAATTATGTCAAAAAAATCTTTTTTTTAAATTTAGCATCTCCCTAAACAAAAAAACAGCTGAGCCCCTGGAATAAACTTACATTTTTTAACATTTAAATAAAACGATATCTCTGTAATAAATTTTGCAGAATTGTCTACTTGTATTATTCCAGATGTATTCGAACTCAAAGACATCTGGATTTAAGTAGCATTGGGTTTCATTTTGTCTCCTGCTGCCAACAACGGGAGTGAGGAAAGTTTCCTAGCAAATCTAACTAAACGTTATGTGAATAAAACTTCATTACTTCATCTGTGACATTTCTGCCTAAAAAGTCAGTCAGATGGTTCTTATATCTGCAATGCTGGCTGTTTAACAATAAAATAAATAGATCCCATGATCCTGCGCTTCTTCACAATGTCAGACTACATCTCCTTGTCTCTTCGTTCTGCATTTACCAGGTAATATGCATCACTTTAAATAACAGTTTGGAAAAAGTAAATGTTCTCATGCATTGCTAGTAAAGGTTCAATAGCCAAAAACTCTGATTTCTGTGACCCACAACAATCCACCCACTGCAATCAAATTTTGGTTCAAATCATTCACACAAGTATGAAACATCACCGTTCTCCACCTGAGCCCTCGAACAGGTGAGAGGAACTTAGACAACAACAGGAACACAGAGATTTCAGAAATGAAATCACCGAAGCCGTATTGAACAGAAAATTGTGTCTCATTCACTTTGAGTCAGAAGAGGATTGAGAAAATGTGTTTTCGGGGCTTTTAAATGGCTGAAACAGGGGCCGGCTTTTATTGTGAAGAAGGAGAACGTGGCGTGTTTGTCACCGCTGTTTGCTTTGGTTCTTATTGTGGTTGCTCATGGTCTTGATGGAAAAGGCCAATAATTGACTAACCTCTTTATTGTTTGGCCCTACTGTAAACAGACACTCAAAGGAGACGCTCGACAAGTGTTTCGCTGCCGCTGCCGCATTTCTGAGAAACCCAGTGTTAAGCCACATGTGCTGTTACCACGGTAACCACAGGTGTCATCAAATCAGTCAGGCCTGAGACATTAAAGCAACATTATGTCACTATTTCACGTAAATTGAACAGCTTAAAAAATCATTTTCATGGTTCACTGACATGAAATGGAGGAAAAAGGGAGAAAGGCTGAGAAAGAAACAAGACTGGCTTTAATATTTTTGGCGGTTTAAAAGGCTTCAAGATGGTGAATGTAATGCCAGGTGCATATTGTCTCTGGTACGTGTTACGTTAGCTTAGCATTCTGCTGCTCTGAGTTGTGTGAAAGGCTTGGGCTTGTTAGCAGTTAGTTATTCTTGTTACAGAAACCTGGGATTTGTATGACAGCAGTGTTTTAGTCAAAAACTGTGGAAATCACAGGATTTCTGCAGAATTTCTATTTCTAACAATCAATTTCTACATAATGTTGCTTTAAGATTTAAAATTTAGGGGCTTTTTCTCTGGTTTGTGTCACGTTAGCTTAGCATGCTGCTGCTCTGAGTTGTGTGAAAGGCCTGGGCAAACTTTAACTGCCACTTCAAGACAAAAGTTTTCTAGATGCAGCAATGTTTACGACAGAAGTATTTCAGTCACAAATTGAGGGGGCGCCAAATTGCAGAAAATATCTATTTCTACATGATGTTGAAGAATTACAATTTAGGGTCTTTTCAAATCTGTCTAGCATCTCTGTCTTTCAACAGATGAGTCATTTAACCCTCAAAGACCTGAAAAGCTGCCAGCAGCTTAAAATTTCCATCGTTTTTAAAGCTTAGTAATTTTTTGACTCCTAAGTGCTTAAAAAGTCACTGAAGCTAAAGTTCGGGTTAAGTTATTCCATTTTGAAACAAGGCCGAGACTCAAGGTTCTCCTGAATCACATTAAGTATGACACTTGATGCTGACTGCTGGAACAGGTCAGAAATGACAGAATAAACCATGACAGTCAAATTTACTCAGGTCTCTAAGGGTTAAGGACAAAACTTGGGCGTACGAACATTCGACAGATGTGTATTTGATCTTCACACTTCAGTAATCTTGCTTCCTTCTCTCTTTCTGACACTTTCCCTTTCTCATGTAATGATACAAACATTAACACATCTGAAACGCACTTTGCACTTTATCACAAAGAAAACACACACACAAAATGTTTAAAAAAATCTGCTTCTTGACTAAATTTACCCAACGGCCTTTTGAGTTTGACTCCTAATTGACCTCTGTTTAATGATACATCATTGAGTTGGGTTCGTTCAGCTGAGTACATCTGAAATGTTTTCAGCTACATAAAAACCAGACATGCTTTATTACCTGCCACTGGATATTAACACACATCATTTTCACAGATTTAATTAATTTCTAGCAAATAACAGTAATAATTACGTTAAATGGCAAAGACATTCTCAGCGTTTGCACGTAATGGACAGGAATGACATTCGTGGCGGCACATTGGTCCCTGCTTTAATTTATTATTCTTTCAAATTAATTCAAAATGAGCAGATGATGTCTTGAATAATATAACTTTCAGGATAATGCTGACAGTTTAAAAAAAAAAAAAGCTAAATTACTTTTATATCTGGAGATATTTAATGTTGCCAGGCAACAGTCACAAGTCAACATCTGGTGATCTGGTGAGTTCAGAGATGAAAACGCTTTCATTATCACGTCTGGCTCATCCAATATTTGCAAAGCAATACGTTTATGATGTTTTGAGGGGGGATTTTCAAGCAGAAAATTAATATAACATTTGAGTGCGTTGACGGCATTAAAACGGCTCCTATGCATTACACGTTATGAGAGGCGGCTTTTATTTAGTCCATTGCGTTTGATTCAAGGCCGAACGACAGACCGCTTATCCTTTTAGTTGTCTGAAAAGAAGCTATTTTCTCATTACAGCTCATCAAGCTTTCAGTTTTTAGATTTTTGTGTTTTGTGGCATCCAATCAGGCCCACCGTGATGAAATATGCATTGATCCGTGCGCTGGTGTTTTTCCAAAAACTATTTTCTTCCTTCGAGTCAAACTTTGTTCTGGGAATTACCATGCTGAAGCTAAAGAGCTGGTAACTAACTGAAGCTAAAAAAGAAGAAAATAACACTTTGGTATGCCCGAGCCTGAGAGGTGGCATTCTCCACAGAGACGCTGCTGTCTAACTCGATAGCGGAGAGCTTTCATGGCTGAATTTCTATTATTCTTCTGGGTTTTTTTAAACGCGCTCATTTGCTTAATCCGAGCTGATCCACGGGACCAGAACAAAGCGTCCGCACCTGTCGTTCCTGGCTTCCTTCGCTGCAGAAAACAGGTGCGCTGGCCCACATGACCTCCAAATACAGCGTGAGTGATGACAGCATTCATGTATGATGATGCTAATGCTTAACAATGGACACATATCCCGGTGTGTGTGTGAGTATAAGAGTGTGTGTGAGTGGAGGAAAAAAAGGGAAGGAGTGATTGCTGTAACTCACCATGTCGATGGATGACACAGGCCCGATGCTGTTGACATATATGCCCACATCGATGACTGTCGGTTTCACTGCAAGAGCCAGAAAGAAGGAGAGTCAGCGATCGTAGGTGGGACATGTGTGATTTATACATGAGGTTATTCTGTTTTATTTCTCATTTGTCAGTGTTTTCATCCTGCAAAAACAATGGTTATCATCGCTCTCTGTCACCCTGATAAATAAAGGATCTGTTTTGTTTCCCATGGAGGCAGATCCATCCATCCATCCATCCATCCATCCATCCATCCATCCATCCATCCATCCATCCATCCATCCATCCATCCATCCAGAGAGGAAAGACTCACTTTAGGAATCAGAAAAAGCTCCGCCATGCTTCTTGGAGCAGTTACTGTGTTACCATGACAATTAATAGCATTTCCAGTCAGTATGTAGGATCTTGGCTAGTTGTTCTTGGCAGCTGTGTTCGAGCTGGTTTTTTGAGAAAACGAAAAAAAATTGGAGCATCAGAAATGTGGAACGGCACCAGACCTGAAAACTGCAACCAGGGAGGTTTTTACTGGGTTTGTTTCATTACTGTAAACATAAAAAAAAGACTCTTCTTCTTCTTCTTCCTCATCTGAATCTCTAAGTAAAACACCCACATGCAGGCTCAAACACATGCAGTCAAAACTCAGAGGTGGTGTTTGTCGTGACGTGGGGCCTCTGTGGCGCCACAACATGATGCCTTATCATATTTTAGCCACTCATTTTTTAAATCTGAGTTTGCTGGGTGAGTTCAGGAGGAGATAAAAGCTGCCCTGTAGTCTGATGGTGCACAATCTTGTGTTTACGATTATGCAAGAGTTCATTTTTAGTGCTGCATTGATTGCAAATGCTTAATAATGCTCTGAGTCATGCAAGTTCAACTCAATGCAAATATTCACATGCCCGCATTATAAAAAGCTCTTGTTTTAAGCTGCTTTCATAACATGATTCAAATGCAAGATCTAAGAGGGCTGTGTGTTGTTTTTAAGACTTAAAACGATGGATTTACCCATAAATAATGGGCTCAAAAAAACAAGGGTTAATCTGCTTCATGAAATCATTAGATCCGTTATAATAAGCTTGAAAATGTCTCCCATGCACCATTTCCCTCCCTCACTCTTTACACCGCAGGACGCTGTAGCCTAAAGTGCAGCTATTCACTGTGAGACGAGACGCGCAGACACACTGTGACTCACACACTAACACAGTTTCTCTCCCCTCACAGTGCCACTGAACACAACGACTGCAGAGCCTCGTTCAGACGGCAGCATAAATGCAGGTTGAGCTGTTTTGCACGCATCATGGGGTTGAGGACGGTGCGTGTGAGCTCTCGTCTGTCTGTCACTGTTTGATTGTGTAAAAGTGCAAGTTTGTGACGAGCAGGTTGGAGTTTTTGTCTTGAATCTGCTGCCTGGCTGCTGTAGACGTTTTCTCGTGTGGTTTGTTGTCCAAAGAAACAGAAATAAAGCCACTTAATTGCACCCTGCGATGAAAACTATTACGTTTCCATAGTTACTATAATGCTTTGTCTCTGCACTGCTTAAAAATGTAGCATGAGATGCCGAAAAGCTGCAATATTAGTGCTCGACTTTGCTTGTTTACACTCTTTCCTCCCCTGAAGAAAAGGTAGAACTGAGCAGCGAGCTTAACCTCTGACCTCGCTCGGTCCGGCTGTTTATGATCCAACAGGAGCTGTTTAACGGAGCAGCTCGCAGGTACAAACGCCGGCAACAGAATGAATATAAAGCAGGTTGATTTTGAGAAAGAGAAACTATTGTTATGGAAATCCTCCAAACACAAGTACGGATTAATAAAAAGCTGGAAAGAGGAAAAACGTTGCAGATGTGACAGAAACGGACTTCAATTTGAATCTATTGGAATAAGTATCTGGTATGAAAGCAGAGCTATGAACTTTGCATGTAGTTCAGTCATGTTAGTTGTCATATTTTGGGGTCACTTGAAGAATCTATGACCCATGTTGCATTTATTTCAATTATTCTTTGGGTTCACTGACACTGAAAACCCTCTATAATGTTAAATTGTCTGCATCTTCATGTATAATAGTGCGCTGTGATGTTAGTATGAAGAGCAGAGCTGAAGTGTGTGTCTGTGCGTGTGTGTGTGTGTTACTGTGTGCACATCTGTGTGTGTGTGTGTGTGTGTGTGTGTGTGATGTCCTCGGGGACCTGCTGTGCCGGGCTACTGATGCACACAGCGTTGGTTAGTGGAGGCCTGCTGGGAGGCGTTGATTCAATTCCAACGGCATGTTCTGCTCCACCAACTGGACAATGAGGGACAACAATGCAGATGCACTTCTGAAATTAGTTCTCCATCCACGGTTCAGCTTGTACTTCGCCTACGGAAAGCTTCTCAGAGCGAAAACCACCAGCTTTAATTGTGCAAAACTGATAATTTAAGGTAATAAATGTATGAAAACAAGTAATTTAAGGGTTATTAGTGGTTCAAAATATTCACGTATTCTTTGGATCGCAATACTGGCAACATTATCTTTACATTCTTGATCCTCAGAGGATGAATCCTGATGATTTAAGTGATTCTCTGACTTTTCTTTCAATGTATGCTTTTGTTTTTTAAGGAGAAGTCTTGACAACAATCGGATGGGATGCCAAGAAATTTGGCACAGACATTCATTTCCCCCTTAGGATGAAATGTAATGACTTTGGAATTATCTTAACTTTGCTCCGCCGCCACAATCAAATCAAAGTCTTAACCTGATTTATGACCAAATAGTGGAAAAACTAATAACACTCCCATCAGCCTCAGCTGTACTTCATATCACCAGTCTCTGGTCATTTTCATCGTACCATGAACACACAGGCAGCACAGGTCTATTCACAGTCTATTCTCACTTATTAGCAGCTATGGATGTTTGAGCGTCAATACCAACCTCTCTTTAATCACTGAGAATTTGACTGCTGTTTCTGCGGTGTGGTATTTAGACTTCACATCACCTAATTTCACCTAATGGATTTCTGTTTTAAATCACTTTCAAGTCACAACAGCGTTTCCTTTTGGCATCTCCAGCATCTTTAACCTTCGTCTGAGAACTATCTGTCACCGTTACTGGGCATCGAGCCCGAGTTCAAGCTCAGAATCAAATCCTTATTTTCCATTTGAGGAAACTGAAGGTGGGAAGGATGATGTATAATGGCAGTGTAAATATAAAGAAGATACATAAATACATAAGATTAAGTGCAAATTTAGGGTAGTAACAAGCTGCCTGATACCCTGACATGCACTGTGAGACCCCACAAAAGTATCACAAAGTCCAGCTCATCTGCAAGTCTTTGATTTGCATGGCAGAAACACCTGGAAGAAACCTGGCCGACCGCTGTCCCTCCTGTGAGATCCATTTGCAGATGAAATGGAAAAAACTGGAAGACCACAGAAGTGGAAGTGCGGAGTAAAAAAGCTGATCTGTTACAGCAGGTCTGCAGCATTTGGAAACTGGGACAATCTGAAGGGACGTGTCCTTAATTTACACCACAGTGCGTAATCAAGGTAGACCGTGACACTGTGAATCTCCATAAAATATGTTTCACACAGACATTCGTCAGCTCCCTGAGTAACAGTAATCACATTTTTTTTTTATTATTTATCAGTGAAATACATGAGAACTGACTACAGTCCAGTGTTTCTATCCTTTCAATATTTTTTTCTCGCTCTGGATGTGAGTATGAGTCTTTGAACGGACAAATTCATCACAAAAGCTGAGCCGACCTGACATATGTCCAAATAATGCATCACAGCTTCATGTTGCATTGTGCTGAGCAGACGAGTTTGGCCCATAAAGTCTATTCTGAGAAGCAAGAGGGGGATCAAGATACAGAAATCCAAGTTTCTTGGTTTCTCAAAAATCTCATTTTTTTCCTTCCTTCTGGCAAAGGCCATGAAATGATGATTTCGATGCTCAGGTCTGATGCTCGTGTCAGGCTGAAACACCTGCCTGACATGCCAGATACAATGTTTCTATAGGATCTATAGGATTTATTTTGCAGGACCATCTGGGAAACCACCAAAAGACAGCGTTTTGACGGGTAGGTTTTTAGAAAAAAAAGTTGGAATGTGATTGGACGAACGTTCTGTCACAATAATTTGAAAGCCAGTTGGGAAAAGACTAAAAACATCTTTTCCATCAAGAAAAGTCTTCAGTGCTGTTCTTTGCTCTTCTTTTGACAAGAAAATGTTGTCTAGTTCTGATAAAAAGGCCACTTTTGTAGCATCCATGCTAACCTCTTCAGCGGTCGTCATCGTTTATAAGCCTGCAGCCTCTTCTTACTTGTCAAAACTAAACTGTCCACAGCTACAACCTCCTTCTTCTCAAAGGAACCTGACTGGTCTGATCATAATTTGACCGGACACAAACGAAACCGGTTGGAGCTTTTCAAGATGAACCTGCAAGATCTCAGTCTTGAAAATCAATCCAGCTGCCTTGCAAGGTTCATGACAAACACAACATCACAACTACAGCTGTTCATCATCCAGCAAGTCAACACTGACAATGAGGCTGAGTGGTGAAAGCAAACTTTTAACTACTTTATCCTTTTGTTGCGTCCACTGCCTTTGAGTCAGTGATGGGCCTAAATATTATGAAAATGACTAAGTATAGAGCCGTTTAATTCAACAGCGACACAAAGAGCTTTGAAAATGGCTATAAAGAAGAATTAACAGAGCCCTCTTGAAAGCGGACTGTTTGCCTGCTGCTGTATGATAAATACTGTCTCTCCTGCATCAGGCCTGCAGGGTCGGTCTGGAAATGAGAGGATTGAATACAATCTTGCTGTTTTCAAGAAATCTTGTGAGCCAAAGTTTCACTTAGAAGACATGAGAAAGTAAGTTCAACCAAATAGCCTTAAATATCATGATGCTGTTAGTTTTCTTTTTGTCCTCTCTAATGTTTTAGTCGCCAGCCGCCGCTGGTGCTTGGTAATACTGCTGTGAAAGAGAATATTTAGGACATATTACCCATTCTCCTGTGCTCTTAATTCCCCTTTTATATTTCTCTTTGAGATCTCGTTTTGCTCTCTTTATTTCTTAAAAGAGAAAAAATAGGTTTAAAAGCAGCCAACTTCTAATCAATAAGGGAAGAAACTGAATCACCTACCTATCTGTCTGCCTATCAACCCAATTTTCTACCTCCAGTGGAGAAACCAAGCTCAGCAGAGACCAGATGAGTCCCTCTTCCTCCTCTTCATGTTGCTCATCCTCCTCCTCCTCCTCCTCCTCCTCCTCCTCATCTTGCTTTTCAGAAAAAGCATGACAGGCCCCATCTGTATTACCACATTACCCTGTGGGGCCTCGATTAAGAACAAAGGGCTTTTATGCCTGCTTGGCCTGGTTGGCATGACAAATGCATTACGCATTGTCGGCCCCGGCAAACACACACACACACACACACACTCACACACAAACACAGAGACATATGCATGCAGACGTACATGTCCCAGCTGACCCTTTAATTCCCATATGTTCAGTGTCTAAGGAGCACTGTACTCGCAGTCCTGCAGGCCTCAGCGGTCGGTCTCATGCTCTCCCGAGGGTTCCCTTCGCATCTTTAGTCTCACTTTCAGAATATATGCGCTGTAAAATAATAATGACATCATGTTTACTAGAAGTAATCTCGAGTACTTAAGGCTTTCTAGTTCTTTGCCTCAGGTTACCATCTGAATAACACTGTTTGACAAAGGCACAGTTCGCAGTACACTGAGTATCCTGTGAACTAAACTGTCCTACAAAGATAAAATACAACAGTTTAAATCTGACTTAAATAAAATAAACTTCCTGGCATCATGTTTAAAAAATATAAGGTCATGGAAAAGTAAAATTCCTAGAAACACTGCAAGTAAAAAGTGCAGTGATACAAAGCAAAAAATAACTGCAATAAACTTTCACTTTAAACTTTAGCAATAGCTGCTAAAGCTTAAAGTGAATCACCAAGAACTGCAAATTATAATGCCGCTAACAGCGCACATGACTTTTAAGACTTTCTTGAATCCAACTTGGAAGTTCAAGTTAAACCTACCCAAGACGTTTGTGCGTAAGAGGAGGACAAACATAAACTTCTAAGAAATGTAGCACTGCACAATACTGAGCATTCAGCTGTTACCAGCACATTCATAAGAAAGTATTCCAGGTTTTGTCACTTGATCTTCTTTAGCATCTGCATTTTACCTGCAGTTACATGCATTTTGTAGCCACCATGGCATTGTCACCATGGACATAATACTTTGATCTAAGGCTAATAACATAGAAAGTACAAGAACTAAAGTTATCAGAGCAAATAAACCCAGAAAACTAGCTTGCAAAAGTTCTAGCTTGCATTCGCTATTTGCTCATTGCTGCACATTTGCACAGACTGCTGGTCGCCAACTTCACTGCTTCTGTTGCTACTCAAATATTGATGGCAGCGCTGCTAGAAAACTGTTATTTCTTGGAATTTTTTGATTTCTTGGATTTCTATTTGTTTCCAAACATATCTCTTTCTCTGCTTGTTCTGCAAATGTTGATGCATTTTTTAAATCATCACATCACTTTGTGTTCTGCAAGCACTTTATTTGGATTATTCCAATGGCACAAATGCAGTGCAGACATCCTTGTAACTTACAGTTATGGGTCACACAGTTCAACTCACTGATGGATCCACAGGAGCGTAGTCTGCAAACACTGTAATCCATCAGTCCAGACTCACTGTGCTGGTGCCGCCCATGTCATCGCAGTGATCTAACATCATGACATGCATGACCTCTGTTCACACATCAGTGTGTGTCAGAGCCCTGCACTCCCTTAAAAACTGTCACTTTTTGACAAATACAGACTTAAACAAATCTAACATACTACAGGGAGAAAAATACAGCTGTTCTAATTTCTCACATGCTTCATGTAATTCTCTAGTACAGATTTCATTATAAGAGGTGTGCAAGAGTTTCTCCAAAATAGGTCACCCAAAAAAAAGTTTATTTGCTTTCATTCTCAGAGTTATATGAGACGATCAATACTTCCCTCATGGCTGTTTGTTAAATATGAACCAGCAGCAAAAGGCGCTTTTAGCTTAGCTTTGCATAAAAAGGGAGCAGAGGGAAACTACCGACCTTGATCTGTTCAAAGTTTTTAGTTATAAAACAACTCCAAAGAAAAACTAAATACTGGTGTGAAAAAATGACAACTTGTGATTTTATGGGCTGTTTCCTGGCCGGGAACGGTGACTTCCTGGAAGCTCTGTAGTTGCCTGGCAACCTCATGGCGCCAACAAAACTCCAGGAGGTTATTTCCCCTGATAAAGAGCAAATGCTGAGCCAGGTGAGATGCTTTCACCTGTTTTCAAATCTGTATGCTAAACTAAGCTTCATGTCTTTGGGTAGTTTAGCTTCATATTTAGCAGACAGACTTGAAAGAGACGTCAATCTACTCATTTAACCCTTCGCATGACAGCACATAAGCAAATTTCCCGCACTTTTTAATGGATTTTCTAAACAATGGCACAACCCCTGGACAATACTGTAAATATCAGTGTTGAGCTAAAAAGTTCCACTGAAGACAACAGCATAGGAGGAGTTACTTAACCCCTCACTACCAAGCAGTTATTACCATCAACTGTGTTTGATGCAACTTTGCATGCAACTTCCGCATCCCTTGCAATGTTGCATTCAGCATGGATGAATGGATGGATGTCCATCAGGAAGTGAAGTATTAGTTCAGACTACAATCCAAAATACAACATTTTAGCTTTTACTCCCCTCAACCTCCACTTTTTAGAACAAAACTGCCCTGCTCTTACAACTTTGTTTTTCACTTTGTTTTTCACTTTGCTTCAGGCATTTATTCATCATCAGCATCATAATTAAATTCATAATAATGGAACTCATGTAAATATGAGCTGACAACAGGATCACAAACTTGCTCTCTATGGGTCCCAAAACTCCCATTTGGCATCACATATTGACTGAAGTGTTTCAACACAAATGCAAACTTGGCAGTGAGTTGACCAAGTTTAGTTTCCTTTTTTTTCCCCTAAGTATCTCAAAAGAGAAAAACATGGCTAGTTGATCGCAAAATAAAACACAAAAAGGAGAAGAGGCAAACACCTGTTCTCAAAATTGTTAACTTTGATGCTAGAATTTAAGTTTAACTTGTCAATGCTTTCAAATAGCAACACTATTTCAACCATTTCTCTATGAAATATTGTGGAATTAAAAACAGAAAATCAGCACAAAACACCAGAACTAACTTCTGATCCATGCTGGGGGGGGGGGGGGGGGGCTGCACAATATCACCAAATATTTATTTTTTTGAAATCAGCAGCAACAATTTGGAAAAAACCAATTTATGCACGGTGCTGCACCACACACAGGCAAAAAAACAGA
>JAQMCX010000041.1:10921870-10943394 GCA_029814765.1 Acanthurus leucopareius | reverse complement strand
AAAAAATCATTAAGTGTATATATCTATAACACACACACACACACACACACACACACACACACACACACACACACACACACACACACACACACAGAACCGGGCTTCGATGCTGTCCATTTTGTTTCGGGATAATTATCTTTGATCTAGCAGATAACAGTGTTTTCTAAAAACTGCTCTAACTTCTGAAAACAGAATCAGGGCGCTCTTGTTTCCAGTGTAACAACAAAGACTTTGTGTTATTCAGTGAAATTCAGTGCGTCTGTTAGTTCGTCGAGACTCCACAGTCTGTTTTTCTACCAGTTTGGTAAATAAGAGCTGCAACAAACTCCAGGAAGCCCCATCGAGTTGAATCAAGGAGTTTTTTGTTTTTGTTTTTTGGAGGGAGATCTTTCTGTTTGAATACATGATGCCCTTTGCCTCCTTCAGTGTCGGAAAGATTTTTGAAGTAACATCAGGACGAAGTGAGAACTAACCGCGTCACAGAGGAAGGAGACGACTGATTGTTGGTGACAGTGTGAGATTCACACTGCGAGGATGTTTTTTTTTTTTTTTTTTTACTCCATCACTGGGTTGTGATGTGTGACATTACAATCCTTTTAATCCACCTGAGACGTCAAAGTCCGGTCAGATGAAAAATCAACTTCAGGCCATCAGAGTTGATCTTTGATAATGGATGAGTTGATCGGTTCACTGCTGAACAGAAATGTTATTCTTTTATATTTTTTCATGTATTCAGTTCATGTGTTCATCTCCTTTATGCTGCACCATTTTGCATCCCATTGTCACAACCAATGACTGTATTGTGTCCCATATCTTCTTTATAATTAGTTCATTTGATGCACAACTAACAGTATAAACGTACTTTTACAACAAAAACTGTTTTAAAAAGTATGTGAGGTCTTATATGTTGACAAAGACATCAACTCTTTACATGGATATCAGCTCATTTGAAAAGGAAATCCAGTACTTTATTAACCTGGAATTTTTTTTTATTATTGGTGTGTACATGACCAGTACTTTTAAAAGTTTTAGAAATGGATGTAAAATCCACCAAACTTATTTGAAAAACGTAACATCATAATCATAAAACAAATTAAACATTTTGGCTCCAAAGTCTTGCTCACTTGTGTTTGATACTTAACGACTTACTTGATTAGATTAGACTTCATTTCAACCAAAGTCCAATAAGTTGTGTCGGAATACTGTAAAGTAGAGCTGAAGTTCTTTTGGTTACTTTCATTTTATTCCTGAATAAAATGAGTTTTATACTGATAAAACTACAGTTTTTCATTGGAGTCTGGTGGATTTGGCGAACATGGCATGACACCTTTTTTCTGGCCATACAAATAAGATTTTACTCTGACAGAAAGGTCAAACTCTGCAGGGATCCTCCCGTAATGTCATCACTGAAGATGTCGACCTGTGAGGACTTTTAATGACGTACAACAGAAAGACGAGAATTAAACTGCACCCATGTCGAGTCAAAGCCTGAGGCAAACATCTGGACCACCTCTAAAACTTTCTGAAGGGACTAGTCATCAAAAACATAGAAAAAAAACATTTTCCCTTAAAGTGTATTTATTCATGTTTATTTCGGTCCTACTGGGGATGCAAAATGGTGCATTCATGTCATCTCATCTCACTGTTAATTTGAGATTTTTGTCACTTTTTTTGTCCCACTCTCTCTTCCTCTTTGGTGTTTATGGCCTCTAATCTCTCTCTAACTTTTATGTTTGTTTTTTTTTATGCTTTTCTTTTTTTTTTTTTAAAATGTATTTGACAAAAGGGCCACGAACAAAGGTGGTGATTTGATTTGTAAATACGATCGCTGGAGGGGTTTAATGTTTGAGGTGAAAAGCTGAGCAGCCACATGAGTTTTAGCTCAAAGAGAACTTTTGTAGTTTGAACCGTTTGATCACAGCGAGACGCCAGTTTGCTTTATTTGAAATACTAAAAAGGACTGTCTTTAAGGAAAGTTAAACTATGGGAAACTCACACCATTGATCACTCTGTGCTTTTGTGACATCGCCCCTTTTTATTATTGCGTTTAGTTACAGATTTATTTCATATTCCTAAATTCAATTTTGCAGCAATTCTTGACATAGCACGTAGTATTTGACAATAATATACACAAGGTGCATCAAAAGCTTATTATATTTAGCACTTTTGCAGCTTTTTTCAAGATAGAAACCTAAAAAAAACATCCTTGTCCCTCCTCTTCGGAAACATACCATCAAAAATAAGAGAAGAGTCGTTTTCTAAGTGAGTCATTTTGTCCATTTTCTCAGTTATCTTCTGCTCTGAGGAGAGAAAAGACAACAAACGGGCCGTCAGAGAGGAAACGGTACTACTGCTGCTCAGACAGAGTTACAGTGTATTCCCAGGCTTTATTTGACAGAAACCATCATCACAGTTATTGTCGAGATGAAAGCTCAATCCTCAGAGGCCTACTAGAACAAAAGTCATTCAGACAGCTCAGGAAACGGCGAGCGGCACGAGCAGCTAGTTGGGCAGTTGCGATCGCTCTGAGGTGGCTTGAATAACTTTAACCTCTCGTCCTTTTTTGGCTACTGTCAAGTTAGAAACTCTGGGTCCTAAATTTGGATTTTTTGGCTTCTTAACGGAAACAAAACAAATTAACAGATCATTCATTTGAAACCTTTTACTGACCGGGAGCTGTTTAACTGCACTTTGTGCCATCTTACAGAGGAAGCTAATGGGTTTTTCTGTGAGAACTTTATTAAAATAAAAATCTACTTTTAGGTATTTTAAAGAAACAGTTTCTCCAACTGTTGATTTAATTTTCATCTTTGAGACTATCGGCCTACAATACAAATTAATTGGATTTTGGATTGTGGTCAAAAGGGCTGAAACTAATAATTGTGTCTTAGTTGATGAATTTTCTGATTATTTTCTTAAATTTTTTAACTAAATGTCACAATTTCCTGGATAATAGAAGCCATAGAGCCTGAGATGCTGCTTGTTTTATAGGACAAAACATGCAAAAGACTTTTTTTTTCAATTTTAAATGACAAAAAAAAACTGAAAAAGCAGCCAGACTCACATTTGAGAAGCTGGATCTAGCAAAGTTTCTTAGTTGGTTACTGAAGAAGCGATTTAAACAGTAAATAAATTGGCAAAAGTAGCTGAAAATTGATTTCTTGCTGATGACTAATTAATAATTAACTGTCTCATATATAAATTGTGGCTTATTGTTTACACTTCATAAATTATTCAGACTGCCAGGTTGTGAGTTTCCCCTGATGGTGATTAGTGTACAATTATTAATAACCTGATCTTTTAAATGCCTATTTTTGCTTTTTATTTTCTCCTCTTACATTTTAAAACAGTTGTATCCACTGATGGTTTGACTGATGGCTATCTGGCCAAGAAACTTTATCAATGACTATCAATGACGCATTTTAACAAAGACTTCAAACATATAAAAGGTTCTGGAGATAAAATCATGACTTTTGCAGACAGGAGAGTCATACAGGTCAGTCATTGTTCACAGTGACAGCTTATAAATGAGTTCGCTGGCCCATTTCCATTAAAACACTCTAGTTAACAACGAATTATTTAAAACACATTGTTGTGGGCTGCTGAAGACGCAGACGCGTGTTTTCCTGGATGGTCCCTTTGTCTTTTTTTTCTGTTCTAGTTTAGAGAAAATAGTTTATTTACTCTCCTGTTTATTCTGTTTTGTTTGGACTCGGACTTGTTTCTTTAAAACTTTGGCCCGTGTGGAATGTCATTTGATAAACGGTGGATACAATAGCTGGAAGCCCTCTCAATGCTTTCCTGTTGGGTTCATACATATATATATACTTAGAGCAGCCTGTTCCTCAACCTCACTCCTTCTCTCCTCGTTCGCTTCACCGTATCTCCACCACACCGTCTCGCTCTCTCTCCATCCTCTAATCAGTTAAACCAAACAGTGGAGTCAACTTCCTGTCCATCTGGGGCGTTGTACCCGCCCCTTCCTGTCCGTGTTATCTCCCTCATGAGCTAACACATTGTGCTCACTTCCTGTTGGCTCAGCCTGGGAAACAATCTTGAAGCGGAAAAAAGAGGAGGAACATGGGATGAAGTTGGGGGGTTAACAAGAAAGAAAGATGAAGAGAACAATGTGGAGCGGCGATGAGTTTTCCAGCTGAGCAGAAACACTTCAGAGCAAAGATGTGCATGATGAAACGCTGAGACACAATGCGAACGCAAGTGGTGTTAACATCCTGCTGCTGTGGCATCTTTAAGACACAATGCAACGGTCAGAAATCAGCTGAGGTTTAGCCACAACTGAACCTTTAAACTTTTCCAGAAAACTTCTCACTTTTGGCGGCTGCAAGTGGCGGAAAAAAAAAAGAAAATGTGTATTTTAAAATGTGATGGACTTTAATCTTTTTATGCCTTTAAAGGTTTGCACTCACAGTTACATTCACATCTCATTTTGCAATAGAAAGCAAATAAAACAAACTTGCAACATCTGTTATTACAGTTCAAGGCAATTTCATAATCAAACTATAACTGTTTTTTTATAAGTCATGTCTAACATTCACTTAACAAACAATGGCTTCCTTCTTTGGCTGCCATCTTTGTTTGGGTCAAAGAACAGAGACTCACCTTGCGGGTTAAAATCATTCTTCATTGTATGCTGGAGGAATAATGTTTCTGTGCTGTCATTTCAGACCTGTGGCTCTCTAGGAATTTGTTTTTGTCTCTTTTATTGCAGCTTTTACTTTTTGAAAACTGGGTATGTGAACAAAAAAAAAAAAAAAAGAAAGAAAGAAAATTCTGTGTTGCTGAAATCATCGGCCTGTGGCAGATAAAGCTGCTCCATTATCTACTTTCCTAAAAGCAATAAGAGTTGTGTGTACTTTTGGTGGGAAAATCAGTGGGAGGCAGATGAATGCCAGCTATTTTATTTTCCACTTGTTAAGATCTGTTCCAAAACTATTTAACAAAAAAAAAAAAGAAAGAAATCTACACATATTTATACATTTACACATCCAGAATAGTTAAGAGAATACATTAACATAAACACTTCAAAACATGAAGCATGTGTTTAAACTCATGTGGTTCTTTAAAAAAAAAAAAAATCATACTTGTGTCTGTTTTGTTTGCAACAAAAGGACAAGTTCTGTTTATTTTACAGTAAAACATGTTAAACATGTTGATTTCTGGGTAACATTTTTTTTAGTTTCCAGTCATTCATGGTGTTGTTCGCTTCTCCACAGTGACTCATCAGATTTTGTAAAAACATCACTGAATTTACGAGGACTCCTGCACTACCTTTGGCATTGTTGTGCATCTGCAAAAAACAATTATGTAATAATGATGCCATTGTGCCAAGCTGAGTTATTATTTCCCAAAAAAAAAAAGTGCCATTTTTAATTTCTATTTGTTGGCCATCGATGGATGTGTGAGAGCGTTTGTCTGCTCTGTCAAATGGTGAATCACTTTGGATCCAGACAGTGAAAATAAATGTCTCAGGTTTGGGTTCAGGCACAAAAATATTCACCTTTATGTCCCATATGTATCAATATACTCTGCAGAAATCAGACCTTTAAGTGATTAATCAGTAATTTCATTTGTGTATCCTTTGTTATATCGAGGAGTTTCTTTGAGTAAAATGTAAATATTAAAAAAAAAAAAATGTGCCTGATAGGGTTTTTTTCTGGACTCACTTGGTTTTTTTTTTGTCTCAGTTACTGTAATCTCTTTTTCTTTGCTGTTAAAAGTAACAAAAAAGTTCATTTTCTACAAATGAAAGAGAGAAAAGCTTTGATGAGTGACTTTCTGAATGAATATGTGATTTTTTTTTTTGTTTTTGTGTCAGGTGTGTGTGTGTGTGCCTGTGACTGTACCCATGTATATACACTCAAATGGGTGTTAACCTAATAATAAATAGCAACCACATAGAAATACCTTTTTCTCTTGTGTAAATACAGTGAGGGGTTTCAAGGGAGCAACATGTGCCTTTATTCTTTAAAAAAAAAATACTGTAATTCATTTTTTTGATGGCAAACACAATGTTTTCTATATTGTTTTTATGGTGTATAGCAACTACTTTTTATTACCTGACATTTTTGTAAGTGTAGAATTAAAAATAAACACTCAAATATGTTTTTTTCTTGTCCTGTTATTGGTGTTTTGACACTTTGGCAAAGAAAAGTGGACATCAGTCGGTCCAAAAAGCTTAAAATTCTCCTGTATCTTAAGAAAATTAGACAGAAAAATATATTTATTGGATCTTACGCATGGTTGAGCAACAATGACATCATGTTTCATGTCAGACATCCTCCCTCCTCATGCCTGTAAAAGGAGAGGGTGGAATTTGTTGATAATAACTCAACAATAACTCATATTAGGTTTGAGATCTGTGCCAGATTTTCACTCTGTAAATATAAAGACGGAGTGTTGACATCGACCTGAAACACGAAGAAATGCATACGTTTCCAACGAGTTTTTATTAGACTGTGAGTGTTTTTATATGTAAGATTCCATGTGGTGAAGATCAGCTCTGTTCCTTTGTGTAAAATGATCCGACATGTCAAATGTTCACATTGTGAGGCGGTGTGAAGAAAGCTCTGATCTCCTTCACCTTGATCTTTGACATGTGATCACATGCGAGCCCGAGGATATCCTCTGTTTTTCTCTCTTTCTCTCTTGAAACTGAGTGTAAATTCAGCACAGGTTCATGCAGTTTTATTATGGTAGGGGCCGCTGGATTGAGGGGTCAGACCTCCACATATGTGATCATATCCATATGAGACACGAACATGAGACACGAACATGAGACACGGCCGAAAGTGCAAGATCAGAGGGGTAAAACTGAGAGGGAGTGGGGTGCCGGAGTGATGTCATCATCCATGTGGGAATACACACACACACACACACACACACACACACACACACACACACACACACACACACACACACACACACACACAAATTGTTGATTAGTGAAAAATGTCAAAACCATTGAGTTTGGCCAGAAAACACGAACAGATAAACGAGCTGCTGATTTGCATAAGAAGGTCTCTGAGCAGAGTTTTCAGAAAATTGATCCAATGATTCTATTAGATAATTTGATTGATTTTGGTAACATTTGAGAAAAATGTCAGGGGATGCCTCAGCTCGCTGTGTTTCACAAAGCTTTTCTCACATTTGCTGGAAACCATGAAACACTTAAAAACGAATACAGAAGTAAAATAAACAGGTTAGAGGACACATTTGAGGATTTCATAATCAAATCCAAACAGTTTTCAGTTAATGTAATCGAGATACTTCTTAATATTTGTTTACACTGTAAAAAGCTCCTGTTTACACTGTACAGATATCAACAGCTTGAATTACTTTTAAACTGAAGAAAAAGTTTTAATCATATGATTATAGTCAAGATCCTGCATCAAAAGGAGCCAACTTTTATGATTTCTAAACTCATTTAGGGACATTAATCTGACATAGACATCAAAATATCGTGCAAACACAAATATTTTATACATATAAAAGCCCTTTTCATCTTCATTCTTTATTCCAGGTCTATGACACTTTGCCTGTTATAAAAAAAAGAGTAGCTCAGTGGTTCATCCCAATGGGGGTTCACTCAACCAACGAAATTGCTTCTGCCTCCGAGAAATGTTTAAATAACTAAAACCGCTTGCTGCATGTGGGGGACAGAAGCCATCTGGTTCTCCAGAGCAGGAGGAGGCAAAGGCCAAAAATTATTTACAAATGCTATTTGACCCACATCTGCACATTTTCAGCAGTGACTCCCTCCAAGGACGAGCTGCAGCGAAGCCATCTGCACCGCTGAGGGGGACGGTCACCCAACCAAACTGTCCTTCACATGCAGGTGATGTTTACTGCTGAACTCTCCCGCCCAGAAAAGTGGCATCGTCTCACTGCTTTGCCTCGGTCACATACAACAGGTCCAGCAGCAGAACCAGAGCAGATAATTACAGTTCGGATGAAGTTGTCTGAGATAGTAAACACTTATGAAAACGTATGAGATGTGACTGCTGCCTGATTTGATTTATTCGATGATACACAGCGAAGACAAACCAGGAGACGTCTTTATAATGAGGCCTTACTGTCTGTGACTGAACCTGTACAGTGAGATATTGATTAAAGCCTCATTAATTTTTTAAGCTACTGGCATTTTTTATAAATCATTGTTGTGAACACAGTTGGCAAAAATCCAATTTAAAATGAAACTACTTTAAACTTCGGGCAAACATCGAAAACTCTGTGAATTTAATGACCAGCCAAGAAGCAGAAGGCCAACAGCACATAACTTCACTCTGTGTTCAGTCTATATGCTCAAGCTGACACTCATTGTATTATTTAAGGCAGCGGTCCCCAACCTTTTTTACACCACAAATCGGTTTCATGTGAGACAATATTTTAACGGACCAGCCTTTAAGATGTGGGGGATAAATACATCGAAAAACAAACATAAGTGCATAAAAATACAATTCACCATTACGTTGAGTCATCACTCATAACGTTACTCATTTTTGCTAGCTTGAGGGCTTAACTGAGGTAACATACCAGTGACTTAGGCAAGCGTCTTGACCTCTTAACCTGTGTCAAGAGGCACAGATGGATGTAATTGAGAGAGAATCTGGTTATTTTTCAAAATAAAATATCTTTCAGACTCTGATCATCAATAAATTTATTTTTTCTTCTGTGCTGCCCAGAACCAAATGACAAACGGACCGGTACTGGTCCGCGGCCCAGTGGTTGGGGACTGCTGATTTAAGGTAAAGATACAGATAAAGGGTTAATTATTGAGCTGTAGGTGCTGAAGCAGACTCACAGACGGACTGAGGCAGGCTAACTGTTAGCCTTGTTTTAAGTGTTTGTGCTAAGCTAACTCAGCTAAAAAGCATATGTATGTTACCTGAAATGTCAAATTTTCCTTTATTTCAATAACGTCAATAAAGAAGAAGGACAACGGCAGTCCCTAAGAAGTGAAAGCCAGAATATCTTGATCGCCCCCTGGTGTCTGGCTGCTTTACAGATCGATTTATAGATCTCACCCTCTTCATGCTAGCAGATGGAATATGGGTAATATTTTATAAATTAACACTAAAAAGATGGTTTTTGTCATGTTAGCTAGTTCAAGTGTTCAATTTCCTCAAAAAGTTTGGTTGCAATCAGTTATTTAACGCTAAAAATTCAGCCGCAGCAACTTATTTTTTGTGGCCAAAAATGTTTTACGGAAAAAAACTGTGAAAAAACAGAAGTCACATATTTTTTAGGGGATATGGAAATTAATGTTTATTCATTCATCCAGCAGTTCTGAAGAAACTTTATCATTCATTTGGTGTCTTATTTCAGACCACCTGATGAATCTAAGTCCAATTTTCACCCTATTTAAGCTCTGAGAAAAATATTTGGCTTTCGGCTGAAAAATGCTCCGCTACATAAGTTGACCAGCTGTTTTTTTGGGGTTTTTTTTGCTAAATATGAATGTCTGCTGTTTGATGCCCAGCAGGTAGCATGCCGGGGGTTTTTCAAAGCTTGTTTGTTTAAAGCAGCTGCCTGCAGCGACCACAAACAGCTCTAGTGATGCAGAATCAAAAGAGAAGAGGACCAGAAGAGTAAAGTTGTGAGCCAGTCAGCTAAACGTTGAGCTGAAACTCAATATAAAGCTCCGTAGAGCTGAGTGGGGCTGCCGATACAAGCGACTCCTTTCATAAACTGTTTTTCCAGTCACTTTGTGGAACGTTATTAGAAAGGTATTTATTATAGCCGCTCTCGGTAAAAGCAAAGCGTGTTTCACTTGTCCCCCTCTCTTATTTTGTACCTGGTGCCTTTGAACGAGGATATTCAGTAGCCGGCATCACTGTGTCTGTGCTGAGGAGCTTGTTGAATGAATTTAAAGTAGGGTGTTTCTGACGCGTTTGCTCAGCAAATCTTTATTGCATAAACAAATATTGGGCTATTTAACAAGTGCGGCTCCGCTGGGGTGACCCTGCCGGGAGTGTTTTATTAGACCCATCTGGCAAACATGTTATAGAGGCACTAGTCTGGCTCATTTTATTGGATAGAGATAAAGGTGACATCAGGGGTGCTGAGGATTTGGTAAAAAAAAAACTCATATCTTCTCTTCATGGATGCATAAAAAAAAAAGCCATGTAAGCCTTAATGAAAAGACTTTTGCATCAGACAGATATTGAGCGTTTGTGTAGGTGTGTATACAGTGCCTGTGTATTTGCAGGGTGAGGGGGTGGGGGGTTTCGGAAGGGGGGAGGGGGGGTTGAGCGAGCACATACTGTACTGCACCAGACTGTATTGTATATTCAGCTCTCAGAGTCCAATATATTAGATCTGGGGATGGGAAAGTATGTCTCTCCCCTCTGAGGTTTAATGAGAACCAGGCACCGGGAAAGGTCTCACTGCTTATGAATTGCCACCAGGCAATCACACGGCTAACGCAGAGCAATAACTCGGCAAAACAAGGGGGGGGTGCTCGTCACACACTAACACACATTTAAGCATGCAACGTGGAGGGTGTTTTATAAATTATCTCCCAATTCAGTCGCTGCTAATACCTCCAGAATAATGGGAATAATCGCAACCACTGGCTTTCTCTTGCAAATGAGAAGCATATCATCCATTTATGTCATCAATTAATGTTTGAATTGACTGAATTGAAAGTAAAACGTGACCCACGAGGTACAATGTGGACATTAAAAAATCTGACTTGAAGACTTTGTTCACGCACTATTTTACTGTGGAGCGAAATGAATGCAAATGCAAAGCGGCTCGTCTTACGCTAATCCCACGATACTGTGTTAACAATCAAGACGGAATATATTATAATAATGCTAATAGGTGTTGGAAGTCTGCCACATCTGAGGTTAATGCTATAATCTCTTTGATGAAGGAGGAGATGAAATATTAGGTGTGTTATTTGCACACAAACAACTATATTCTTAGATTGACACCAGACAGACAGAAGATCCAGGTCCTCGGTGACGAGCATCGTGACTTAACCAATCAACTTTGTCATTTAAATCAAGGAAACAGAAATAAGAGACGCACGTCACAGCTGGAGATTCTGGATTAAATTTTACTTTGTGTCCATCAGGTGAACAATGAATTATGCATTATTTTGCTCCCCTGTTGCAATCACAACAATGCGAAGTGACTGATACCAAACAAGCTCATGTGGAGGTTCAGACTTCCAAAAGGTGCCACATCTGCGTCCAGTGACATATAGAGCCCCCGTACTGGCAAAATGAGAAGGTAACACCGCCATTTTTCTGATTGCATGAGGTATGTTCAAATCTTATGGAAGGTATAGAGCGCAAAATAGAAAAAAAACATGCAAAAAAGTGACATCATACAATGTTACATGTATTTTATTTGTTTTTAAAGCATATATTTGCATAATTTAATGAAAATTTTATGTTGAAAAGTTATGAATTCAGTGAAGTTGGTTTGCTGCAGCATTTTTTTTAACAATAAAATAATAATAATTGCTTGTCAGTAAGAGATATGATTGGCCAGTGATTTGTTTCCTGTCCCGTCGGCTGTTGAGATAAAAAGTCAATTCTGAAAACCGACTGAAAACAATCACCTACTTCACTGTTTCTCATTTAAATTGTTTTCCAGCTTGACTTAATTGTTCTATTTGTTGTGATTTTATTTTAATTTAGCATAAAAACCCCCTTTAACCCCCTTCTACCTTTAACATGGTTGTAATTTTCATTTCATGCATATTAATGATGACAAGTATTGAAATATGTCTTATCCATTTTTAGTTCATGCACTATAAACCCTCCATAAAATTGAGCAGCATCACATCACCAACACAACTAAATGTTTTGGCCAGAGAGGCATGAGACACACACACACACACACAAAATGGTCCCTCTGATTGTTCTCCATCTCCACTAAATGTCTCTCCACCTCACCAACCCCAATCCCTGGCTAACCGCCGGTGCTTTGGCTGAAGTGGAGCGGACATGGGAGACACAGATGGAAATCGATTAAATGGTTAGAGCTCACAGGGATGAGATACGTGTCAGCCATGATCCAGACCCAGCTTGGTCCTATTACCACCTAATGCACTTCACTTCGGTATCAGAGCTGCTTTAAAGCTTCGACACGATTGCTTTGTCATTCCTTTGTGGTTTCTCATTAACCCTGGAAGGCTGAAGGAATGAAAGCCTCACAACCTCTCTTTGGAGATGAATTAACATTTTAAGAGAAGCTAAATTTATGGTCAAGGCCTGCTGTTTGCCTTCTCAGACGGTGTGCGTTTTAATTAAAATATGGCACAGGAGTATAGAAGTGCATTCATTTGCAATATTTCCCCCAGTGTGCTTATATATTTATAAAAAACTGGGCAGTTAGCTTCATACTTTAAGCGTTTAAGAGGTCCAGAAGTTTGAGAAATAAGGCCTCATTGAATTGCTAATTTATGCAGCAATGTTTTCCAAAAAGTGTAATGAGATCATCTTATCTGTAAGGACGAGCCATGATGTTCACAATGCCTGTCACAACACGGGAAGACATCACCATGGCGACGTACAGTCCCACTCGCGGTGTACCGTGCTGGCAGATGACAATACATGACATGATACGGCTTTCAACGTGGAAAAATGCATCCGGTATTTAATTTGCAGCCTGTTTTAAAACATGAAAATCGAGGATGTAAACGTCACGTGGCTTTTGATTGGCTGAGAAGTGGATTTGGTGGATGTTTTGGGGGTAAAAGTGCACTTTTAGGCGCTTGTAGGACAGAAAAAGTGGAAAGAAATCTAGATATTCTTTTACATCCACATGTGACGACTCTCTCAGTGTTGTGAAATTAATAGAGGAGCTCCACCCGCAGCGGGGGGTCGACAGGATGAAGCAAAAAGAGGCTGAACACGAAACCGACACCAGCCAGGCTCCCACCCTGCTGATCTGCTCTCCAGAGCCGGCTGTGCTCTTCAGGGGTCTCTGCTCGAATTTCTCCTGAATTAAAAGAGGAAGTTTAAGCAACCAGGAGGAGAGAAAAAAATCATTTTGAGGACTATTATTTTTTTTTTCTTTAAGAGAAAATATGATGATAACAGGTTTGGTTGTGCTGCCCTGCTACTAAGTGACAAAATACCAAGGAAGTGGAAAATTGGAAATGCTATGTGGCTTTGAAAAGCAACACTTTAGCATGCTCAACACAATATGCAAGCAATCTACACTGCAGGAAAACACACATGCTGGTGTTTTATATCAGAATACTGAAACACCTGTTGCACTGTGGGTATTGTAGGCACTGGGTTTCGATTATCTCTCTGGTTCTGCTGCATCAATTTCAGTTCTTTTCTCTCCAACGTGCACACAAAGAGTGGGAGAGACATTTGCATCATAGAGCTTATAAAAGGTTACACCATCCGCCAGCTTTTGTGTGTGTGTGTGGCTGCAAGTGTGTATCCATTCACGTCTGCTGCGTCCGTGTGTGTGCAAAAAAACAAACGCTCATGCACCTCCTTCCCGCAGGTGATTGTCAGTTCGGCTAACCTGGCGAGCTGAGATGTGAGGAGGAGCCTCTGCCAGCTTCTAAACTCCTCTTCATCTAATGAAATGTCACTGGACTTAAAATATTGAGGAGGCTCATCTGAGAATTGTCCTTTCAGCCGGTGAGGTGTCACCGCTGTGCCAAATGTCAGCTCTGTGAGGATCAAGGAGGAGAGGCCTGCCAGGACCGAGTCAACCTCAAAGCCACCAAGATTTTTGAGCC
Organism: Acanthurus leucopareius; assembly: GCA_029814765.1. Lineage (NCBI taxonomy): Eukaryota > Metazoa > Chordata > Actinopteri > Acanthuriformes > Acanthuridae > Acanthurus > Acanthurus leucopareius. Next base: position 10,929,653 of record JAQMCX010000041.1, on the reverse strand, counting down.
CGAGGTGCAAAGAGCCACGACTAAACTCCGGCGGAAATGCTGTAGTTTCGTATGAACTCTGACCTCCGTGCATGAAGCCATAAATCAAAATTTGAAAGTGACATTAAAGCTGTCACAGTCTCAACCGCATTCGACTTTCCTCCCTTTGTGTTTGCATTATTTACCTCACACGGCTTCTTACAGCTGCCAAGGTGCAAATATGTATCCTCACACTGATTGATTGAATCATCTGTCAACACGACGCTGGTGTTAAAACGCAGTCTAGGTGTTCTTTTCTGTAAATTACCTCTAACGGTGTCATCTGTAGGGTTGTACCACACGCTATTTTGATATCATTTTGCTATTTTTTAAGCATTCAAAGCTTCTGCTGAGGTTTTATAATGTCTGTCATGTTAGTTATAATGGAATAAGACCCCTCTGACCCCTAAAAAAAGAGCCTATTTTCACCTTGTGCCACTCACAAAGTTTGACAGCAGACTCATTGTGTTCTTTTTACACCGAGCAGCTGTAATACTGTAAGGTGTGATAAAAAGCACGACTTTTCCTGTTGCTCACAAATGGAATTTTTGCACAGAAACGTGCACGGAGCAGGTGCGAGCTCGAACTGTGGCGAGTGTTCAAAGTTTTCATTGCTCATTCCTGAGTTTTACATGTTTTGTGAGCACTTGTACGTGTGCAACAAGCCGAGGCTTCTCCATTGAACGCACCACCAGCTCAGTAACAACACAGGTACCACGCAGCAGCTTGAATGAGCTGCTGGTGACTCAGAGCTCCAGCAGGTTTTCTGCATTTCCAGTGCGAACAAAGAGAGTCTGAGAGCAGCTGCTCACGGCTGCAGAGCTACAACCACAAACTCGACAAGGCTGCTCCTGTCACACTGATCCAGGGTCAGTCTGTCACACCGTCAGTATGTCACTCCTGTCGGTGTCTCCTAACCTCCTGTGTCATTCACTATACGGCTTTAAGGCCACATCCTCTGCGGTGTCCTGTGAGGTTTTTGTTTCACTTTTAAATATGCTGAATGAAGGAATTTAGCACAGTTTGGTTGTGAGGTAACTCTTCGATTTAGTTTCATTTTAAAGGCTGATTTTGATTCAGTTGGGTGGTTACGATGACGAAAAATCATTCCAATGTTACAGTATTTAATCCAATTCATTGGGCCTATCTAATAACTTAAATGTTATGCAGTTTAATAGAAAATCGACAATAAACAAAGATGTATGCACAAGTTTTGTTAGGATGAGCCAGCGTGCATGTTGTGGTTAATCAAACAGTTGATCATGATTGAAAAAGTCCAAATGCAAAACCAGAAACCAGATTTCAGTGAATCTGAAATGCAGTGGGAGTTTGCATGCTTTCAATCCAACAGTCTTCTGATCTTTTTAAAAAAGCTACTAGCGTTTCTGTTCATTAGCGAGAAACAACTCGACTCCAAACATCCACCTGCGTTTGTGACGGTGTTGACCACCTTTACAGGGCAGACGTACATCTTTAAATTCAAAGATCAAAGTAGCATCAAAGCAAGTGATGGCAGTGACTTGCGAATATGAGAATATACAGTAAATTAATGTAGAGATAAAACTTGCTTCATCACACAGAGGTGGTTCACTCATCTCAGTTAGTCATAAAAAAAAAAAAATTGAGGAGTTTGTTGAATGCCAAGACTAATGGGATGTCATACTGACTCAGAGCCCCATTAACAAAGACAGAAAAGCCTCTAAACATGCTTTAAATCACAAGTTACAATTATTTCACAGCCGAGTGTGAAAAATAAGCGACAGGCTGTGGGACCGAGTCGTTTCTGCACTTATTTCAAAAGCAAGTCTCAGCAAACGGCCTTCAGCAGAAAAAAGCAAAGCACAACTTTTATATTCACACCACAAGATTTCCGAGCCTTTATCGATTATCCAATCAGGAGTCAGGGGGCCAAAACTGCAGGACATGAGATTTAATAGAAGTTGACAACAAATATAAACTTAAATAAAGCACAAAAACAGGTGGAGTGTATTGTGTAAGCTGACGGAGTGTTCACTTACAGATATGATCGGCGAACGCTGCGGCTCTTATTGCTTATTGCTGTTGGGGTCAGTCTGGGATGAGAAAAGACGATATTAAGTTTCTTGGGGAAAGAATGAGGCCAACTGGATTTATTGTCTGGGAAATTTGCAGCTGCGAGGGCTGGAAAAGGGTTTTAGCATTACAGTTTTTTAATAAAAGTGAGCTTTGTAGTTATTTTGCTTCCGTTATGGGTGTTTACATTTTCCTCGAAAAATTTCAGATTATATCTGAGACTCTGTGTTGTGACATTTCGTCTTGTAGTTTTGTTGTTCAGAACATTGTTTGTCTTCTTCTATGGTGAATTTTCTGTTATTAGAAGTGTGGCCTCCCTCTGAGGAGGATCATGAGTCAAGTCTTGTTTAGATTATTGAAAATAAATTGGGTATAAAACACAGTAAAGTATACAATTTATAAACATACTGACAGCCATGTGCAGAGGCTTTACTGGCTAAAATATTCTACACAAATGTGGACAATGACAGTATTGATAAACACCTTTTAGGGACTATTTTCAGTGTTATGATAGGTGTCGGATTTACATCTTAAATTAGCATGCAGATGTATATTCAATAATTGTTAGGATAGGAAGATATTTGGAAATAAAACACCATAAACGAATACCAGGGGACCATTTCAGACTCATATTAAAGCAGTATCAAATAATTCAGGCTTTTCAATTCACATCACACTGTACACAACATGTTGGATGAACATCCTAAAGCATGATATACAAAGAAAGCACTGATAGCTTAGCTTTGTATGCAAATCTGTGCAAATTAGCACATGTTAGCATGAAAGGTGAGCATATGGATTGGATGCAAAACTTATATTTTATATTATATTATATTAAAACATATATAGCATGCAGATGTATGCTTAATAATTGTTAGAATAAGAAGAGATTCGGAAATAAATACCATAAACGAATACTGGGGGACTATTTCAGACTGAGATTAAAGCAATATATTAATAAGCATCACATTGCCAAGAATATGACATGTTGTATGAACATCATTAAGCATAGTATCATACAAAGAAAGCCCTGATAGCTTAGCTTTGCATGCTAATGGGTTCAAATTAGTAAATGTTAGCATGAAAACTGATCTTATAGATTGGCTGCAAAACTCTCAAACAAATTGTGTTCAACTTTTGACACAAGATGGCGGAAACATGCTTAATGAGCCCAAAGCAGGGCTGAGACTGCTGGGAATATTTGGCCATAAAAGAAACTGATGAACAGTTAAAATCTTGTTCCAATGAAAGTCAGGGGATCAAAGTTACTGTGAAACATCCTCTGAGGACCACGAATGTCTGTGTTTAACTTCATCACAATCTATCCAACAGCAGATGAGACATTTCAGTCTGAATTCTGACAAACACACAGACTTTTCTTGTAAATGAATTCTTCTTCACAGTCTGTCTGTGCTCGAACACTTTACTGACTAACAGTAACATTAACACACTCTCTCCATCCTTTCTAAACTCTAAAGTGACCCTTTTATCCCACTTATGGTCACATCATCATCATCCTCCATTCACTCTGATTCATTTTCAGTTAAAGCTTTGCATCAAATCACAGCATTTGTGTGCGAGACAAACACTTTCTCGTTATTTCTGTCGCTGCAGATGCAAAAAAAAAGGAAACCAAACTCAGCCTGAACTTTCTTCGCAAACTATGTTAAGATTCATAAAATCTGATTTATGCTGGATTTGTGCTTTAATTAAACAAAGGAAACATCTAAATCTTTCATCAAACAAAGGGGGGGAGCAGGGCTGCTGACATTTACTGTACAAGCATGTGAGAACAATTCACTGGGACCGAACGCTGCCGTGCCTCCGTCCCATCCTCCACCCTCGTGCTTCGCCCTGCAGTGATTGAATCTGACATGACTTCTGAATTGGATCTATGAGATTTTAATATAGGATGTAAAATGGGTCAAACTTCCACTCGGAGTCGAAAAAGCTTCAAATCTGGACCGAACGCACCGGAGATGAACTGGGTGGCAACGTGTCGTAATTGATAGTAAGTGGAGGGAGGAGGTTTAAAGGGGAAAGGGGGGATGATGAGGGAGCAGAGGGAGCATGAGGAGGGGGTGGGGTGGGGGGGGCAAAAGAGGGAGGTGATGGAGTGAGGGAGGTGGAGAGAGACAGATGGAGCGAGAGGGTGAGAGAGACAGGAAACAGCTGCAAACCAATGATGTCTGAGCAGCTTTGGTTTCTATTTCTGACACACACCTGGCTTTTATCTGAATCAAAGTCCTTCTCTTAAGTGGCAAACACACACACACACACACACACACTCATACACACACACTCATACACACACACTCATACACACACACTCATACACACACACTCATACACACACATGCCCACAAAACAGGTGTGTAAGGAGAGCCAAACCAGTAACAAAGAATCTTAAAAATACACAAAAGCAAATGATTAAACATGCGCGGATGAAAGTATAATACGGCTACAAACAATGGCTGCTTTTTGGTTACAGTTACACACACACACACACACACACACACACACACACCTCCTATTGAAACACACACACACACACACACACACACACACAGTCTTTTCCCTTCTCACCCACAGGCTTAATTGTAATTGCCAGACATATTCAGACAGGCTATAAAAGTGGATATGATTGCAGCGACGAGGTCAGTCGGTGTAGATCAATGGCTTGTTAGCTATGGACAATTACGCCCCCCACCCCCCCAAGACCCCCCGGACCCCCCCAAACCTCAGTCGCCGTCACCTGCTGCGATCACACACCCGGCCTGCGACTGGATTAGCTACCTGGCTCTATTGAAAAGCTGTCAGGTCGGCCTGTGTTTGCATGTCGGTCGACACCAAACCCGGCGGCTTAATCAGAGTGGAAAGAAAAAAAAATGGCGGCTGAGCTGCTGCGTGTGAGGATTTACTTTTTTTTGTGGGGGGTGGAAAGAAAATCAGGATTTCTCTTTAAGTCTTTATAAATCTGACAAGGTCCGCTTGTTTTGACTCTGCCATTTCTGCAGCTGTCTGGAAAGAGTCGAGGGGTTTTAGAAGAAGGCGAGTTTCTTAAAGTTGAAACCGTTTAATCGGATGTTTTGTCTCCGTTTTCTGAGCGGCGGAGCAGTAATTTCTCTCGAGATCAGCACTGTGACTTCTGTCCGGGACTTTCTATTGTTTCTCCTTCAGTGGGGCTAATTTCCTTGTCTCAGCAGCCATATTGTCCATTACTGCTTCAATCGATTTGCCAGTCCTTTTTCTTTTTTTTTTTTGTTAATTGCAAAACAAACAGCTGAAGGGGGAGAAATAAGGCGAAGACACTGTGACACACAGCTCCTGGAGACAATCAAGTCACGAGAAAACTCTCAGCACCTTTGCTAACCTTAACGAATCAGATAAATCAGGCTTTGAATACACAGAAAAACACGAGTTAATCACAAAAATACACACTCTGAGTGTCCACAGCCTCTTCATATGACTGTGTGTGGGCTGAATCTCACGGCACGAAGACTCCAACATTTCTTAAATGCTCTTTTTAATTTGTAGGACGTCTGTTGTGTTTTTCGAGACCCAACTTTGATTAAAACTCCTTGAATCACCCCTGACTCCTGAACTCTTAATGTGTGTGGGTGAGGCGCCTTCACAGCGCTCAAAGCCCTCCGCCACGACCCGCTTTGTCCTCCATTTCTCTGGTGAGTACACACACTGACACTGACAAACGCTGCGACACACACACACACCGACACACACACACACGAGGATTGCTCAGATCGCACGCGGTGATCACACTCTGAACCCAAAAGGAAAGTGACACAATAGGGACACAAAAGCATCTCATCTTCATCTCAGGCGAACTGCTTCTCATCGGTTGAGGTGAGGCTCAAAAACTCGTTTTGCTCGGGGGTGTGTGTGTGTGTGTGGGGGGGGTACGAGTCGCTTCTTCACAAGTGGACCAGTCAACCACTTTGTACAAAGATTAGGCTCAGTGCCGTTTTCACAAGACTGGAAGAGACGTGAGGAAAACAAACACGGGAACAAAGATATGACACTATAAAGTTATATTTTGGACTTCTATTGTCAAATTCTTTAGTTTCCCTCCACTGATGTAGAACTTTAATGTATATTTGACTAATTTAAGGATCCTAAAGTGACATTAATCCATCATTTAGAGAAAAAAATCCCAACAGTAGAGCATTTTCTTGTAAAATGGAGAAGAAAAGCAATTTATATCACAAAATGTAAAGAATATAGTGGAGCACAGGATGCAGAACGAGAACATTAGGAGCCTAAATAAGTTTGATAGATAACTTTAACTTAAGTAAAGCAGTTAATGAAATTAAAGTATTATTATGTCACTAATGTAAATGTTATATGTGCATAAAATCAGCCCTTTTTAAGAGTGAAAACGATGATAAGCTTATGTTTATAATCTATTTTTTTAGCTTTATCCACTAGTTTTAAGGACAGTCTCCCAAGCACAGTTTAGTATTTGTTAGAAAATACATATAAAAAATTACTTATAATCACAAACAAACAAAAATACATAATTTGTATTCAAAACTGAGGATTGTGATTATGAATACATCAAAATTTTGCCCTAAATTTCTTTTTCTGTTCATTTTTCAGCCATTTTTGATAAATACAATCTTTTAAAAGACCATTCCTACATTAATATTTATTTGTATTTTTTTTATAAGAGAATCACTGCCAATCACATGTTTATACACTTCAGATAAAGCAAGAACCAGCAGAGGTTTAGCTTAGCTTAGCACACAGACTGAAAGCAGAGCAGAAACAGCATGGCTCCGTCAAACTTGCAGCATCTCTAAAGTTCACTAAGTTACATGTTATATCTTGTTTTTTTTTTCATTCCAAACAAATTTTAAATGGGAGGTTGTGGCATGATGGGTGTTATTACTGGACTATTTCGGGGCCCGGCACTTCCTGGAGTCTCTTTCATCACCATCAGGTTGCCAGGCAACCAAGTCACTGCTGCTGGATGGGAAAAGTATCGATCTCCATGTTTCTGTTATGTATTTTAAAACTGTTGCTTTAGAAATGTGATGAAGGTGCAATTTCAGGACTCTGCAGAGTTTCTCTTCACTCTGACATCCCGTCATTTGTTCATCTTCAGTCACTTGCAGATTCATTCATATGTCAAATAACAGCACGAGCGCAGTATTTTCTACTCAGGATGAGCGACAAACAGGGCAAAGTGGCGGATTATCTTACTGAAAACTAAGAAAAAGTGAGATTTAACTAGAAAAGGTTAATTAATAATTAAAACTGACTCAGAGTCCAAAATTAACACCATCTAAGTGTTTTATTTTTAATGGCCTTTGAGTGTCATTTACAGGTTTGCTGCCTCTGTCCTCTGCTGCCTGTCTGTGTCCAAGTTTAACATTTAGGGACGCCTTCATGATGCATTCAAGCGCATCTTGTAAACTCTGAAATATATTCTACAACAGCCCCGATAGTCAAAGGATGTTAAAAATATCAAGTTTCTGTTTTTTCTGAAATACCTGGTTGAAATAAAAAACGCCAACACCTGTCATCACCTGTCTTGTTCTTTTGACAACTATGTAATTTTAACTTTTTTTTTTTTTTTTTTTTTTAAATTTTATTTTTTCGGGCTTTTTACACCTTTTTATTGATAGGACAGCTGAGATATCAGACAGGAAACAGGGAGAGAGAGAGGGGAGAGACATGCAGCAAATGGTCG